>CM035435.1:83657403-83987403 GCA_020310875.1 Ceratopteris richardii
ACCATCGAACGATGCTTGTCATATCCAAAGATATATCTATTGTATGAGATGACACATAATCAGTTATGCTTGAATTACCTTTTTTGACCTCGGATCATGTATGATATGTGTGGCTACCATTGCTTTTTTTTGCACCTCCATCCTTTTTATTATGTAGTCTACCTAAACAAAGGCCTCTACCATTGTGTATGAAAAGAAGGATATTGGAATCCAATGTAGCTAAGATAATTCATCATCTTGCCCTCAATGGTTGCTTGCTGTTTTCTCCTTCCTATTGGTTCTTATCACTTGACAAAATAGTGTGTGAAACCCTATAGTGTGAGATTCTTTGTCTGCATTCTGTATACTTTTCTTGGATTCCATAGTAATGAAGTGTAATGCAGAGTGACAACTCCCACAAATGTGACCCCGCCATAAGCTCAATTGTGGCATGAGCTACTATAAGTGCAAAAATCCTTCTCTACATTGACACGTAATTTACCACCATAATTGGAAGAATAGAGACTCGACTAGAATTGCTACATGGTTGCATGCATATGATTTGATTAAATAGGGACTCGATCAAGATTTCTACATGGTTTTATGCATGTTATTTGATTTTCTGATAGATGGGATACTCTTTCTTGCTCACTACACGATTCTTTGCTCCCATTGCATACCTCCCCATGCCTCTTCTACAAGAGATAGTTGACATAAAAAATAAAATATTTTGGATATATGGAAGTGTGCATGATGAGTGTATGAATTTATCTTCCATCAAATTCGAAAATTGAACTTGGAGAGATAGAGTAGAGAAATAAAATACCCATAAATTCTTTAATTCTTTGTAATAACGCCTATTCACAAAGGTCTAAGCATGCAATGTACATTTATTTGCATTTTATATTGGAAATTAGACACCCTCTCATTGTGAGAGAAGGATCTTTCCCAAATGATTTTATAGTTTTCTTTATCTAAAAGTTTTCTCATAAACAAGTGTTGAACAAATAAAGAAAATACCAATAACCAAGTGCAAGTCAAACAACTAAGCAAAGGAGGAAATGGAGTCAATTGCAATCAACAATAGCAAAAACATTATGATCAACAAGAAAGCAATGCTGTAAGCCCTCATTCAATCCCTTTGTACCATCCTCATTTGTATAGGAAGGATCTATACCACACATGATAGTGTTAAGGGAAGGATATCCAAAAATTGTACCACCCTCTTTGTACATGGGAACTAGGGCTAGATCACCATCATCAATGAGCCACAACCTTCAGACATGTCAATAAAATCCCTTTGATCCGTTGAAATTTCATAGTTTCTAGAATTCATTTACCATCCAAATCAACTTCGCAACAAAAGTGCATGTTTTCATGATAATAATGCTTCTAGAAGACATAGGCTCAAGAAAGTGGTTGGCTATTCATATCTAGATATCTATTCAAATTTATTTTTTCCAAGAAGTATAAGTACGAATAGAGAATATCCTCCATTAATATCATGATATAATTTCTCAATTTAGAGAAGTGGATGGAATTTTGATTTTAAGTCTTTGTTTTTCACTTGATTGTAACATGTAAAATAGTTGAAAATTTGAAAAATTGTTAAAAAATAGCATGTCCAAATGCATTAAAATTTTAACATTGTTAGAATAAATGGCTATTATCATATTTTCAATTTTCATAGCATTTGAAGATAATTTTCTTGCTCAAGTCATCTTTATGCCTCAAATCAAATTCTAACAAGAACTCTCTAGAGAGCATAACATATGGCTTGAACACAATTAGTGTGTATTGTTGGTTCTTAAAGAAACGTTGTTGAGTTTTGAGATTCATGTTATATCTTAATTCAAACAATTTGGATTTTATTTATATATTTTCAAGTTGTAGTCACATATGCTTAATTTACAATGGATAGAGAGAGGGAGAGAGTTTGCCCACTTCAAATATATTTTAGTTGTGATGAATAGAGAAAACAAAAAGGCTAGTTAGATGGAGCACATTTTAGCCTATTACCCATACAAATCACGAAAGGTAGTTCCACAAGTTATTTCTTTGCTCAATTGATTTTCATAATGTATGGTCTAGCTTGATCCATAGTTTTGGATCATTATGTTACATCCATAGAAAACTCTCAAAGTTTTGTTTTTTGAACAATTTGCAATCCAAATGGGATCATCCATAAATTGATGGTCGCTAGAATTATGAAGTCTAGAGGATTTACTTGGTGCTTATGTGAAGCATTTACATAAGACAAATTAGAGATACTTAGGAAGTTTCCTAGTACACCACTATTTCAGATTTATATAACTTGCGTTGGATTTCAACAATTTGCTGAACAAGACAATTAACTCAAATGACCATTGATCTCTAAGAGCTTTTTAAATGAAGATGCACAAAAAAAATCAATCTACCATAGAGATATTCAATATTATCTTCAAACTCTTATGGTTCTTAGAAGATATTTAGGCAAGTTTATAAAATAATCTGTCATCAAGGATAATGATCTTTAGAAGGGCAAGAGTGCATTATATTCTTCAAGCTCTAGATAGTGTACTGTTGGATATGATTATGAGGTGAAGGGCTAAGAAGTCCAAGGTTCTAAGCTCAAGGTATAGCCAATAACAAGAAGTTATTCTAAGGAAGTGTTATCCCATTCATATTGGCCACATGGATGATATAAGCCTTAGAATATTCTAGAAGGTGTTATGAAAAGTGCTATACAAAAGGATGGAGGTGAGCTAAAAACAAGGCTATTGGGAATTGCAAGTCTCTCTCCTACAATATCTATGTTCACATGAGATTTCATGAGGATTTTGGTCTTATACTAATTAGGAGAACAATGATCTAAATCCGTTATCTAAAGTAATCTAAGTCTTTTCTTGATTGATTTTATTTTTTTCTTTTAAATATATTGTTTTTATGTATAGGTACAAGGAAAGAAAGAGAAATGGATTTTTTAAAATGACATAAACAATAAAAGGAAAACTCGATTGCTTTTCTGTGTTCCAAATAAGAAGGAAGAGAAAGTTTTATTATGCATAATAATTTAAATTCTTATGCATTCTTGTGTATGAAATTCTAGAGAAATTTAAGTAGCATTTTGGCAACCCGTGCATACATTTCAATAAATTTATTACGTGCTCTTAAAAAAATCCATGTATATGTATAAACATCATCTTATAAGCATAAAAAGGAACATTATTTTACTTTCGTTTCATAACTTTTGTGCTCTAAAATAAGAAAATAACTTAAAAGAGCATCCGAGAAGCCTACATTTACAATAAATGGAGTCAAGAAGTATTAAATAAAACCTCAAGGATGGAAATTATATGACATTAATGTATGTTTGGAACCTGAAAGTGAAATAATTTGGCATATAAACATTTATCATAAGTCTATGTATGCTTTAGATGCAAAATTAAAGTCGAAAGAAAGAAAAACGGTGTGTAAAACCTAAGAAAGGCCAGCTTATCTTAACTAGTTCACTCCATTTAGAGGTGCAAAAGTTTCTCATTTCATCAACAAGAGGTTGATTCAAGATATCCACGTGGAACTGCATAGAAAATTAGCCTTAACAAGTAAATTTTGTGAATCGAACATTTTTCAGAGAAATTATGCCTTTTGGAGTAGAAATATATTTTGAAATCAACCTTTCGTGAAGGGTTTATACGAATAGAAGATGACCAAAATGGAGGCAGATGGTATGCGGCTCAAATGGAAACCATTCTATGAATGAGAAATCGTAAAAAGATCAATAATGATCCCTATATATGTATGTGATGGTGCCAAAATCTGCCCATGAAAACATGAAGAGATGCCCATCCAATGTGTGTATATCTATCAGCATAGTCTATTGGCCTTATGTTTACAAGTGGGCACTTGAATACAATTTTTTGCTTCCTTGGCATGCTTTCAATCTCTAGTTTTCCTCCCTTGGGGGGACTGGAGATTTGGAGCACACACAATTTCCTTTGCTTCAAGAAGCCATAAATTCTTCTTTGCAAGTCAATAAAGATGGAAATGCAATTGCATTGATTGAGCATCAAATATTTCCAAAACATTAGGTTGATTTGACATGAAATTTAAGGAATCATAAAGCAAAGTCTTAATATCTTCCTTCTTTCCCTTATCTCACACACATAAACAATGGTCCACTTGGCCTATTTCTAACACATTTACTAGATCAATCTTTGATTTTTGGCACACACAATTTATTTCTTAATATTTGAATATTTACTTTACATTTGTTGTAAGATGCGTGATCTAGGAAAAATGGGTCGATTATGCATGCTTTAGATCAAGCTTTTGTTTCTAGTCAAAAGGGCATGGATAAAGGTGGTCTTCCTCTAGTAGGAAGAAATATGTAAATGTTGCACAATCAAAAGAAAGACGACAAAGGCAATAAGAAAGGAGATAAATATAAACAATGTGTAAGTATTTAAAGGCTAATGATCAAGATATAAAGAATTGTCCTATAATTATTGCTAAGGAGGCAAAGAAGAAAGAGGTAGGGAAGGTTATCATAGAAACATTTTCTTCTAAAATTGGTTATGCCAACCTTGTGTGGAATGAAGAGTGGCATATTATCAAAATAAACAACAATGATTGGAAGCACATCATTACACACTTCTAATACAAGGTGCTTTTATTTCAACTGTTATGAAATTATATGCTAATAACTAGACTTGTATTTTCATACCAGGCATGCAATTCTTGCTTTAATCTATACAATGCCTTAGTTAACATGCAACCTTTGTTTTCATGCCCTTCTTGCACAAAAACACAAGGCTAAAGAACATATAATTGTTCATGCAAGTCAGCATTCAAAAATGCAATTTTGATGTCTAATTCATATACAATCCAACCATTTAGGGTTTCAAAGATGATATGAACAATTATGATATGATATATGACATTAGATACCATCAAAATCAATTATTTTTTCTTGCACATGACCTTTTGTTACAAGGCTAGCCTTATATTAAGGAAAAATTCCATCCAACTTGTGTTCTGGTTTATAGAAAATTATAATGCCACTAGCCTTCCTGGCAAAAGGAAAATTACATGAAGAACAAGTATCATTCTTCATGATATTGTCAAATTTTGGTTGCATAATAGCCATCTATGTTTTTTATTTTTGTGATACATCAAATGAAATAAGATCATTCTCATAAAAAGGTTGGACACAACCACTTCATAGAAATTTAATGCAAAAGAAGCACCTCCTAAGTTAGAATGATAAGGCAAAGGTGCCTTTAACTTACTATCCCTCAATATTTGCAGCAACCAATTCAGCATAGATATTTACTCATCATTTTGTGGTCTCTCATCACTAAGTGCATAATTTACATGTATACTAAAAAAATGGTCATTAAAAAAATACATAGACTAAGGTCTGTCTTCGTTAAGAGATACATTCAAATTATTACCAGTGGAAAGAGAAGTCATACATATCCTTTGAACTCAAAGTCTCCTTGGTATATGAAAATAGATTGAATTGCAACATCAAGAAGAAAATACATCTCAAAAAATAAGAATATGTTTAATTAGTGAATGATACAAATGGTAGCATCTGCTTTCAATATTGCACCCAAAAAAATTATTTTTGAAAGCATCTCCATCAAATTTCTGGCATTGTTTCTCATGCATTAATGCATATGACTAACAACCAAAAATATGTAAATGAGTAGTGGATGGACTATAACCATGGCAAGCCCCATAAGGAGTGATAGACTAAAATTCTCTAGTGGGACACGTGAAGTAGAAATGTAGCCCACATCATGGTCTAAAGCCAAAAATTATAAGCTATGCTTGACTTTTGACTATAGATCTTGCCATTCCTATCAAAGACTTATTTTTTATCTGTACAACACCATTGTACTATGGTTTATATGACATTGTACATTGGCTTTTCTATCCTGCACTTACCTAGAAGTGCATTAAGTTCAAAATACATAGATGCCATCGAGCAAAATAAAAGGTTCCCATTTTACATGTTGATACATTTTCAATGATAAACAATAGTTTTTTAAAGCATATAAAACTTTGGAATTTATCTTGAAATGGATAGAGCCATGCATTTCTAAAAACATAATTTATAAAATTATAGAGTATGGGTAATTATCAAAGCATGATGTATATATAGAACCACAAACATCATGACAATCAAGCTACAAAGAATGTCTCATTTTATTGCAAATTGAAAGGCTCACATATGTTTTTTGAAGGTGCCTCAATTTTAGGAAAATAGGAAGCCATATCATATTTTTTGTAGGAATAGCAAGCTAGCAAAATATAGATTATTGAAATGTGCATGCAAATTTTTAACATCTAAGATGGATTGCAAATAATGAGTACACATACATTAAATTTACATAATTTTTGAACCTATAAATACCATAAGAAAGCATCCCAAATGGAATGATTCTTTCACTATCAGAGAGATTATGAAAGTGTACACCTATCCTAAAAAAAATTGACTAGCAAGCCAAACTTGGGTAGTGCTAACACTAGTAAAATGTTCCTCTTGATCCTTGATACATATAAAGCATATGATAATGTGAATGTACTACTATTATTGGTAGTAAAGATAATGTTTCCAACTAGCATGATAAGAGAGGGGGGATTTGTTTGTGCATGTGAGAATATTTCCATTAAAATAAAGATCAAGTGAGATGAAGAAATTATGCTAAGATGTAATATGTTTGGTTGCACCACTATAAAAGTGCCAACGATTAGAGTCCACAATAGAAATACAATGATGATAAGGTAATGGATCATTGCTACATTTTTTAGTAAATTCCCAGTCTTCATTTTGCACCTGTTTCAAGTAGGCGTGGTTTTATAAGTAGAAGCACTAACACCAACCATTCTTTCCTCTCTCTCTCCTTTGAATCCTTTGCAACAAGTTTAGGAAAATTCTTTATAACACAATCATTGTATTTATATTACTTGAAAAAATATTTTTGGTTATCTAATTTATTCTCATATTTATCTTCCTATTTTTACCATGGACAATTTACAAATTTTTGCTTACTAGAGGAAGAACCACCTTTACCATTTCCCTTTTGACTAACAACAAAACCTGAATTTGCAACGCATTGTGGACCTATTTTGCCTACTGTGGTCCTCTTGCACAAAAGAAAAAACCAATTCTTCAACGTTAATTCATTTGGATTTCCTTTCATCATCAATCAAAGAGTCAAAACAAAACTTTGATAAGGATTACGTAGCCATTTCAAAATACTATGCACAATTGAATTGTATAGAAAAAGTTGATGCAATGCATCAATCAATCACTCTAATGTTTCTTTATCTTTATAAGAAAATTGTCCAAATAATCACCTTCATTCATATGCTAAATCTCCAATTTGTTTTGAAGGTAAGCAAGATAAGCCTCATATGAGGGGTAGCTTTGGTTATTTTTAGGATTTCTTGGTTTTTATAAAAAAATCATCTCATCCTATTCGTCGCGAGCAGTGCCTATGAAAAATATGCTTCAAGGCAAAGTGCTCTTTGCATGAAAGTAGGAGCAACAAGAAATTTTGATAGTCTACAGAAAGAAAATTTTAGAGGATTCATTACTCAAAGTGGTGGATCAAGAGAAGCCATTTGATTTGGAGACAAATGCTAGTGGGATAGGCATAAAGATTGTATTCAAACAAGATGACATGCCTATAGCTTTTTGGAAGTAAGAAATTGAGTAGTAGACAATACACACATAGGCTCATTGGGCTTAGCTCATGCACGAGTTTCATATAGAAATCTTATGTAGAAGAGGCAAAGAGAATATAGTAGCTGATTCAAATAATGTATGAAATGAGCTTTACAATTCCATAGAACTTATTTCTTCAAGTATTTTTATTGCCAGCCAAATATTTGAGACAGATAGGATCATTGGGCTTAGCTCATGCAAGAGTTGCATATGTAAATCTTGTGTAGAGGACGCAAAGAGAATATAGTAGCTGATGTAGTATCTCAAATAACGTATGAAATGAAATTTAAAATTCAATAAAGCTTATCTCTTCAAGAGATAAAAGAAGCACAGTAAAAATTCCACATTTTTTACAAATGATTAGAGCCATCAGTGATGATTCTATTATAGGATACATGGTAGTTTTATATGCTTCTTCCCCTAATAAAGCAAACAAGTCGAATCCATATTCCAATTTCTCAATGGATAATGGAATAGTCAAATGGAAAGAAAGGTTTGGATACTACACTCTGGAGATTCAAGAAGAAAATCCATGCATGATAACCATTACATTCCTATTAAAAGACATCCTGGTATTGAAAATTCCATATAAGTAATCAGACGACCATTTTGGTGGCCGGCATTAGCTAGAAAAATCCACACATATGTTTGATAGTGCTTTATGTATCATCTCAACAAAGCAAAAAGGATTAAGACACTAGGTCTAATATACACATAACATATGTGTGGTAGTATATCCATGGAATTCATAGTGGGGTTATTGCAAACCCAAAGGAAGAAGAATGATGTCCTAGTAATGGTAGATAGATTGAGCAAAATATATCACTTATTACCTATGCAAGAGATGGTAGAAGCTCCATAGATAGTGGAGCTATTTCTCAAGCATGTGTTCAGATTGCATGGGTTAGTGATATTTTTAGTTTTAGATAGGGATGTTAGATACACATGGGACTTCTAGAACTTTATCTTTGACAAGCTTAAAGTGTCATAAAAAATGCATAGTGGTGATCATCCATGGATAGAAGGTTAAATGGAGAGGAGCAACTTTGTTGGGATAGCAAAGACACTCAGGCACATGCATTGATAGCTTTGTCCATCAAACATGCCATTATCCCTCACATTGGCTCTTGAAAAATAGCAAAAGATGCTTGGGATACACTTACCACTTTATTCTAGACAAGAAATAAAGCTCCTATTGCTTACCTTTGGAAACAGATGGAGAGTGAGCATATGAATGAAGAAGATCTTATGGATAGTTTTTTGACAAAGATCAAAGATTTGAAGGAATAGTTGATTTTTGTTGATAAAGTCTTCCTAGATAGTTCACTTGTACAGAGCGTTCTTAATGGTCTTCTAGATTCATATTAGAGTTTTGCTTCTGCTCTTTGATTATTGATGAAAGGAAATCCAAATGCCCTAACATTTGAGGAGTTAGTCTCTATTTTAATGCAAGAAGATCAGTCCAGGTAGAACATGTCCATTATGCATGTTGTAGATCAAGCTTTCCTAGCTAGAGAGAAGTGCAAATGTAAATGAAGCTCATTTGCAAGTAAGCAAAAAGTTTGCTAATGCTGCACAATTGAAGAAGGAAGACAAAGATGAGAAGAAAATAGAAAAGAAGAAACAATTTTGCAAATACTGTAAGGGAAATGATCATGTCAAGATTTGTCCAAAATTGGCTGAAGAAAGAGGTTGGAATGGTTGTTGCAAAGGCCTCTACACGTAAAACAGAGTCTGCTAATCTTCTTCAAAATGAAGAATGGGCATATACTACTGTATTCATCTATGAACCATCTTCTCATGAGTAGTGTATATCTACATTAGACTCACATGTTTGGTACTTTGATAGTGTATATATATATATATATAGAGAGAGAGAGATGTACCCTTTCCATTTAAAAATGTCAATAATTATAATCCACAAACCTTGATGATGGATGCTCAACAAAAGAAGCCACACATAACTATCATGGCAAACCTAGACACACCAAATCCAAAGTCAAATTACCTTTTTCCAACATGAAATATTTAGCACTTCAAGTTCACAACATTGAAGCGACTCAAGAGTAACATCATCTAGTTTGGATTGAAGTCACATTGGAAAAGGGCTTAGCTATCTTGGGTAATGAAAATTAAATTCATTCTACTTTGCATACAGGGAATTATTAATGATACGACTATTACTATTTTGTGTGATGATGGGATCTCACATGATTATATTTCACATACATTAGTACATGAGTTAGTTTTAGAGTGTTTTCCTTCCATGTGTAAAGTTATAGTTGCATTTCATGGCAATACGTGTAATGTGACAAGTGCATGATTTTAAGAGTTGTATAGTTCCTTATTTAGACGGACCAAAATTTTGTTATTGATCCGTTACAACCTTATGCCATCCTACTTGGTATGAATTTCCATCGTCATTATAATCCACACACCTTCAATTTTAAATTTAAAGGTCAATGTATTTCTTTATCGATGATGCATGATTTTCAACCATTTCCTTTAATTAGTCATACTCAAGTGAAATGTGTATTTTAGAAAGGCTAAAATCCATGTATTGTTCTTGAAAATGGCATATTGAGTTATACTAATACAATAATACAATTTTAGATGCACATAAAAGCTTTATGGCTACTTATAAGGATTGTTTTATGTCTAATTACCCTTAAAAATTATCACCTTCTCAAGGAGATCTTAGCCATAACATAGATGCCAAACGTGATATTTCTCCTCTTGAGAAAACACCTTAAACATCAATGGAATCAAAGTAGATGACAAGTGGGAGGCATTCACCACTACCATGGAATTATACATGGACTTGCAAGTACCAAATTTCAATGCACTAATGGGGCAACTCTTCATTCATGAAGCCAAGCTTATGAAGAGTAGAGAAACATAGAAAGGTAATCAATGCTTTGCCCATTACATAGATAAAAGTGGAAGTAAAGATGTCAAAGGAAAATGCAAGAATCATGATGAAGAAGCAAGCACCTCCTGAGCTAACTTTGAAGATAGAGGGAGAAGTTCAAGAACAAGAGGAAGAGGTGGTAGACAAGCAGCAGGAGATCTAAAAGATCGTCATATTGTGTCATATGTGGATTAACCAACCATATCATTGAGCATTGCTTCAAGAACTCATGGAACGAGAGAGGAAGAGGATATAACACATGAGGATATGGAGCTCCTAGAGGGAGGCACAACAACACTTATCGTTACAATAACAAAAAATACAATAACAGTTATCAAGGTGGCTACAAAAAAGAAGAGACTACAACAACTACAATGATGATCAATCACAAGCATCTTTTACTCATGAACATGACAATAAAAGGAGGTAAATCAAATGAGAAAGTATTCTATATTGATTTTGGATGTTCAAATCATGTAATAGGGAATGCAAGACTACTCTAAGATTTGGAAGCCCCAAGAAGAAGTATGAAGTGGAAATAAGCGATGACACAAGACACCCTATGGAGAAACTTGGAAATAAAATTTGAGCATCACTAAGAAGTTGATAAGTGTGATAAAAATTATGGAAAACGTTTTAAGTGTGAGGTTCACAAAGTATGGGGCATGTGTAGAAGATAGCCAAAGGAAAACGTTTTAAGTGTGAGGTTCACAAAGTATGGGGCATAAAAATTATGGAAAACGTTTTAAGATAGCCAAAGGGGAAAAGACAGGTAGATTGTTCACTTTTGAACTCCAAGAGACAAGGAATATATCATTGTTCAACTATGTCACTCAAACCCTATCAAAGATAGAGTTTTGGCACAAAACATTGGCTCACATTGGAGAAACTATCTTAAAAAAAATAAAAAAGATCAAAGCATACTAAGAATACCTAATATTTCAAAGCAATATATGATTTAGAGATGCGGTGCATGTCAATTTGGTGAATCTTACAGGCAACCATTCACAAAGAATGGATACATAAATGGAGACATCTTGGAGCTCTTCCATAATGATGTTTGGGGACCAAGTAAGGAATCCTCTATCTTAGAGTCAAAGTATCATGTGTCTTTCATTGATAATTGTAGCAGATGGACCATACTTTATTTTATGAAGCATAAAGATGAAGTAAGGTGGAACATTGCAAATACTAAGTTCTAATGAAGGGGGGGAATATTCCCTCGAGTTTGATTCCTTCCTGCACAAAAGAGGAATCAAAAGAGAAATCAGAACTAGATATACACGTGAGCAAAATGGGATAGTAGAAAGAAGAAATAGGACCATTGTGGAAGTAGCAACATCAATGCTCAATGAAAAGAAGTTGCTCGACTATGTATGGGCATAGGCAATATCTACTACTACCCGGTGTAGCTAAATCCTACTTCACACCTACTATAACTGATGGCTGGAGAGTATTGTGGGCCTCCTTAGCTAGCTAATAAGCATAAATTATCATATATGCTGCTTGGAAGATGATGCACAAATGATAGGATCAAATCAGATAGGTAGGTATATGATCCAATGCATAAAACTTATTATTTTGGTTGAGACACCTGCTCAGTGTTTCACTTAATTCTCTGTGTATAGTAGTAATTAGCAAAATTCCTTTTGGGGAAATTTAATTAGCTTAATAAGCTGCCATTCATGAGTGGAATCATCTAAAATGATGAACCATGTGCAAAGAATTATGTTTAGCAAGTAGAGTCTCACTCCTGACTTTTATGGGCTTACACAGTCATAGACCAATGAGCATTACTCAATAGATATCTAACAAATTCAAGAACCAAATTGAATGAAACTTTGTAGGATCATATTAGAGAGTATGATAAATATTTCATGCTTTGAAGCATGCAAAATGATGCACCACACAGTGAGAACCCATTCATACAAGGTCACTGTTCTGATAGAGTGTGACATATATATGAGAGTAGGAAGAAATGAACATGTATAGATTAACTCATGTACAATTACAAGATCATTGGCAATAAGACACTACTCAATGAGTGTAGGATGAGAGAGCTATAGTATGAGCTTCTCTTCGCAATGAAAATACAAAGGAATGATCTCTGAACCTCGAGATACACGTGGGATCTTTTCCTCTAGTTTTTATAGCTTTGTGTTGTAGTCAAGTATTTGAATTTGAATTCAAATGTCCACCTAAAAGTCATCCTAAAATATAGGATTGATTCTCTCTTGATTTTAGCTACCAAATGGTACGATTTTGATGCTTCCTAAGTCCTTGTGGGTTTGCTTCACTTTTCCTAAGAGTAATTATACTCAAAGTTACAAGAGGTTGTACATATGAGACTTTTCAAGTGACATGCTATTACATCAAGCTTGTGTGTGTACATCAAGTATGTAGGATTGGGCTTATTGCACCAAGAGCTCCCCCTCAAGCCTAACATGCTTGATCTTCATTGCTCCTTAATCTTTTGCACTCCAGTCATCAATTTGAACCTGTTCAACTTTGTTCTATCCAATGCTTTAGTAAGTAAATCTGCACATTGCAAATGAGTTGACACATATGCTAAATGAATGTCTTTACTTAGCAGTTTCTCTCTAACATAATGATAATTCACTTCAATGTGCTTAGTCGTGGCATGGTACACATGATTAGCAGCCAAATGAAGTGATCTTGTATTCTCTCCAAATATAGTTGGGGTGTAGGAATGTATCTCCAAATCTCATACAATTGCTTAAGCCACATAGCTTCCTGAGTTGCATTGGCCAAACCTCTATATTTTTCTTCTATGGAAGATAAGGCCACAATTGGTTGCTTCTTGGAGGACCATGATATGATCTTTGACCCTCCAAAAGATAGATATCCTGAAGTGCTCCTGCTATCATCCTTGGAGCCAGCCCAATCTGCATCATAATATAACTTTATATCTATGCCAAAAGTGAAGGGAGAGAATAAATCCTCATTCATTGTACCCTTTAGGTACTTAAGCACCCTCTTTGCAGCTTCCATGAGTGGCTTCCTTGGTACATGCATGAATTGACTTAATGTACTCACAACATATGCAATATCCACTCTTGTCAAGGTAGCATAATTAAGTATACCCACAAGTTGTTGATACCATGTAATATCATCAAGTGGTTCACCTTCATGTGAACTTAGCTTATGATTGATCTTCATAGGAATGCCTGCATCTTTAGCATTCTCCATTTTAAATTTGACCAACATATCATTCATGTACTTCCTTTGTGTGATGAATATACCTGAACCTGTATACACAAGTTCTAAGCCAAGGAAATAAGTCAGCAACCCTAGATCACTGATTTTAAATTCCTTCATCAATTGAGCCTTGACCTATTTGATACCTTCAGAATCATTACCTATAATAATGATATCATCTACATAGACACACAAGTAGATGATCTCTGATTTATTCTTCTTCACAAACAAAGAAGAATCTGCCTTGCTTGCTACAAAGCCTTGATCCTGCAAATAGGTAACAAGTCTATGGTTCTAAGCTCTAGGAGCTTGCTTGAGACCATAGAGTGCTTTTCTAAGCTTGCATACATATCCTACTTTTTGTTCATCTTCAAAACGTGGTGGCTGTGCCATATATATTTCTTCTGATATCCAACCATTCAAAAAAGCATTCTTGACATCTAACTGATATATATTCCAATTTTTGGATGCAACAAGACTTACCAATACCCTGATTGTTGGCATCTTTGCCATAGGTGAAAATGTTTCTTCATAATCTACTCCATGTGTTTGGGAAAATCCTTTTGCCACTAGTCTTGCCTTGTACCTATTTATAGAACCATCAGACTTCCTTTCAACTATATATATCCACCTTGAACCAATTACCTTCATATCTAGTTTCTTGGGAACTAGGTCCCAAGTGTGATTCTCCTGCAATGCTTCCACTTCTTCCTGCATGGCATCTATCCACTCTTTCTTCTTCTTAGCCTCTTCAAATGAAGAAGGCTCCTCTGACATTGAATCTTTAGTAATGTACATAGAGTGCTTTGTGACTAAGGATGTATCATATCCATACCTTATGGGCTTCTTACTTTCCCTTTGTGACCTTCTTAAATCTTGATTGGAAGACTCGGGTAGATCCTCTAATTGCTTGTGTTTGCAATTGCCTCTTGATTTCCAAGCTTTGAAATCAACATGCTCCTCATCTTCTGAGTTGATGTCCTCTACTTGGTGTTGGTCTTCTTGAGTTAGGGTTGGAAAATCATTTTCCAAGTCATATGGTAGTTTAACTTTCCTGCAATCTTCTTCAAATCAAGAGTTATTCCCATCAAAGACTACATCACTACTAACTATGAATGCCTTGTTAGTGGGATTATAAAGTCTATACCCCTTTTGATTCTCATCATACTCAATGAATATGCATTTCTCAGCCTTAGGTCAAGTTTCCCTCTGATTTTTGATGGGATGTGTGCATAGGCAATGCACCCAAATATCTTGCAATGATCCAATGAGGGTCTCCTACCATTCCAAGCTTCATATGGTGTCATACCATCCAATGACTTGGATGGAAGCATGTTAACCAAAGAGGTGGCTGTAGAAACAGCCTCTGCCCATAAATAATTAGGTAATTTTTTCTCATTTAACATAGACCTAACTTCCTCAAAAATTAACCTGTTCCTTCTCTCTACCACTCCATTCAATTTAGGAGTATACCTGGTTGTTACTTCCCTCTTTATGCCTCGGTTCTGTAGAAATAGATCAAACGCATGTGAAAAGTACTCACCACCACCATCAGACCTGATTCTCTTCAAGCTTCTACCTATCTGGTTTTCCACTAATGCCAAGTATTTCTTAAAAAACATGTAAACAAGTCATCCTTATGCTTCATAAAATAGAGAATTTTCCACCTACTGTAATCATCAATAAAAGATACATAGTACCTTGATCCTGAGATGGATGGATCTTTGCTAGGACCCCACACATCAATGTGTACAAGCTCCAAATAATCTTCATGGATGTATCCTTTCCTGCTAAATGGTTGCCTATGAGCTTTGCAAAATTGGCAAGCTCCACATTTGTAGATCATATGTTGCTTGGTCACATTAGGAATCCCAAGCACACTTTGATCCCTGCAAATTTGCTTCAAATTTCTCTCTCCAATGTGCCCTAGCCTCTTGTGCCATATTTCCAACTCAATTAGGGTTTGATTTCTATAACTGAATAGTGCTATGTTCCTTGTGTCTTCAATTTCAAAAGTAAACAATCTACCTGACTTCTCATCTTTGGCTATTCTTTTGAATCCTTGTTGGGGGTCTTCCACATATGCTCCATGCTTTGTGAACCTGACCTGTAGACCTTTCTCTACTATCTGCCCAACACTAATTAAATTTTTGGTTATGGTAGGCACATACATAACTTTACTCAAAAGGTTCATACTACCATCTAATGTCTTAACATTTCCATTTTGCTGACTGAATGCTTGGTGCCATCACCTGTTTGTACCTCATGCTTTCCCTTTGGTTCTTCTAGATCATATAAGAGTGCTACATTCCTTGCCACATGATTTGAACAACCTGAGTCAATGTAAAAGAGATGCTCATTATCTTTACCATTCTTGGATGTCATGTTCATAATGAGCAGAGAATTCTCTTGATCTTCAATGTAGTATTGAAGTCCCTTCTTCATCTAAAGCCTCCTTGATAGTTGTTGTTGTTGTAGCCTTGATTGTAGTTGTGGTTGTAGTTGCCTCCACCATTGTTGTACCTGCCTCTTGTTTGACCATAGCCTCCTCTATGGAAGCCTCTTCCCCTTTGGTTCCTTGTATTTCTGTAGCATTCTTTAGTAGTGTGGTTGTTGAGACCACATATGTTGCATGGTGAGTTGTTGTAGGGTCTCCCCCTACCTTGCTTACCTCCTCTGCCCTTACCTCTAGTACCTCTTCCTCTTCCTGCATAATTGGCTTGAGAGGTACTAGCCTCTTAATATTGTTTCTTAAGTTTACCTTTATCCTTAGCTTTATTCTTATATGTATAAAGGGCAGAAGATTGGTTACCTCTTGAGTTGTCACCATTTCTATTGAGCTTTGCTTCATGGGTGAAGAGTTATTCCATCAAGGTTTTGAGATCTGGTATCCGCATATCCATGTAGAGATCCATTGCAGTGGTGAATGATTCCCACTTATCATCAGCTTTAATCCCATTGATGATCTACCTTACTGTGTGCTCTTCCTCTATCTCCTCTCCAATGCTTGCAAGTTGGTCTGCAACATCCTTCATTTTGGTTACATAGTTGGCTACTCCTTGCTTTCATTGCTTCTTGAGAGTTGTGAATTCCATCCACAACTGATTCTTCCTAGCTCTTGTATTGGAGGAGAATTATGATGAAAGCACTTCCCAAGTCTCTTGGGAGGTTTTACAGTGTCTAACATGAGGTAACAAGAAATCAAAGATTGAGTTTAGTAAGTATGAAATTGCAATAGCATCCTTTGCACACCATGTGGTTAGCTTCTCTTGCTCTTCCCTTGTTGGTTGATTCTTGCTCCTGAGAATTGGCATGTCTTCATCTCCTGAGATGTATCCATATTCCTTGGAGGTATGCTTTCATCCTTAGAGACCATGCTGAATAGTTGTTCCTCTCCAATTTTTCAATGAAGGATGGAAAACCATCTCCCATCTTGATTGAACTTGCTCTGATACCACCGTTGGAGGAGATAGTGGATAATCACAAGAGATGAGATGCTGTAGCTAAATCCTGTTGGTGCAGACCAATCACCAATTGAAGGCTTGGAAGATCAAATGATGAAGGAAGAATTAATTCCTAAAGTGTGGAAGAAGATTACAATCAGATGACAAGAGAAGTGTACACATATGTACATTAGCATAGTCATAGATGACTTAGATCTTTTGTTCAGTAAGAATTATGTACAAATTATCTATAAATACCTTGAGAAAAGTCGGGGCATGTATGAGAGCATATGTGACAATAGTTAGATGTCAAGAATGAGGGAGATAGAAGTCATGAGATAGAGGAAAGTGAATTTGAGTTAGCTCTCATCACTCAGTTGTAATCTCTCTGAGTAAATGAAAAGTTTTGCGCCCGATGTTTCTGCGTGTTCTCCTTCTACAGTGAATCAATTGTGAAATGTTTTTGTACAAGTCTAAGTTGAGAGTTGCTTGACCTCTGTGCAAAGTTTCAGTTTCCAATTGTAATCAGGCTGAGTGAATTAAGTGTAGGAACATTCATATGTGAAGTGTATTCACTGGTTCCTAAAACAGGCGCATATTTCGAAGTTAATGTTTTGGACATTTCTCCTAGCACAGTTTAAAGTTTTGCATGAGTGAGGGCTTAATCTTTAAGTTGGAAGATAAGCTACTTATGTCTAGAAGCATTTTGTAAAACGGGTTCTATTCAAGGAGAACCAAGTCTTAAAAGTTACAGGTGTAAAGTCGACTGTTTTGGATGACAGTTTCTGACATAGGTAACTTGTGAAATTAATTTCTCAAGTTATACTTAATCTTTTGGAGTAATTCAACTTGGAATAGTTGCGCAATCTCTAGGAGATGATTTGTACAAAGTTTCATCAAAAACTTTACACGTTTGATAAGTCAATGTAAGGAAATAGTGCAGCAGACTTTTCTGTGTATCACCTTCTTCACAGATTTGTTCATCTTTTGATAATTAGAAGTTGATCCTCTAAAGAGTGGAAAGTTTTTGACTTATTCTTGGTATAGAGGTGCTCTAATCACAAGAATAGGTTATTCTTTTGGAGATTAACACTCTCCATCAGTGGTATCAGAGCAGGAGACATCAATTTGAAGAAAGAAGGATCCCGACTGCTGCAGATTCAAGAAATTCAACACTTGAAGGATCAAGAAGTGAAAGCTTGGAGTCAAAGCTTAGGGAGAAGACAAATTGACATCAAGAAAGGCAAAAGGAGTTCAATTCGAAGTAAAGGTACATACATTGTTTGTAAAGCTTGAAGTTTCAATACACAGGTGGATACAAGATGGGAGAAAGCTTGCAGATTGATAAGCTAGATAGGGAGAACTATCCAGCATGGTCCATGAGGATGGAAGCACACCTCATGAGCAAAGATCTTATATCATTTATTACAGGAGATGAAGAAAAACCAGAGTTTGCAGATCCAAGTATTCCTACTAGGGAAGAACTTGCAATGTTGAAGACTTGGATGAGAAAGGATGCTCAAGCAAGGAGTATCATCTACATGGCTGTAAATGATTATCTTCTACCTCACATCAGAGGTTTAGAAAGTGCTACAGATGTTTGGAATGCCTTGGAAGAGCATTTCCAAAATACAACTAAGTCAAGGAAGTCCTCACTATGGGCTGAGTTCACAACCTTCAAGAAGAAGAGCTCACAATCAATTTCAGATTATGTGGCAAGGATGAAAGATATTGCAGATAGCTTGGGAGCAGTGGATGAAGACATTGAAGAGGAAAAGTTGGTAAGACAAATACTTACAGGTCTAAGAGGTGATGAGAAGTGGAAGCCTTTTATCTTGTCCATAGAATTGTCACTTGATCACTTTACTCCTGACCTTAATCAATTGCTAGGACACATGCTAACCTTTGAGCAGGATCTTAAAGGAGACAATGATAGAAGTACAAGTCAAGCTATGTACTCCAAAGACAAGAAAAAGAATGGCAAGGGAAAGCAATCAAATGATGATGAAGGGAATTCAAATCAAGCCAACTTCACAAAAGGGAAGACAAATTTCAGAGGTAAAGGAAGAGGAGGTAAGAACAAAGATAATGCTAAAGCTTGTTGGATTTGTGGCAGAGCAAATCATTTGGCAAATGATTGTTGGTATAATAATCAAAGTGGAGGATACAACAATCAGAATTATAGTCAAAGAGGTAGAGGAGGCAGAAACCAAAGAGGTAACTTCAGAGGAAGAGGTGGTAGGACATCATATGGTAGAGGAGGTGGAAGAAACTTCCAATCTCAGTCCTACAACAATAATTATTACAATTATGCATCAGATCAGAAGGATGACATGACTCTTATCTTGAATGCAACTCATGAATCAATGGGAGAAGATCAAAGAGTGTTTTATATTGACTCAGGGTGCAGCAACCATCTGAGTGGGAATCTATCCTTGATGACTGATATGGAAGCAAGGGTAAATGGACATACAGTTCAAACAGGTGACAATACCAAACATAAAGTGGAGAGCATTGGATCAGTGAAGACAAAGAGTGGAAGTACACTTCTGAGTAAGGTACTTTATGTTCCTACTATTCCTAAAAATTTGATAAGTGTAGGGCAAATTGTGGAGAAAGGATATGAGGTAAGATTCACAAATGATGGTGTCTATGTACAAGATCCAAATCAGGGATATAGAACCATAATTGCAGGTAAAAAGGAAGGAAGATTGTTTACTCTCAAAGTCCAAGGTAATGTGGGACATGCATTGTTTACCTATGGAGGTCAAAAGGTATCTGAATTAGACCTATGGCATAAGAGGCTAGGTCATTTCAATGAGAGAGCTATAAAGGAGATGTCAAAGAATCAGGTGGTGCTTGGATTGCCAAATATTGAAGGGCAACATATGGTGTACAAGTGTGAAGCTTGTCAATTAGGTAAAGCTCATAAAAGTTCTTATAACAAATCAGGGTACAAGTATTCAAATATGCTTGAATTGGTTCATACAGATGTATGGGGTCCCTCAAGGGACTATAGCATAAATGGATCCAGATATTATGTGTTGTTTGTTGATGATGCAACCAGGTGGATTACTTTGTATGTAATCAAGGACAAATCAGAAGTCTTCAAGACATTCAAACACTTTCATGCTTATGCAGAAAGGATCACAGGACAAAAGCTAAAGAGGTTAAGATCAGATGGAGGGGGAGAGTATTTCTCAAAAGAGTTTGATGATTATTTGTGGAATGCAGGTATCAAAAGAGAAGTAACTTGCAGGTACTCCCCTCAACAAAATGGAGTAGCAGAAAGGAGGAATAGGACTCTTGTAGAGTTTGCAAGAGCCATGATGAAGGAAAAGAATTGTCCAAATTACTTATGGGCAGAAGCTATTAACACTGCAACATACCTTGTGAATAGGTTGCCTTGCAAAGCTTTGGATGGAGGAACCCCTTATGAAGCATGGTGGGGTAAGAAGCCTAGTCTTGATCATTGTAAAGTATTTGGATGTATTGCATATGCTTATGTTCCTTCACAATTAAGACATAAGCTAGAACCAAAAGCAGAGAAGTATGTGTTTATTGGATATGATGATAGACAGATGGGTTACAGGTTGTGGAGTCCATCCACAAAGCAATTTCTTGTTTCTAAAGATGTAACATTTGATGAGCAAAATGTGTGGTATACAGGATCACCAAATGAGTATACAGGTGTTGAAGAAATTCAAAGGAAAGGAAAGGCAAAGGTAAAAGTATGTGAAGAAATTGTTGATGAAGTTGACTCTAGATGTAGAGTGCAGGATCATGTAGAAGAAGGGCCAAGATTTGATCCAGAATCAAATGAGGCTGAAACTTCAAGAAGTGCAGAAATCAGAAGATCTACAAGAGAAAGGAAAGAGCCTATAAGGTATAGTTATGATACATCTTCCCTAACAACAAAAGATTATGCCTACATTGTGAAAACAGAAGAAGATCCAACTACTTATGAAGAAGCCAAAGGTAAACAGAATTGGGAGAAGGCAATGCAAGAAGAGTATGATGCTCTACTTGAAAATGAAACTTGGGAATTAGTACCAAGACCAAAGAATCAGAAAGTCATTGGATGCAAGTGGGTATATAAAACAAAGAGGTTTGCAGATGGTAAGGTGTCTAGATATAAGGCTAGACTTGTGGTTAAAGGTTATGCCCAAACTTATGGGGTAGATTATGATGAAACCTTTAGTCCTGTTGCTAAGATGTCTACAATTAGGACATTGATTGCTATTGCTACTTGCAAGGGATGGAAATTATCACAATTGGATGTGAAGAATGCATTTCTTAATGGATACATTGCAGATGAAGTATATATGGAGCAACCAGAAGGCTTCATGGAGTCAATTGGATCAGATTATGTGTGTAAGCTCAAGAGAGCTTTATATGGGTTGAAGCAAGCCCCAAGAGCTTGGAATTACAGATTGGTCAAATTCTTGAATGAATGTGGTTTTCAAGCATCAAAGGCAGATAGTAGCTTGCTAGTGAAGGCAAGTGAAAATGGATACATTTACATGTGCATTTATGTTGATGATATTATTGTTACAGGAACAGATGCTCAAGGAATCAATGAACTCAAGAAGCAAATAGAGAAGGAGTTTAAGATAAGTGACTTGGGAAACTTATCTTATTTTCTAGGAATGCAGATTGTGTATACTCAACATGGAGTGTATGTTTCACAAGAGAGATATTTGAAGAATCTTCTAGTCAAGTTTAACATGGAAGATTGCAAGACCTCAACCACACCATTGGAGGTAAATCATAAATTAAGCAAGTATGGAGGTGAAGAGTTCAATGACATGAAGAAATATCAGAGTTTGGTAGGTAGTTTGATTTATGCTACCTTGACAAGGCCAGATCTATCATATGCAGTAGGTGTGTTGTCACAATTTATGCATTGTCCAAAGAAGACTCATTGGATTGCAGCCCAAAGGGTACTCAGATATATCAAAGGAACCCTAAGTGAAGGTTTGTATTATGGTTTCACTTCTGACACAAGAATCAAAGTGTTTAGTGATGCAGATTGGGCAGGTGACTCAGATGATAGAAGGTCTACTCATGGATATCTATGTTATGTTGGAGACAAGTTAGTATCTTGGTGTTCAAAGAAGCAACATACAGTTGCTTTATCATCCACAGAAGCTGAGTATAAGGGAATGGTAGAAGCTGCAAAAGAAGTGATATGGTTGAAGACCTTGATGAAGAGTTTTGAGTTTGATCATAGTACTCCAATAATTTTTGGAGACAATATGAGTTCTTTGTATTTGGCAGCTAACCCTGTTTTTCATGCCAGGACTAAGCATATAGAGATTCAGTATCATTTCTTGAGGGAAAAGGTACTAGATAAAGAGATTGAAGTGATGTATACTCCAACAAAAGAACAAGTGGCAGATATGATGACAAAGAGTCTGGATGGACCTAAGTTACAAAGGTTCAAAGACATGGCAAGTATCAAGAAGACAGAGAAGACCTCAATTGATGATTGAGGGGGAGCTGTTGGTGCAGACCAATCACCAATTGAAGGCTTGGAAGATCAAATGATGAAGGAAGAATTAATTCCTAAAGTGTGGAAGAAGATTACAATCAGATGACAAGAGAAGTGTACACATATGTACATTAGCATAGTCATAGATGACTTAGATCTTTTGTTCAGTAAGAATTATGTACAAATTATCTATAAATACCTTGAGAAAAGTCGGGGCATGTATGAGAGCATATGTGACAATAGTTAGATGTCAAGAATGAGGGAGATAGAAGTCATGAGATAGAGGAAAGTGAATTTGAGTTAGCTCTCATCACTCAGTTGTAATCTCTCTGAGTAAATGAAAAGTTTTGCGCCCGATGTGTTCTCCTTCTACAGTGAATCAATTGTGAAATGTTTTTGTACAAGTCTAAGTTGAGAGTTGCTTGACCTCTGTGCAAAGTTTCAGTTTCCAATTGTAATCAGGCTGAGTGAATTAAGTGTAGGAACATTCATATGTGAAGTGTATTCACTGGTTCCTAAAACAGGCGCATATTTCGAAGTTAATGTTTTGGACATTTCTCCTAGCACAGTTTAAAGTTTTGCATGAGTGAGGGCTTAATCTTTAAGTTGGAAGATAAGCTACTTATGTCTAGAAGCATTTTGTAAAACGGGTTCTATTCAAGGAGAACCAAGTCTTAAAAGTTACAGGTGTAAAGTCGACTGTTTTGGATGACAGTTTCTGACATAGGTAACTTGTGAAATTAATTTCTCAAGTTATACTTAATCTTTTGGAGTAATTCAACTTGGAATAGTTGCGCAATCTCTAGGAGATGATTTGTACAAAGTTTCATCAAAAACTTTACACGTTTGATAAGTCAATGTAAGGAAATAGTGCAGCAGACTTTTCTGTGTATCACCTTCTTCACAGATTTGTTCATCTTTTGATAATTAGAAGTTGATCCTCTAAAGAGTGGAAAGTTTTTGACTTATTCTTGGTATAGAGGTGCTCTAATCACAAGAATAGGTTATTCTTTTGGAGATTAACACTCTCCATCAAATCCTGCTTCACACCTGCTATAATTGATGGCCAGAGAGTATTGTGGCGCCTCCTTAGCTAGCTAATAAGCATAAATGATCATATATGTTGCTTGGAAGATGATGCAGAAATGATAGGATCAAAATAGATAGGCAGGCATATAATCCAATGCATAAAACTTATTATCTTGGTTGAGACACTTGCTCAATGTTTCACTTAATTCTTTGTGTATAGTAGCAATTAGCAAAATCCCTTTTGGGGAACTTTAATTAACTTAATAAGCTAACATTCATGAGTGGAATCATCTAAAATGATGAACCATGTGCAAAGAATTATGTTTTCAAGTAGAGTCTCACTCTCGACTTTTACAGGCTTACATAGTCACACACTAGTGAGCACTACTAGATATCTAACGAATTCGAGAACCAAATTGAATGAAACTTTGTAGGATCATAGTAGACAGTATGCTAAATATGTCGTGCTTTGAATCATGCAAAGTGATACAGCACAAAGGGAGAACCAGTCCATACAAGATCACTGTTCGGATAGAGTGTGATAGAGATATGAGAGTAGGAAGTAATGAACATGTATAGATTAACTCATGTACAATCACAAGATCATTGGAAATAAGGCATTGCTCAATGAGTGTAGGATGAGAGAGCTATAGTATGAAATCCTCTTCACAATGAAAGTACAAAGGAATGATCTCTGCATCAAGATACATGCGGGATCTTATCCTCTAGTTTTTATAGCTTTGTGTTGTAGTCAAGTATTTGAATTTGAATTCAAATGTCCACCTAAAAGTCATCCTAAAGTATATGATTGATTCTCTCTTGATTTTAGCTACCAAATGATATGAGTTTGACGCTTCCTAGCTCCTCGTGCATTTGCTTCACTTTTACTAAGAATAATTATACTCAAAGTTACAAGAGGTTGTACATATGAGACTTTTCAAGTGACATGCTATTACATCAAGCTTGTGTGTGTACATCAAGCATGTAGGCTTGGGCTTAATTGCACCAACAGTATTTAGGTGGAATTAATCAACAAT
This sequence comes from Ceratopteris richardii, assembly GCA_020310875.1. Classification (NCBI taxonomy): domain Eukaryota; kingdom Viridiplantae; phylum Streptophyta; class Polypodiopsida; order Polypodiales; family Pteridaceae; genus Ceratopteris; species Ceratopteris richardii. The sequence continues at coordinate 83,682,236 of CM035435.1, forward strand.
CATCTTCTCAAATCAAGGAAAAAAAGTGCACATATACTTCATTGGATTTGCCGCAAGAAAAGGCATAGCTTTTGCTCACATCAAGGGTAGTCATTGTACTCATTTTGTAGTGCTTTGAGTCCTCCAACACCTCCATGTACTATACTTTACATTTCAATACATATACTTGAATGGCTAAGAGGCATTCATTACATTTTATGAACTCCCTCTCTATTGCATGAATGCTGCCCCAAATCCCTCTTAGCTCATCTCAAATATTAATTTCTCTCTAAAAACTAAACCAAAAGAGTTCCCTTTTTCATGCAAACCCCTTAAGTCTTAAGACCCAATATTGCACTAATAATCCTTTTGAAAATAACAAAGACCCTCTCATATTAATGTATCAAATTCCTTAATTTAGGAAATTGAATGTGAATTCTCTCTGTTTCATGTCCTCTCTATCTTTCTCTAGATGGGAATTCACAATCTGTGTAATCATGAAGACTCATTGATAAATGATCCTAGCTAGAAACCACATGTCCTACAAGCACAATCAAGTGGTGGCTTGACTAAACCCATCAAATTGTCAAAGTGAGAGCTTAGCCTGCCAACTGCATAGAAGCATGTGCCCATACATGGTGGTTAATGCATCCAATGGAAAAATGAATGTGGCCTAAGTGTGAATCACCTCATAAAACCACCATCTACACTCAAGAATACACCCGAGACCTATAACATCAACAAAAGAAAAAATGGAGTTTTTCTCAACTTGTTAAAAGGTTTGCAACATTATCCTATGTGGGCACATATGCCAAATTGATCTCTCCAACAGAGAACCCATCCCTCACATAATTATAGTACACTTCAATGTGCTTTATGCAAGCTTGGAACACAGGGTTCCTTGCAAATGCTAATGTGCTCTGATTCTTAGTGAAGATGGTGATGGTAGAAGATTGACCAACACCCAAATCAGCCAAAAGGCATTTGAGCCACACACACTCAACAATCATTGTGAAAGTTGCCCTATACTCAACCTCACAACTAGAAGTGGCTGCTTCTTACTCAAGCAAGATATGCATGAGCTACCAAGAATGAAGTAAAGACCACTGGTGGACCACGAGTGTCATAGAAACCAACCCAGTCAGAGTTAGAGAAAGCATGTAAATCTAAAAGGTATAGATCCCCCTTGGGATAAAACAACCCAAGTAGCTGAGTACCACTCAAGTAGAAAAAGATGTGTTTAACCACCTACCAATGCTTGAGACCTAGGCAATGCATAAACTTGCTCATCTGATAGACAAAAAACTCAATATCAAACCAAGTTATGCATAAGTAAATCAAGCATCCAATAGCCTACTCATAGAGAACAACATCAAATGCATCTCCAACATCATGAATATTCAATCGTTAACCTATTTCCATATGAATGGCAATAGGTTGCAATTTTCAAGACCAAAATGCTGCAATAATGTGTCAATATATGTTTCTTGACACAAAGATATTTCCCCCATCAACTTGCATAAATTTAATGCCTAAATAATGGTGCAAACACCCCAAATCAGACATCTCAAAAGAGGCATGCAAATCAGCCTTAAATTCAGCAATATCCTTCTCATTAGGACTAGTGAGCAACATGTCATCAACATATACAATGATGATCATAAGTGCATCATCTACACACTTAACATATAAGGTGCTCTCCATAGGACTATTTTCAAAACCATGTGCAATCAAGTAGGCATGTATCTTTCATACCAAGCATGTGGTGCTTGGTTCAAATCATATAATGTGTTTTTCAGCCTACACACTTTGTTTTCATGCCCTTTTTGCACAAAACAATAGGGATGAAATACATACACTTGTTCATGTAATTGACCATTCAGAAATACAATCTTAATTTCCAACCAATGTACATTCCAACCATGATGAGCTACAAGTGCCAGATGCTATGAAAAATGGTCATGTGACATGTGGGGGCACATGTCTCATCACCAACAATGCCTCTCTCTTAAGCATAATCTTTTGCAATAAGCCTAGCCTTGTACATGTGCACTCTTTCATCAAGCTTATGTTCTAACTTGTATACCCATTTAGTGCCAATGGCCTTTTTGCATGGAGGAAAATCACATACAATGAAAGTACCATTCTTCATAATAACATCATATTTTGATTGCATAATAGCTATTCAATTTTTAATTTTGTGCTTCATCAAAAGAAATAGACTCATTTTCATCACAATGACTAGAGCCAGCCATTGCATTGCAATTTTATGCACAAGAAGCACTATGTGAGCCTAAATGAGTATGATATGATGGAGTTGCATCTGATTTTCTATCTCTCTGAGTCTGCACCATCCGTTTAGGAATAGTTTTAGCCTCTTCTATGTTAGACCTCTTATCAACAAGTGCATCATGTAAAACTACATAAAAAATGGATGATCTACATCACCATGTGGAACCTGCAAAGGTTGAGGAATTGCCTCATTTGGACTAGCACTTGACTATCCACCTATAAAAAGAGGAAAATTGCATCTTCCATAAAAACACCATCATAGCTAACCAAAATGCATTTATTTTGTGGATGATATAGACCATATCCTTCACTTTCAGAACTATACCCAACAAAAGTACATTTTACTACTTTATCATCTGAATTCCTACGTTGTTGTTCATGTGCCTATACATATGCCATACAATCAAAGACACACATATGAGTAGTAGATGGCTTGTGACCATGCCAAGCCTCATATGAAGTGATTGATTACAGTGCTTTGGTGGTACACCTATTAAGTACATATGTTGCACACATAATAGCCTCAAGCCAAAAGTTATGTGGTAAATCTTGACTTTTGACCATACAACTTGTAATCTCCATGAGAGATATGTTATTTCTTTTAGAAAATCCATTTTGTGAGGTGTATACAACACTATACATTGGTATTTTACATTCAATAAAAAATGCATTAAAATCATTCAATCAGAAATGCATTAAAATAAGAAGACATGTATCCCCTCAATCAGAATGGAGCATGCCCAATTTACATGTTGATAGATTTTCAACCATAATAAAAAACTGTTTTAAACACATAATCACTTTGAACTTTTCTTTTAGTGGATACACCCATGCATGCTTGGAGAAATCATCAATAAAAGTCACGAAGTAAAGGTAGTTCCCAAAAGAAGGTGTGTGCATAGGACCGAAAACATCACTATGAACAAGCTTCAATTTATGAGGAACTTGTACTGAACCATCTTTTGGGAAGGTGTTAGGAATTGAACTCACAACCTCTTGGTTAGGAGTGCAATGGGCTAAACACTTGCCCTAAAAGCCATGGTTGAGTTTTACTTCCTAATCCTCTCTCTTAAGGCGTGGATCAACCATCTCCTACTAGGATTATGTGACATTCTTTTCCCCTTGAATTGAGCATTGTCCTCAATGCTCACTTGTGGACCCTTTTGACCCTCTTGGACCAACTTTCCATGCATGAGTGCTTCCACCAACCTCAAAATATAGCACATGGACCAAATTTGGACCTATCCCATCCTCAATGGGTACCCAAATGCCCATGTGCCTTCATCTAAGGCCAATTTCACACTCACCACGGATAAGCACTTTTTCCAAATGCCCATGAATGAGGTGTGAACCTCTAAGTTGCCCAATTTCTCAACTAGGCTCTGATACCAACATTGGGAATTGAACTCACAACCTCCCGATTAGGAGTGTGATGGGCTAATCACTTGCCCCAAAAGCCGTGGTTGAGGATTACTTCTTAATCCTCTCTCTTAAGGTGTGGATCAACCATCTCCTAATAGGATTATGTGATAGAAGGAGGAACGTTTCATTTTTCTCAAAATATAGCCTTCACATACATGTTTAGCAGGTGCCTCTAGTTTGAGCAAATAGGACACCATTTCAGTTTTTTGTAGGCATACTAAACTAGGAAAATTCATATGACCAAAGCATGCATGCGAAAGCTTTGCATCTAAGATAGCATGAGAATCTTGAATTGCACATGTTGAATCATTCATGGATTTCACATAGTCTATGAGCTTATAAAGACCAAGACATAAAATGCCAGAAGCAATAATAATATTTCCATTTGAGAGATCATGAACTATACATCTATCATCAAGAAATTTGACAACCAAGCCAATATTGGTTAATGTTGAGACTAACAATGAGGGATGCTTTCTTGCAAAGATTCAGATTGAAGAAAATCCCATTTTTTGATTTTCTATAGAATAACAAACAGAAACTGCAACGGACACTACAAGACTATGCTACCATATTCCACACTCATCTCTGCTAAATTTTGGAAAAAAATGTGCTATCCATGGATGTTATTACATAGTGGTTTATAAATGGCTTAAATCTAGAGCTTAGGAAAATAATGATCATCCGATATATAGGGGCTATGCACTTTGATGTTATAATAGATATTACTACAATTAGAACATAAATTTGGTGGCTTTGCAAAGGATCTAGAATGGTCACCTTTCAAGATAGCTAAATCTAATAACAAGAATCCAATGAAAGAAATATTTTGCACTGTAAGCCGTCGGATTGGCAATTGTAAAATCTGACTCTTAACAAACTGAAAGGTCATTGCGTAAATGTTGTAACCTTGATTGATGTTGTAACCTTTATATAAATCAATGAAAAAAGACGCTTTGGTGACGACCAGAGGAGTCGCTAGACTGTTCATCTGGTTGATGATGTCTGTGTAGTTTTCGTGGTGTGTTTGAGAACCTTGAGTTATTCTGTGTCTTTCTGTGTTGTTGATTATCTGTACCTATCCGGTAGAGATTAAGTTACAGTAAGGTTATCTTAAGTTAAGTATTGAATCACGGTTCCGCTAAGTTTATTACTGTGAGTTTGTGTTAGGGTCATCTTTGCATTGTGCGTAGGTCACTGAGAAAGTCTTATTCTGTGTATGAATCGACATTCTGTGAGTACATTCTGTTGATTATTTGCACTTGTACGGTACAGATTGAGTTACTGTTATTGTCTCTATTGTTTACAATAATTGTGATTGGATCAGCTCTTAAGTTAGACAAAGTGATTCTGTATTACGGTAATGATAGTTTCGCCGCTGTCTGTTGAGAACGCATCAACTAGATTGTAATCGGTAGATTTTGGGAGAGTCTGATTACAGATAGTAAGATTGTAAGAGTGTAACCAGAGTCTTGATAAGTAAGTTGTATTGACAGAGATTTTTAATGTTAGATTACGATCATGTGAGTGAGTTGATTTGGGAAAATCAAGTATAGGGCCTCTGTTTAACAGACCCCTTCCACTCCTTAGAACCCGAATAGATGTTTAAACGCGTCTCTGACGGCAAGACCCGCGTTTAACACTGGGACCGTCTATGGGAAAGTGGCACCAGAGCGTTGTAAATTGATTGTGAGAAAGAGGTCATAGATTGTGAATCGACGAGTAGTACGCAAAGTATTGCAAACGTGATATATGCCGATTACTCGTTCCGATGAAACGTACCCGAAGTATAGAAGAAACGAACAGTATTGGGCGATACCTAATTTGCTAAGGATGCCCCCAGGAGCTAGAAGCGCAGATAAGTTTAACCTAGTTGTCAAGGAAGCGAAGAACGATAGTAGTGATTCCGGTAGCATTTCGATGGAACGCAGTGTAATTTTGGCAGATTTCGGTGCAATTTCAGCACAGTCTGTCGAAGATATAGTAACTCCAGGGTCTACCAAGACGCAATATGCAGTCAACTTAACACCATCTGGACAAGATTCGAGTTTGTCTGAGGATAGAAGCATGTTGGCCAAAGAAATCAGTGAAGGTGAAAAAGTACCTTGTTTTGGTGAAATTTCGACGAATTCCGGTGATATTTCGGTCCTAGTTACAGAGAGTTCACAGTCTCCCGGTGACGGTTTACCATTTCCTGGTGAATCTTCATTCCGGTCACCACTATTCAGAGTAATCTTTCCTACATTTGATATCAAGGAGGAAGGTAGCTTATTTGAAGCTGAAATCTGAAAGAGACTGAACGATATTATCAAGCCGGAGAGTGCACAGGCTGACGATACAGATTCTGACGGTCAAGAAATTCAACCTCGGAACTCAAGAGATAGTAACAATACAACAACAAGCACCATGAGTGGGCAACAACAATAACAACAACAGCAACAACAACAACATCTCGTCCGGTTCCGACAGGAGTTACCTACACAAAATTCGGTGGATTTCCAAGTGATGATCCTGATGCTCATGTACAAACTTTTGAAATTAGTTATGCAGTACTTAATCATCCACCCAATCCGGCAGCTTACACTAGCACGCCTGGTGGGACTCGAACCCACAATCCCTTGATTAGAAGTCAAATGCCTTATCCTCCGCCGAAAGCGCATCAGAATAAGCTCTTTTGATAGCCAAGTAAAGGGATCGGTCGCCGGACATGAAGATGATGACAATGAAGAAGAGACTTTTCACGACACCGCTACCTCCATGCACCATGATTCGTCCACCCAGTCCTCTTCAAAGCAGCAACAAGAGCATGATGAGACCACCAAATCGGCAGCCAGCTCCTCTAAAGAAGAATCTCAGCAACAATACGAACATGAAAAGCAAGAAGATGGACAACCTATCATTAAAGAAGTTTTCAAAGAACTGATTAGAGCAGTGGAGTCTGCAGCTGCCAACCCTGATGACCCTACCCAACAAACCACCGAACAGGTACTAGAAACTAACACTCTGCAACCTACTCCTCCACCTGAACCTCCACTCAAAACTATTATTCCCATTCCACCAATTGTACCTGACGCACCCGACTCATCTTCCTCTTCACCGAACTACTCTCCACCCAATTCCCATCAACTCCTCACCACTTCTTCATCGCAATCACGGCCTTCTCTTCTGTTTCCGCCGCTACCTGTATTTAATGAGCTTGCAACCATGGGACAGATGCTGATTCAGCTATCGTAGCAATTACCAGTACAGATGAAAGAAGTCACTGATAATATCAGAGATGATTTCTAGCATAAAGTTGATGTTCTGGAAGTAGACATTAGCCCTCTCCAGAAAGAACTAGTCGGAGTCAAAGCAGAAAATCAAGCGTTAAACGAACAGATTAAGGAATTACATGCCAGACTTGCCGAACAGGAAACAGTAACCAGTCAACGAGATGAGGCACTAGCTGAAGTTCGAGAAAAAGATGAATTATTAAGTGTTGCTGATGCGGAACTAGACCAATTGAAGTAGTTAGTCCAAGATAAAGAGGATGCACGCATAGCTCCGGGCAATCTTTTAGAAGAGACTAGAGCACAACTGAATGAAGTAGTACAGAAAGGACAAGAGATGGCCAATTTGGCTAAAAAGACTAATGAAGAACTCCAGCAAATAGAAGCATATTTAGCTGAATCGAATACAGATCTTAAAATACAGATGAATTTAATCGCTCAACTACAGAAGGAGATACCAGCGATAAAAAGAGAGCGGGATGCGTATTACAAAATCATACAGTTTTAGAATCAAGAGTTAGAAAGAAGGGAGTATCAACTGGATGCTCAAAAAGAAAGACTATCCAGAGTGGATAAGCAGATTGCAGATATGAAAATCAGTCGTGATGCGGCTCTATCAAATGAATTTTATTTACAGGAAGCTTTTTTGTAGACACAGGCAGAGAGTTTAGTAAGCCAAGTAATTTCTTTAAGTTCAGTACGGACAGATGCTCAGCTCGTAGAACCAGAAATTTTGAAGCAGATGTTAGAGTCATTGAAGAAGAAAATTGCCTGGACTTTCAGGTTAGCTAGAACTATGTATCTAGAAGGTATAGTTGATGAGCCGTAATATTTTCATACCTGCGGGTTCAAGTCCACCGTGCGTGCCAGTGTAAGCTGCCGGATTGGCAATTGTAAAATCTGACTCTTAACGAACCGAAAGGTCGTTGCGTAAATGATGTAACCTTGATTGATGTTGTAACCTTTATATAAATCAATGAAAAAAGACACTTCGGTGACGACCAGAGGAGTCGCCAGACTGTTCATCTGGTTGATGATATCTGTGTAGTTTTCGTGGTGTGTTTGAGAACCCTGAGTTATTCTGTGTCTTTCTGTGTTGTTGATTATCTGTACCTATCCGGTAGAGATTACGTTACAGTAAGGTTATCTTAAGTTAAGTACTGAATCACGTTTCTACTAAGTTTATTACTGTGAGTTTGTGTTACTGTCATCTTTGCATTGTGCATTGGTCACTGAGAAAGTCTTATTCTGTGTATGAATCGACATTCTGTGAGTACATTCTGTTGATTATCTGCACCTGTACGGTATATATTGAGTTACTATTATTGTCTCTGTTGTTTACAGTAATTGTGATTGGATCAGCTCTTAAGTTAGACAAAGTGATTCTGTATTACGGTAATGATAGTTTCGCCGCTGTCTGTTGAGAACGCATCAACTGGATTGTAATCGGTAGATTTTGGGAGAGTCTGATTACAGATAGTAAGATTGTAAGAGTGTAACCAGAGTCTTGATAAGTAAGTTGTATTGACAGAGATTTTTAATGTTAGATTACGATCATGTGAGTGAGTTGATTTGGGAAAATCAAGTATAGGGCCTCTGTTTAACAGACCCCTTCCACTCCCAAGAACCCGAATAGATGTTTAAACGCGTCTCTGACGGCAAGACCCACGTTTAACAACACCAAATGTAAGATCTGGGCCGCATAGCAACAAATTATGAACTAAATCAAATTTGCTCTGCTATTTGTTGAAGCATTGACCACTCAAAGGAAGGATGTTCATACCATGGAAAAATGTAGAACATATTGTTGATGAATGCAATAGTACAAGAAGTTGGTGAGTCTTCAACTAGCTATGTTCCACCATATCTTTGCAACCAACACTATCCATACTATACTCTATTATGGCCACAAAATAAAGGAAATTTTGGTACTACATGTTGCAATCAATGAACATTGAACTCAAATACTATAGGTATGCCCATGTTCTTCCACTTTTGTGGAGAATTGGGGCATATATGGAGGCACTATAAAGATGATTAAGAGTATAATAAAAGGAAGAAGGAACGAAGAAATCCCATGAAAATTATGGTTATCATTACACCAATTGAAACACAGACAACCATCATTCAATCCCGATCAGTTCTTCCATCAAAAGTTGTTGTTTTTGAACCAGGGTCCAAAGTGCAATAGCAAATGGTATCCAAGGCTACACAATGGGGTGTAGAGGAAGCCTTGATATTTACAACACCCACCAAGTTTGTCAATGACTTGGTCTCACTTCAATAACCAACCACTGGTCAAGTACCCAACAAGTAATCTTTGACTGATGAACCAACATCGGCCACTATATGGGAAATACTTACAAAAGCACCAATTACTTTACCACTTGGCCAAGTTATCACACTTGTTCCAAGTGTTCGATAGTAGTTCTAGTAGCCTAAATTTCATGGTCCTGATCACACAACCTCGAGGAAACAATTCACTCAAAAATTGTTTTGACAGTAGAACATGTTGTTCCAGTAATAATAGTTTGGTACAAACATTCATCATATTTCTAAGGTTTTAATAAATGGTGGTTCATGTTTCAACATAGAGTCTATCACCCTATGTAAGAAGTTAGGCTAGAACACTACTAAGCTAGTTACATTTTTGTCCAAATGGTAGATCAGTCATTTGTCCATCCTGTGGGACTGGTAGATAGCATTTTGATTACACTACAGGGAGCTATTTTTCATATGACCTTTGTTGTCCTGAACATACCAAAATCTATCCTAGACTATAACTTACTTTTCAGCAAGCCTTGGCTAAAACAAGCTAGGGTTTGACAACATTGGTCTTTGCAAGAATCAATTTGAAAATTTAATCATTGGAAATACATACTTCCACTCAATGATTTGACACTATGCAAATTTCATGCTTGCCCACATGTGGCTCAGCCTATGAACATGTTGGAGGGTCTTTCAGATGTTGAAGAAACTACCTTTTTAGTTACCAACCAAGATTTATTGTCATTGGGACTATTAACTCGCAGCATGTTCTTGACCAATGGTCACCGACTGTTTACACAATTTGTCCAAGTGCAGAAGGTGATGTAACTCCTGCACTCAACTCTAAGTCTCTCCTTGATGATCCACTAGAATTTTGGTCTAAGAATTTTCAAGCGGTTGACAACAGTGCTAGTCGACAATTTTATGTTCCTGAAGATCAACTCTTAACTCGTAATATAGGAGATTCATCTATCCCCCAATCCCGTAAACGTGAGTGCGACTTTCGTAGGAAAGTTTCAATAGGAGCTACTAAGATTGTTGATAGATTTTAATGATGTTTTTGCATGGGATTATAAGGATATGAAGTTATATCTATCAACATTGCATGTTGTTAGAACTTGTCATCTATCCAACCAAACAACCTAGCTACCAAATGGAACCTAATAATGTAAAAGAGATTAAAGAAGAGATTGATCATTTAGTAAGGGTTAGTTTTATAGTAATAATTGAGCACGTGGAATGGATTTCACCAGTTGTGATAGTACCAAAGAGAAACAAAGACCTACACATTTGTGTTGACTACCAAAAATTGAATGTTGCAACAATCCCCGATCCCCTTCATCTATGGTTTTTAGATAATATGCTGGATGAAGTCACTAGGAGGAAAACCTACTTGTTTCTAGATGGCTATAATAGGTGTAACCAAGTAAGGATGGCCAAGCAAGATATTCCCAAGATAGCTTTCATTACCAATCATGGTGTTTATGCATACACTATCATGTGGTTTGGACTATGTAATGCTCAGAGTACCTTCCAACAGTGCATGGAGGACATCTTTTCCCCATATCTCACTAGTTTCATGAGATTTTTCCTTGATTAACTTTTTTGTTTTGGGGAAAAAATCTAAGCACCAAATTCTAGTAGACTCTTCCTGCCATGAATCTATAGTGCCTCCTCCTCCCATTAATGATGGTTGGTGCCAGTTCTCACCTCGACCCTGATATGGTAGAAACTAGTAATCATCCTTCTTCCCCACCTCCTGTGAATACCAAAACTACACCAAATTCTCCCCATTAGTGATCTCCTGTTTGTCTTTTTCCATGCATCTTGACCCTGTTGTGGATTGGTCACAATAGAGACCTATTCTGATCGATGATTATCGTTCTCCCTCCATTCCTTCATGGACTCACCTTGCTTGACACCCCTGCAATAGCTCCCTTCCCCTTCTACACAACCTTGGGTAACCCCACTAGGACTGATTATAGGTTGTTACCATATCCTCTTGGACCTTGATGATGTGCATTGGTCCTTTAGGGTTTATCAAAATTTTTCTCTCCATATCCTAATGGTTATTAGCTCATTCCTCATGCATGGACATGAAATGATTGCCTACGAGACTGATTCTTTATTATATCACAATCACACTATGGTAGCCCAATTGAACCATTTGCATGGCCACATGGACTAACTACAAACTGACCTCTTTGACCACATGGATGCCTGCACCAACCTGTCACTTATGCATGATTAAGAAAGACAACATGTACAATATTTTGAAGATTTTTTTGAACAAGATGTTTGTGAAAGCAACAAGGCACTTCAAAGGACACATAATCTTCATGAGGCTAATGAGCACCATAAGGAGTCCATCGTGGACCTGATTAAGAAGAACAAATAATTGTAGGATACCCTAAATGAAACAACATATAATTTGTCAGAGGCATAGTAGAGTAAAGATGCCCTCCATAGTCGATTCATCAACACACAGTAGAATAACACAACCCTCACCACTGAAGTCACTTGTCTCATTGCTTCACTAACACTACCAAACAATGCCATCAACAAGCTGCTGCCCAAATTACCATTATCAGTGAGCTAAGGAGTGCTCACTGCACTAGTCGTGCCACACTTTGCCACAATTTCTATGTACAAGAAGAAGTAGGCCAATAGTTAGTTGAGGCACAAGAAAAATCTATTCTATTTGATAGTATGGCTACTAGCTCCCAGACATCGGATGTTGTTTTGATCGATCAGAGTGAAGTCTAGTCCTTATTGAAGAAAAGCCAAAAATGCCTGCAAACTACTTTTTTGGAAGCTTGAGATTTATTCAAGGCTATTGTATAGGATGACCTTGCTCCTTGAGAGGATGATGATGCCGAATCTCCACCACATCATAGTCGAGTTCAAGTCCTTCGGGCATGCTTGTGTTAGGGTTGTTGGGCACTAGAACTAGGTATTATACATTATATTATATTTCACCGAATAAATATCTTGAAACATTGGACATAGGGATGTGACCCCTTCAAAGTGACTATCTAATAGAAATACCTCAATCATGACAAACACACACAGGAGCGTGGTGCAACTGCTAGTGGTGCTTCGGGCACAAAGAGATCCTTTGGTGAAATTATGAGTACTGTTGTGTCAATTTTTTGATAATATTGTGTCAATTGTGTGTCTACCATATGCCAATGTTTTATTTGTTAATTGAATAAGATTGTTTTATGTGAAAATCACCATATTATCTTTCACATATTGGTTAAGCGAATGAACAATTAATAGCTTGTGTAATTGAGCAAAGAGTATTACGACATAGCTTGTGTGTTTAGGGAGAATATACAATAACATATCATTTTGTGTAGTGTGTAAAGACAATTCTAGTATTCGGTTATGGTGAGAAGTATATAGTTGGTGTTAGGCCTATGATAGAATTTTCCTAGGAATTATCCTTAATCTAGTGTAGGTAAGAAAAGTTTAGGTCCTTGTAGTAGGATCATCCTACACCCAAGAACCCTTGCTAACCTTTTGATTTGCAGTATGAGGAATTAACAACATGTAGAGTACTTGGAATCCATTGATAGATTTTGTGTAGCAGTTGATTGTACTGAGTGTTGAAGACAGTTGGTAGATACTAAAACAAGAGGTTTACAACCTCTTCCAATGAAGACATGAACATTTTGGCAGACATAAAGTATAACATGAAATATATTACTTGGGTTTATGGAATAAGAGAGAGAATAAGTCCATTAAGTTAACCTTAAGTAAGACTTGACTTCGAAAGAATATAGGAATAATGGTGAGGGGAACAATTTTCCATACTAAACCATTTAATTCCTCTATTCTTGGCTTAGTAGATAAGAGCAAAATAGTTTTATATTGGTAAAATAACTTAACCTTAAAGTCCCTTTTATGCGATATTAAATTCTATAAAACCCATGGCATGCTTGATTGACAATGCCAAGGACTTAAAGTGATAGATCAAAATTTTGCTCCTCTTAAATCATTGTACAATGATGGTAACTTAGAGTGATTATTATCAAGCTCTAAGGAAGAAGAAATAGGGAATAAGAGAATTTACTTTATGTTTGAAGATGAAAGAATACCCTATTAAAAATCATTGGTTATATTTTTTCTCTCAATAATGAAGGAAATGATGGTATATATATTGTATTTTTTGAAGTGTCCATTCGTCCTGCCAAGGAAGTTCTCTATTTATGAGAACTAAGAACTATTCAGAGCTTTACACAACTCTTACAAGAAAATGGAAAGTTTGAAGAAGATATAAACTTGAGGGTTGTAAGATAACCAAAACACCATTTACATGTGTCCTATAATAAAAGGAATATTTTCCAAATGGTAAGAAGTGTTTCCACCTTCTTCATATTAATAGTATGATTAGTAAATTAATTATTCTTTTAGAAGTTTAAATATCTGATTATGCCAAAAGATATTTACATTGAGTAGAAAATTAGCTTTACTATCATTTGACATAAAAAGCGTTTTTGATAGTACATTTGAATAAAGGAATCATTAAAGGATCATCTATAAGATTAATTCTTCCAGTCACAATTACAATTGAGACTTGGTAAGTTAAAGTTTCATTGTAATGTGAAAATAAAATGGCTCTTTGACAGAATTAAGAACTTACAAGTCTAAGTAGTAACTCAATTGATTAGACTAGAAGAAATATTTATCACAAGGTTAAAGCTAAAGTTATCTATAGTGAAGTGGTTGTAAGTTGGATGGTATGGGACATCTAGGCTTACACTACCGTTAAAGTGAAAATAACCCAAGCTATTGGGTATTAGGTAAGTAGCAAAAGATACACTTAACTACTTGTCAATGCTTAACTCTTGGGAGTTGCATAAATATGAACATATGATAGATACTAAAGTGAAGATTAGGACCAGTGATGCATATAGAATTAGGAAGTTTTGGGAGAGAGTACAAGCAAGAAAAAAGAGGGACATGAAGAGTCAAAAGCCCCCCTTCAAAGAGCTCTACTTCCATGTTCCATTCATGGATAATGATGTCATTCTTCTAGGTGCACCAATAAGGCTTGATTTTGAGTCTAATATTGCCCCAAGTCTAGGATCACTCCCAAGATATTGAGATCAATGGGAAGAAAGGTTAGAGTGCCATAAAACCATTGTGATAACAACCCAAAAAGAAACCAAAGTCTTTGAGCACACGAAAGAGACTTCAAGGAGAATCAATGAACATAAACAAAAATCCACACCACAACTGCCATGGAGGCACTTTGATGACATTACTTCAAGCATAATTCTAGTACTTGTAGAAAAACTGGGGAATTCTAGTGAAGTGTTGAAGGAAATACCATTTTCCCCATTGAGTATAACAGAGTGACCACAATAGTAAACACAGATTCAAGAGATAATGTAGGAGCATCAAACACTAAACTCTGAAAAAGTAATAGGGAAAGGTAGCTATAAATCTATGCACATGAAATTGCAATTGGTAAATGGACATACAAAAAGACCAATTGGTCTTCTAGAAGCTATAGATCTCACCACTTATGGTGTCACAAATGAGCACACATTAGCAATTTTTCAATTCAAAAAAGTAAATAACTTACAAAATGATCTTAGGATGTGGATTCCTAAGCAAATTGGAAACTGTACAAGACTGGGATCAAAATTCTCTTTACTTACAATATGTAGGGATAAATATGAAGGTTATCCATCGTATAACTATGGTTCGAAGTGACAAAAGACATGGGTTTATAGGATCCAAAGTCACTTGGGTAACCCTTGGAGTTTGTTGAGAAGTCCTTGGGAAAATGTCTCCAAGACTATGGTTTGGACCCTTGAACTATTTGGATTTATTTACTCCCAATTGAAGGTTTTTGACCCCATGAGAGAGCCATGTGATATCATTTGAATTTCAAGGTAAGAAGGCCTTGGGCCAAAGAAGGAGACTTCTTCCTCTCTTGTAACTTGTGAATGAATGCCATTTGTAAGTGCTTTTTATAGGATAGTTATGATTGAAATTCACCACCTATGGAATTATTCAAATCCCATTTCTAGGCCATCAAATTCCCATGACTCCTCTATGTTGTGCCTCTCTCCAATGTATGTGCACTAACGACATCTTGTGAGACATGAGATTTGGTCTATCTCTTTTGAGATACATTTATAAGTTTCAAATGTCATATTATTGGCTGCATAATAGTCAAGTTTGTATGTAGGATAATCACACTTTCTTGTTGCTCCTTCCATGAAACACCTCTTACTTGAGTTTTGTGTGTTATTTTTCCCTTGCTTCTCTAATATTCTAGTCCATCAATAACCAATTTGTCAAGTGCACATATCACACATAAGAAAGGGAGAGGTAAAAAATTGATACATCAATACTCTCATAAGGGTCAAATAGAACAATGAAAAGCTACCATAGGTACTTTAATCATTTGAAAAGAAGCACAAAACATGACAAAAAGGCAAGGAAGAAGTGCCATCAACTTCATATTGGAAACTCTTCTCCAAGACAAAGGAAGGATGAAGCTTATTGTAGAGCCAAGTATGTGTTTTTAAAGTTATGTTTGATGTTTTTTTACCTTAGTTTCCATTTTCTTTGCATATATACATAATTGAAGCATGAGATGGGACTTCAATTGATGATTTAATCCAAGTGCGCATGCAAAGAAAATGTATTGTAAGCTTTCAAGGGGCAAACATGCAGGTTTGAAGGAAAGCCAAGCACCTTAAGTACTTACATGCATATATGTGAGGAAACAAAGGAATGTTTGTGCATTTGTCTTTGTGAAGAATGGTCTTAAGACAAAAAACAAGCTTCTCTTTCATTAGAAGCACTTTTTGATGTTCGATTGTATGTGCATAATGAGCCATGAAAAAGAAGCATATGTTTGAGCACAAAAAGAAGCAAAAGATCATGAAATGCATGAATGCTTAGCATGCTTGAAGTTAAGGATACCTAGAATCACTGATGAATTTATATACATACATGTAATCACATGTATTTATACCAAGCAAATATTCTTCCTGTTCGGCTACATGAGAGTGAAGTGAACATGAGCACAATTTTCCTTGTCCACTATGCACTCCACACCATTGTTTTTTTTATCATAAGGGGTATTATTTCCTTGTTATTCTTCAACTTTGCACAAACAATTTGGCATCTAGAAACAAAGTTGGCCACCAAAATCCTGAATATAAAATTAATTTAGTAGTTGTTTCTCCAAAAAAGTGGCCTCCAGCTGTTCCTGAGTGAGCTATCTCTAACATTTCAAAACATTTATCTTCAAGAACACAAATTCTCAAATATCCATCCATACCATTTTTATATGAGCGTCCTAAACCTCCAAGGTAGATAGTTTTTCTTCTCAAATTTATAAATAGAATTGGAATTGTCAGCCATGACAAAATTAGGTGTGTGTTACCTTTGTAGAATTCGTAGATAGCTTTAGCCCTTTGATGGTGAGCACTCCTCTAGATGCTCCCCCTTTATGTAGCCTTCAAGTACTTCACCTTGTTTTCTTGCTTCACTTCAAGTCTTGTTGCACTCATCTTGATGTCTTCATGCTCCCACGATATCAATCATGATGGAAGATTTCTCCTCCAAATGCACAACAAGAAGCTTGGACCCTATCCACATTTTGATTGAGTTTGATGAGCTCCTAAATTTATTCCGTGACTTTTGGGTCCTCATTTTTTATTGGTCCACTCAAAAAATTCATGGGTGAGTCCTTTTTCATAGTTGAGACTTGATTTTCAACACTCCCCCTCAAGTTTTAATGCCTAGGACCTTCATTCCAATGCAAGCCTTAAAGTCTTATAGATTTCCTTCATTCAAAGATTTGGTAAACATATCTGCATATTGGTCCTTTGTATTGACATGCTCCACCATTACATCCGTTGACATGATTCTCTCTAATAAAGTGGTAATGCAGTTATATATGGTTTGAGCTTGCATGGAACACAGGATTTTGAGCCAAACATATGCTACTTATGGTATCACAAAAGATAGGTGCTTGCTTAACCTCCAACTCAAGATCAACAAAAAAATTCTTGAGACACATAATCTCACATTGGACTTGTGCTAAACCTCTATATTCAACTTCAATCAAGGAGAGAGTCACTATTGGTTGTTTCTTTAACATCCATGATATGGTCTTCTTCTCTAGCATGATAACATATCCACATGGTGTCTAATCCCTTACATTAAAGTCCCAGCATATCATATATATAAAATATTGAAACCTTTAGAAAAATGATTTGCTTCCATGTGAACCTATGGGTTCGTTATGAAAATGTAACTCATATCAGAGTGCATGATTTTAATCATATGTGGTCAGTATATACCAATATCTGATGGCCACGTACACTCATTATATCATCTGATTCACATGTATTGATGTTCTGCACAAATCGCTGTCATATGAAGATGCACATGCATTCCCAAATAAGAAATTGACTTTTTTGTGGAACTTCTATGGAGCCTTGACATCATGGCTTGCGCAATAACAATATGTCATCTCTCGAAGGATGGTGCACTCCCTGTGTAAGATAGATTACATGGTACACCCCAACCACATTTTCTTTTCTTTGTTGGGTCTGTGCATTGTCGGGTAGAGCCCCACGACCCACGACTCATGTCGTTTATCTCTCTCTAGAGACATTTACGATGAAAGAAGATATTAACTTAATTCAAAATCATCGCTATATTTGTGTGATATCTATGCACATCTACAAAACTCGCCTCTACAAACTGTCTTTTGCAGACATCATTGCTCAAAAAATCAAATGAGGATGATGTTCATTGAATCCATCAGTAATACATTGTACGCTGCAAATGAGTTGGAGGAGTCCGTTTGATTATTCCAGTCCGCCTGCTGACTAGACATGGAGCCTCTGTCAAGCACATTATCATGCATCCAGGAAGAGAAAACAAGGATGTGAATGGGAGGTGTTGTTTGCGCACTTGCTACAGCCACTACCTCCGTCTTCTCTCTCTTGCTGAAAGCTTCTCTTCTTGTCTGCTACAAAACACTTGTTGCTTGACTGCGTGCAATGGCCGTTGTTTCTGATGGAGTTTCCATTTTGCCCGTATAGTTGGCTTTGACAGTAGTTGGACTATAGAAGCACGATCGATGGATCACGATGCTGTTTTGTCTTCCCTGGTTGATGGCAATGTCGAGGATTCTACCTCAACTAGGCTGCTTCCTCCTCGCTCTACAGTATCTTTGCAGTAGCTGTGAAAAAAGAGGATATCATAGTGCTATCGAATTCCCATAGTCAGAACAGTAGCAGGCCGTTCCTAGAGCATGCTTTCTCTACCTGCACAGAGGCATTTTGCTTCGAAAGAAGATGGCGCTAAGTAACATCATTGAGTCTCTCTGATGAAGATTCCTCTAGTTTCTCAGCCACAGAGATCCTGAGAAAAGAAAGGGAAAACTATGATGATAAGCATGCTTAATGAAAATGCAAACAGTGCTTAAAAGCACTCTTATTGTAAATATGTGAGATGGGAGGGAGGGAGGAATTAAGAATAGAGTAGATGTAAATGATGAAACTAATGAAAGAAAATCTCAAAGGAAAAGTAATTGACCTATGCTCTGATACCATGGTGAAATGAAAAGCAACTACTCCTACTCTACTAGTAATCACACAATTAACAAACTATGGAGGAAGAAATAAAAGATATGAAAACATGATGAAATAAATAAATAGAGAAAAACTTACAAAGGATGCACTATGAGCATGAAGACTCCACGAGGAGAGGAAGCATACTCTAGGCAATGAGCTAGAGTGAATGGCTTGTGTGGAGTGAAGGGAGGCCTTACTTATATGGAGTTTGGGAGAATTCCCTTGCATGTGGGATATATGTGCTTGCATGAGAATGATTCTAGCTTTGGACAAAAGGGTGGAGCATGGAACTTCTCAACAATTCAAATATGAGGCAGATGCATATCCCAAAACTAAGGCAAGTATTTGACAAATGTCGAGAATATCAAGTTTGTCTGAACCCAGAAAAGTGCATTTTCATGGTTAGACAAGGAAAAATTCTGGGACACATTGTGTCAAAGAATGGAAATTCTACTGATGAAGAAAAAGTGAAAGTAATTGCAGACCTACCTAGACCAAGGAACATAAAAGAGGTATAGGCCTTCATGGGTCATTGTGGTTATTACAGACACTTCATACATATGTATGCTATCATAGCCAAGCATTTGTACTTGCTTTTGACCAAGTTTGAATGGACAGATGAATGTGAAAATTCATTCAATGAACTTAAACAACGTTTGTGCTCGACACCTATATTGACAAGCCCAGATTGGAGCAAGCCATTCCATGTACATGTGGATGCATCCAACTATGCCATAGAATGCGTGTTGGCACAACCCACGAATGAAGGTAATGTAGATCTCCCCATAGCTTATGCCAGCAAACAGTTGAATGTAACAGAAAGAAATTACACCACTACTAAATGTGAAGGGTTAGGAATTATTTACACAGTAAAGAAATTCAGACATTACTTATTGGAAAATAAGTTTAAGTTCTTCACGGATCATCAAGCATTACTTAGTCAATAAGCTGTGTAACACAGGATGACCAATACGATGGTTTCTATTACTCATGGAGTAGGACTTTGAAGTAGTAGTCAGGAAGGGAAAAACCCATCTTAGAGCTGACCACCTCTCAAGATTAACCATAGGAGAAGCTCCTCAAGGAATAATAGATGAGCTACCCGATGCATAGTTGTTTAACCTGGAGATAGTACCAGAATGGGCTAATCCTATTGTCCCTATTCTCACATATGGACCCAAGAATCCTAGGATATGGATCAAAGAAGGAGAAATTACCAAGTCACAAAGATATTAAATAATAGCAAGAAGTATATATAAACAAGATATTCAGAAAATTCTTGCTTGTTGTGTAGATGAATGAGAACATGCGAATTGGTTGCAATCAGCACATGTAGGTGCATTAAAGCAACATCATTCAAAACATCGTACATTGCAAACTCTGCATAGACTAGGAGTATATTGGGCTTCTATGGAAGCATATGTCTACAAGTTGTGTAGAGAATGCCCTGTCTGTTGTGAAAGACCACCGACATGCTACGTTATATCATATGTCCCTCACACCATATGCTACGTTATATCATATGTCTCTCACACCAGAATGGAGTGAACCTTTAGTGATGTACTTGAGGACGAAAACATTCCCTGAAGGAATGACTTTAGCACGACAACGCAGTCTAGAGCAAGAAGCTCAAGACTATTCACTTATTGGCGATAACCTACACAAATGAGGAAGAGATGGATACCTAAGACAATGTGTTCATGAGAGCGATTATTTGAGCATACTAGAGACTACACACCAAGGTGTGGCAGGAGGTCATTTTGGCCCCAATAGGATAATCAAAGCCATACTATTTGCAGGATTATGGTGGCCCACTCTTCACATGGATGCACATACCTATGCTAAGAGATGTGATATGTGCCAGAGAACTCAGTTTCCTACTTGCAAAGATGAAATGCCATTGAAACCCATGATGGGAGGACGTGCATTTTCCAAGTGGGGTATAGACTTTGTAGGACCCATTAACCCCCCTGCAAAAGGTACTCATGCAGAGTACATCATAGTTGCGACAAATTATCTTACCAAATGGGTAGAGGCCAAGGCCACAAAAAAGAATGATGCACACACGACTGCAAAATTCTTATTTGAAAATGTCTTTACAAGATATGGACTACCTATAGAGTTAGTGAGCGATAGAGGAACTCACTTTCTAAACCAAGTCATTGAATATTTGTTACAAGATTTTATGGTGATTCACAAGAAATCCGCACCATATCATCCTCAGGCCAATGGTCAAGCAGAAAGTACTAACAAGATCTTTTGCACTGTGCTGACAAAACTCATGAACAACAAACGTTCAGATTGGGATAAACAGTTACACCACGCTGTTTGGGCATATCGAGTGGCCTACAAGACCGTACTCAATGCAACTCCCTTTCAGATGGTTTTTGGTCAGAATGTTGTGCTCCCTTTGGACTTCTTGATACCCACCCTTAAGGTTGCACATGAACTACAGTGGACGGGCCATGAATTAGCATCAAGAATAATGGACTTGGAACAATTAGGAGAAACCAGGCTGAAAGCAGCAGCAGGCATATATGCAGCAAAGAGATGATAGAAAGCCTATTTCAATGCACATGTGAAAGACAACAGCTTAAAAGAAGGAGATTTAGTCCTAGTGTATATGCTGAAACAACATGCACGAAAATTAGAAAAGCGAGGTTATGGACCTATGATCATTAACAGACTCTCGACAAGTAGGGCAATATAATTAGCCACCTTAGAAGGAGAGATAATGCCAAATTACATTAGTGGTTATAGAGTGAAGCTTTATCAGGAACCTCTCACTGAGGATATGCTTAGAAGACTCACGTTGGCAAAGAAGCATAAGGAGGAAGAAAAGAGAATACGCGTGAAAGCTCATGCAGAAGCTATAGAATGCATTAAGCGCATGAAGCTATGAAGACAAGGACTAGGGAGACAACATTATAACCATCTGGAAACAACACCCAGATACCCCATGGCCATGTGTCAAGCAAAGAGAATTACTCATCCTAGCATATTGGATAGGAGACCATTCATTACAATCAGGCTAGAGCATGGCAACCCTTGCCAGGAGCTTAGGGATTTAATTGATTCGCCTCGCTTCATGTCAAGTTCCGTGAGAAGAGAAACAAGAACCTCAGTGTTAGATCGGATATTCCAGGTACCAACATTTTAGGTTCTTTGATTTTTTTTGCATTGCTTCACATACACACTTTAAACAGAAAGATTGTTTGGTTGCCTGAGTTTGAGCATTCACGATCTACATTAGCTTAGTCCATACTCTTGTGCACTTTTTTGTACTCCTACTTAGACTACGGATTTGCTGCTTTCATATCTTAGATAGAACATTAGATACATTAG
Source organism: Ceratopteris richardii (assembly GCA_020310875.1). Taxonomy (NCBI): domain Eukaryota; kingdom Viridiplantae; phylum Streptophyta; class Polypodiopsida; order Polypodiales; family Pteridaceae; genus Ceratopteris; species Ceratopteris richardii. Next base: position 83,704,434 of record CM035435.1, read on the forward strand.
GAAAACATCATAAGAAAGAGGGGAAAACCACATTTGGGAATTAGACCGAGCATTAGATTGACCTCCACCTCTTGGCTTGTGACCCATTGAGTTTCTTCTCTGATCTCTACTCTGAGCTAAGAGAGATACTAGAGCCACTCACACTGGACATCGTTCTAAGCTATAGGACAGAACAGAGAAGAGAAATGGAGGAAGTCTTCAAGGAATTAGTGATAGAGAAATAGGGGGCTCATGTAGTCCAAGTAGTTTTGAGAGAGAAAGGCAAGTTTACGGGTCTGAATGTGACTGAATACCTAGATGTATTTGAGGACCAGGAATAGATCCATGGTCTACCTGAAGAAGTGTTTGCACATTACTTCACACGAGTAGTTTCAAGATCTATCCTAGCATCTATTACAGCAGGCATAGCAAAGCCCTGGTCCAAATTTAGAAAGGAGTTACATAAGTTGTTTTATCTAGAAGATTTTTCCCAACATAGTAGAGAAGGGTTCTTACTGTGGGTAAACTCCCTAAAACCCACTACTTCCCTGACACATCTCTTAAATGAGTTCTTGAGAAGATATGCCCAATTACCCCAGGCTGATTTAGAGGCATTGAAGCCTGACCTAGTCATTTCATTCCTTAAGTTCAAGTCCCGAAGACAGGACTGAGGTCGAGAGGAGGATAGAAGAGCCTGGTAAGAGGTTTGGGTTGATAGAACACTGGGTCGTAGTGAAGAGAGAAGTGAAAGTAGTTGCCCATATGAGGCAACACCAGACGGTATTATATGATAGACCTGCAGTAGTAGCTCCGCAACCACCTAGGGAAGCTCTGCTTTCAGCAATCCTGAACGTGCTTGTAGGATCACCTTCTGCTAATGTTGCATCCACTTTGCGATCACTAGTGGAGCTATAGTTGTTTTGCTCTAGCCTTGATTGAATCAAATAATGGCTCTAGAGCACTGCTTGGGGCATGCGCATTTGTGCCTCTCATGATACGAGGGATTTCTGAGGAATTCCATTCCTCATCCAGGACCATTGTTCATATGAGGCTATCCTTGGGAAGCCCTTTATAGCTGAAGTGCGAATGGAGACTAAGGTGATGGATGATGGATCTACCTATGGTAGAATCCATTCTAGATCTGGCCTTCATTCTCTACAAGTAATGACAGTGTGTCCGAATCACTCGAGGAATAGAAAGAATATAAGAAAGAGACCCATTAACTCTCATGATCATGATGACTGTATACCCGTTGGAGAGTACGGCGCTTCTGCTGAGCAAAATTTATGTTAGGATCCACTGTTGAGCAGAAAAATGTTTGAAATAAGTTCAAGAAAATTCACGAGAGACACTATAAACATTTAGGAATCATGTTACCTGACCAGCGATCAAGGATGTGATCGAGTTGAAGAGGAGTTCGACTACTCTAGAAGAGCTTGAGTAGGCATTTGAGAGGAGCAAAAAATCAGAAATCATTATGCTCAGTTCTATCCAAGAGTATGAGATGATTGATGAGTTCATGAGAAAGCATGTAGTAAATGTGAACATGAAATATAAGACTGTTGACAAGAAAGTGAAACCCATAGCCCAGTCATTGCCAGAAGATAGTCATGAGAAGTATCCACAAGTGTTAGATGATCCTATGTTGAGGCGACGAGAGCTCATAGGGCATCATTTTACTGATGAGACTGTTAAAGAGATCAAGTTTGGAGAAAAATCATTCTTGAGAGATGAAGAGAAAAAGAAGTTCATTGAAGTCATCAAGAAACACAAAAACGCATTTGCACTTTTCCCACATGAGATAGGGTGTGCAGACTCGAAACAAGTACCTCCCATGATTATATTTACAGTGCCACATATACCATGGAATATCCGGCCTATACCAGTCCCAAAGGCTCACTTGCCTGAGCTAATGAGGCTGCTAAAGTTAAAGATTTCCATGCCGAGATTGGAACCATCCTCGGCTCCATATTCGAATAGGTGGTTTACAATGCCTAAGAAAAATGGGAAGCTTTGTTTCATCTAGGATCTGCAGCCTGTGAATAAAGTCACAATTAGAAATGTAGGGATAGGACCCATAGTTGATGAGTTTGCTAAGGCGTTTGCTGGGCATTCCATCTACTCTATGGGTGATTTGTATTCACGGTATGAACAGTTTCAATTGGATATGGAGAGCAGAGATAAAACGACCATGAAGACTCCATTGGGCCTTGTATGCATGTGTACTTTGCCGCAGGGAGCAACGAATTCTGTGGCTCACATGATGAATGCCATGAACCTGGTTTTACGAGACTTTATACCATCCATGAGTATGCCGTTTATTGATGATATTCCTATAAAGGGATGCGAGGAAAGAGTGAAAGATGAGAGTTTAGATGCTTTTGGATGTAGAAAGTTTGTTAGTGATCATATCTCCGATTGTGAGAAAATATTTGAGAGATTTGACAATGTGGGGCTAACACTTCTTTAGAGAAATCTATTTTTGGTGTTGATGAGGTCCTCATAGTAGGACATCTGTGTGGACACTATGGCTGCAAGCCATATCCGTAGAAAGTTGAGGCCATTAACAAGATTTCTGAGGTGTGTCGTAATGTCAGTGAGGTGAGAAGATTTCTAGGAGCCTGTGTATTCTATGTGATATGGATTCCTCACTTTTCTCACGTTGCAAACCCCTTATATGACCTTCTGAGAAAGAAAAAGAAATTTATATGGATAGAGAAACAGTTGAGAGCTATGCGTAGACTAAAACAACTGCTAACTGAAGCCCCTGATTCTGAAGCATGTTGACTACTTAGGTTAGAGACCTATCATTTTGACCATTGATACCCGTACTATTGGTATAGGATGGGTCATAGAACAAGATGATGATGAAGGGCAGAGATATGCAGTGCGGTTTGGTGTGAAGATTCTGCATGACATTCAAAGAAAATATCTGCAAATAAAGAGAGAGCTATGGGGACTAGTGACTGCTTTAAAAATCAATAAAGAGTATTTCATTGGGCGAATGTGGTAGTTGAGACCGATTGTCTTCCATTGATTGGCATGATGGCAAACTATTCATCTCCAGATATTGCTATGCTTAGATGGATCTCTTATGTAAAGTTTATAGATCCTGCATTTGTACACATAGCTGGGAAGTTGAATATAGTGGCTGATATGCTTTCAAGAGGGAAATTCGATGATGAGTCTGATGATGATGATGATGAGGTAGAGAAAGATACACACATGATGAGATATAATCCATTAATATATGTATATGATCACTTTCGTGAGAGTGAGTATGATGGCGAATGGAGAGATATAGGAAGATATTTGAGTACACTGAAACCTTCCCTAGGCTGGTCCACAGATAAGTATAGATCCATCAAGAAAAAGACTTACAACTTTTTCTTGAAGGATGGATTTATTTGGTGACATGCTGTTAACAGTCAATGTCAAGCACAAGCATAGAAGCACACCAAGGATGTGGACACACAAGAAGAAGGAGCATGTAGGGAGCTCCAAGAAGCACATGTCAAATTTTCATAAGAAATCCTTATAAAAATAGTGATTTTTATCACTAAAAACCATTGTAAATACCATTTTCCATTTTTGCAACTCTAGTTTGTTGAAGCCAAGGAGTCCTTAAGCTTGAGGAGTATTAGAAGTATCATCCTACCAATTTTCATAATTTTTAGACTCCATTTGAGCCCCCAAATAAGCCCTAGAACCTAATTTTTAACTAGGCCGGACACTAGGTCTGGACAGGGCCAAAACCACTCAAAAAACTATAAAAAGGGCTGGAGAGCTCCTTTTTTGGGGGTAGCTTGTTGTAGATTTCAGCTTTGTAAAAGACTTCTTTTGTAATCAAAGTCCTTCCATTGTTCCACTCTTTGCTCTTACTTTGTGCACGTGTGTGTGTATCTGTGTGCATGCTTGTAAGCTTTCACTCACGCACTTGTGCACCTCACTTGCTCTTGGTCTTCTTACCAGTCCTCATGTCTCCACGGATTGACATTTATGAGGTGAAGCTCCTCACGTTGGTACTTGCCATTGTGCTAGAGTGACACCAAATTTGGCGCCGTTGTTGGGGAAAGAGCTTCGAGGACGAGCATGTGACGGTAAGACGTAGAGTAGCAATGTTGGAAGGTAAGAAAATCACCATTTTCAGTTCAGTTTCTGAGTTTTCCTTCTCTTCATCTTCATCCTCATCACCATCTTCACCCATCTTCATATTCTCTGATTTTTTCCATTTTTGGCTGTACATTCACTTGTTTTTCACTTGTGGTTGCAAGCAAGAAGCATAGAGGTTGTTCAGAGCTAAAACGTTGAAGAATCACTCTTGAAGAACTCTCAAAAAAATAGAAAAAACTAGGTGATAGTATCGCAGAGTGGCAAGACCTGCTGTTTGGTATCGCAAGTGGAATATTGCAAGTTTGGAGGGTGGTTTTGCATCTACAAGCTGATAGGAGTGACAAGGAGAACATAAGGTACACATATCTACAAAAAATTTTGAATTTGGACTCCAAAAACTCGGAGTATCATGTCCAGTTGAGGTTTAGTACCACGATACCAAAACTCATATGTATCGCGATACGTGTCAAGGTATAGTATCGTGCACACCCACTTGAGGTATCGTGATACCATTCTGGTATCATATCATCAAGTGCTGGTATCACAATCATGGTCGCCCCAGTGGTATCGTATCGTGGTCCACCTCGTATCCTATCGTGTAGGTCACGGTATCGTATCGTTGATTGACGGGTATCATATTGTGTGCATGATTGGTTATCATATCGCCTCTTATTCTATTATCATATCATGCACCTTGTGGTATCGTATTGCCTCCTATTTTAGTATCGTATCATCCGATCCTTTCGTATTCGCTCAAAATGTTAGTATTGTATCGTGAGTTACTCTAGTATCATATCGTGTAAATTTTTGGTATCGTATCGTCCCTTACCTTGGTATCATATCATGTGATTTCTGGTATCGTATCATCAGCAGGCCAAGTATCGTATCATCGATTGTTTTGGTATCATATCATGGACTTGGTGGTATCGTCTAGCGAGGGGTATCGTATCGTGGAAGTTGGTATCGCCTTGGTGGTATCATATCACTGAATGTGGTATCGTCCATAGGGCTATCGTGTTGTGAAAATCTGGTATCGTATTGACTATCCTAAGGCACTCCTTGAGAGATCTTGTTTCCCTGTTTTAACCCCCAGAACCCTGAACTCGCATAACTTTCTCATACAAAATCCATTCGGAGTGATTTTGGGTTCGTTGGAAAGCTCGTGGGGAGTACTACGGTTGAAGTTGACCCTCCGGTTGGACTAGGAAGTTGACCCTCAGGTTGGACTAGGAAGCAAGGGGTTCCACAAGATTTTGAGCAATTCAAAGGATAATTTGGGACTTGTAGACAAGGCCTATGAACCTAAGATCAAGTAGACACTGAGGAAGAGATAGATAAAGTACCAAATCATCTGAGGCTAGTGTCAACCATACAACCAAGTTGAGGGCTCACAACTCAGTGGTTAGCACTACAGTGCTGAGTTCACAAACAAGTGAGTTAGAAATGTCATTTAACTGGGAGAGACTCTTGGCGCCTGAAGACATGCATAGTTTAGTACCTAGGGAAGGTTTTATGTCTAGAGTGGAAGGGGAATATCGGATGTCTCTTCAATACATGTCCACTAACTTGCAAGGAATACCCATCTACCTCGATGGTCTACACAGGTCAGTAGCAAGAATGATAAACACTACAGAATTTGAAATAGTTCCAAGACCAGCTGTCAAGTGTGAAGGTGGAGTTTACATGGACACGATGGGCCATATATATTTAGTAACCGAAAACCCTGATCAAATTCATGAAAGAGGAGAGTTAGAGGGGCAAGGCACTTCTGGGAGAACCAATAGTGGAGATACAGTGACTACCCCTAGGAGAAAGTCAATAATGACTAAAGTATTGCAAGCAGACAAGATACCCCAAGATGACTATTTGAGGGATGTGTACTTGGTCCATGGGTCAGACCTACTCCTTCAAACTGATTCACTCACACACGGAGAAGGCATCAGCCCAATAACTATATACAAGTTTAGGGATCCGGAAAATCCTTCTAGAGCAACATACCTAGACCAAAATCAAAGGAAATATTGGCCTGTAGATGAAGTGAATGGGTCAAGATTAAGGTACATGGGTCTACCGATATTCTCTCCTCGAGATCAGGCAACCACCTCACAAAACCCATTCTAGACCCAGCAAAGAACGAAAAATGTGATGTCAGGACGAACAAACCAATGTAGTATACCCAACATACGAGAGGTGCAATTCACCATGCCAAGAATTAATGCAAACACCCAAACTATCCAGGGAATGGGAAATATAAACAGAACAACATTTAGGGCAGAATCACCCCAAGGTGTAGGAGCTGGAATACACCCTGTAAAACCCTCTATTCCCATCATAATTCAATCCCCAGAGCCAGGCAAAATACTGAGACCAATCCAATTGGCCAAATGTATGCGAAATTGTTACGATGGCACAAGAGAGCCGTATGAACACATTACAGAATTCAAGTAGGTGTTGCGAGTGGAGCAAGTGGATGACTTTTTCATGCAATATGAATCCTTTGGGCTAACCCTCATGGGAATAGCCTTAGCTTGGTTTCAATCCTTGGATCCAAATTCCTTTGGCAATATCGAACAATTCTTCCAAGAATTTATTTGGGAATTCACTAAGTGAGGGATCAAGCACAATTCGTCATCCTTACTACATAGTTTCAAACAAGCTCCTAATGAGACAGTAAAAAATGCAGCCCAAAGTTTTAATCAATATGTAGACCGATGCCTTGTGACAGAGAGACCTTCTCAGCAGAAAATAATATCCTTACTTTTAGAAGGTCTAACGAATGGAACATTGAGAATCTTAGTATACATAAAACGATTGCAAACTCTGAGTGAGTGTCTTCAAGAGTGCATAGATTTGGAAGACAACTTAGCTGAGGATCTCCAAAACACACAAGATCCTACCAAAATAGAGGATATAAGGAGCAATGAGACTTATAGTCGAGTTATGTGGAGGAAGTGGCAGAGTTAGTGGCCAAGAAATTAGGAGTACAAGGACAAAGGAACTACCAGATGTCCTCCTTGAGAGTGCCAATGTTACGAAGTGGCACACTTTGCAGTGGAGATCATGCATCTCATGTCTGCACCAGAGGAATAGGGTTATCACAACCTTGCCCTTATGATAGACAACCAACTCAGGAGCCTAACATGTATTCTTATAGTGAGCAGAAGTACCCCAACCACAACACTGAAAACTATCCAATGAATAGACATCCACGACCGTTTGTACCACCCCCATGTAGACCACACTGGTACCCTCCTAGAGAACAAGGTAGAGAAGTTCCTAGGTATAACCCATGTCCAGGACCACGAGGAGCAGCTAGACCGTATGAACATGGAGGATATAGACAACCTCAACCTATACCAGGACAACAACCACTCCACCCACTAGCTCCGATACAAGGGCAGAACATCACAATACAAGTCATTTGTCTTGAGTGTGGCAAAGAACAGCTCCTGAGAGATTGTCTCGGACATCCCTCTAGTGCACCCCAAGGTTACACCCATTAATGTAGTAGGCTTAATAGGGGATTCAAGTTCCAGTAGCGATAATGTGGCTCCTATACATGCAGTTACTAGGGCACAAGCCTTACAACAAGCTAAACCAGCTGAGCAATCAGAGTCAAGTGAGTTAGGAGAGCCTAGTAAGAGAAAAACAAGAACATGGGAGGATACTAGAGAGAAAACGAATCGTAAGTGGACCAAAAAGTTATCCAAACTAGAAGAAAGCTTGAAAGATGTAGAAACAAAAATAGAGGATATTGCCTCTCAAAACCCCTTGCATGCCAAAAGTCCATCCACACCACCTCATCCCCAACCTCATCCCCACCCACCAACCATTGTAAATAGACCACAACTAGGGTCTGTCCTTGCAGATCCAACCCCAAAACACTTGGACATGATGTTCTAGGCATACCACACTCGACTTCAAGAAGGGCCAACACCTGCAAACCTAGATAAGAGCTACCCTAGAGCAGAGTTAGAGATTGAACGGACAAAAATGTGCATAAAAATGGTGGAACTAGCTCAAGCTATGTTCGAGGCCAATCAATCGTTCAATCAGACGAATGCTATTACACCGGGTTTGCACTTCCAGGGCTTACTAGATAGACTACATCAATTGGTAAATAAACCACAAGTTTCTTTACCTCCACAGGCTCAACGAACTATTGAAAGAGAAATCTCATCACCAAAGAAAGCCTATGTTCCTGACTCCATAGATGATGGAGAACCTCTTTCAATTCAATAGCACACTCAAAAGTTCTTGCGGGAAATACAAGAAGAGAAATGGGCCAAGGAGAAGGATAATCCCCCTCCTATTCTTGAGATTGATGAGCTTCATGAACAATTTCCACAAGACATTCCATCTATTTATGAAGACCAAGTAGAGCAACAAGGAGAAAAAAGGTTAGAATTTGAATCCAAGTCTCTATAAGAGTTGCCATAGTTCACAAGCCCATGGGAATCTGAATCTCTCCAGGTTAGAGCTCCCACAATATTGATCAGAAACGAAGACTCGGTGGTTACAATAAACACTGAAGTCATGAAGAACTCTAAGGTTCAGTGTCATCTCACTTTAGAAGAGCTGCTCAAAGTAAAACCTGAGTTATGGAAACATGTGGTGAATCAAGTTCCAAAACTTGATTCTAAAATGCCAAAAGCAGGCTTTAAAGAGAAAGTACCGGAGATACCTCTAGACAAAATAGGGGACATGAGCGAAGGTGCGGAAGGTAATACTTATCTTTCGATCATCTACCAAGGTTACACAACCAAAACGATCATAGATTCAGGTGCTGGTGTTGCTATTATGAACACCTCCTTGTGGAAGTGATGGGGTAAACCCGCATTAAGACCAACTAGAATGAAGCTTCACATGGCTGACGGTCATGTGGAAAGACCTCTAGGATTGCTAGAAGGGATAACTCTAACCACTTGTGGTGTAGAGTTTGAGCACACATTTGCTATATGTGACTTTGGTAAATCTAATACCTATGAAATGATCCTCGGAAGACTCTTCCTATGACAACTGCAAATTGTACAGGATTGGGGAACCAACTCCTTATACATGGAACACTTAGGGATCACAAACAAGGTCAATTTGAAGGATTACGCCTTCAAAGATGTACCACCCTACAGTGGAATCCTATCCACAAGGAGCAAGAAGATTCAATCTCTGTGCATTCTAAAAGTTCATCTGATACATCTTGGATGCATGAAGATACTCATTTGTGTAGGTGCAAGGTCGCGAAGGAAGAGGAAAAATGCTTAAAGGCAAGAGAAAAAGGAACTTCTCAAGGAGATAGACCACTTAGAGACCCAGCCTATACACCGATGATCTTTCCAGACAAGGAATTTGAGCCTCATGGTTGGGCAAAAATCTTAGCCACCATGGACGTTGCAGTCAATGAAGAACAGTGGACACCTCATTGTGATGAGGAGGGTTATGATATTTCAGTGTTCACGTGTCAGCACTTGCTATAAGAATGTGACCCTAGTGACTTAGTAGAAGAAGAAGAGAATGATGACGATCTAGAGTCCATGGTGATGGATAGTTGCTTTATTTCAGAGGAGCACTATCTAGAAGACATAGGAGTATTTACACAAAAAGAAGAAGAACCTGTCACAAGCATCAAAACGGTAAGTTCAAAGGATGGAAGTGAAGGTGGTCAAAAGACAAAGAAAAGATAAGGAGTGAAACAAGAAGAGGAGGAACCATTGTTTGAAGTACCAGAGAATTTCAAGAAATATGAAGTTGAGGACCAAAAAATTTTGGTACGAATGCCTAAGAGAGAGGCCACCACAGGAGAAGCATATGAAAACAAAGAAAAGGCCAAAAAAAAGGTAGTAACCATTGAAGAGAACGAAGAGAGATGCACATACATAGGAGATGACCTAAGTAAAGAAGAGGAAGCAGAGTTGGTAGCCTTATTAAGGGAATATAGGGATGTGTTTGCGTGGCACTATAGAGACTTGAAGGGAGTAGATACGAAGATTTATTCTCATATGATCCCCATGATAATAGATGCCAAGCCCACCAAACAGAAGCCCTACACATATAATGACACCTATGTAGCTAAAATAAAAGAAGAAATCGACAGATTGATTGAAGACATATTTATATATGAGATTGAGCATACTAACTGGGTGTTGCCCATTGTAGTGGTGCCCAAGAAGAATGTAAAGTTGCGTGTCTGTATTAACCTTAAAAAAGTTAATGGCGCCACGATAAGAGATAGTTATCCGCTTCCAATCAGTGATCATTTATTGGAGCGTGTTGCAGGCAAGGAAGTTTATAACTTCCTTGATGGATTTTCAGGTTACAACCAAGTAGCCATTGCCCCAGAAGATCAACATAAAATGGCCTTTGCCACAGAGTGGGGAGTCTTTGCATTTCGTGTGATGCCATTTGGGCTCACCAATGCACCTGCAACATTCCAAAGGCTCATGTGTCATGTCTTCAAGGAGTTCTTGCGAAAGAGCTTAAAAGTATATGTGGATGATTTATGTGCTCATTCCCAACAAAGAAAATACCACATTCCTGAGCTCGAACAAATCTTCAACAAGTGTAGAGAATACCGAGTTTGTCTGAACCTCGAGAAGTGTGTGTTCATGGTACGACAAGGTAAAATCTTAGGTCATATTGTTTCTAAGAACGGAATATCAATAGATGAGGACAAAGTAAAAGCCATACTAGAGCTGCCGCGGCCAAGGAATGTTAAAGAGGTACAAGCCTTTATGGGCCATTGTGGATATTACCGTAGGTTTATTCACACGTATGCAATTATAGCTAAGCCTCTTTATGCCTTGTTGACAAAATTTGAGTGGAACGACGGATGCGGGAAGTCCTTCAATGAGCTGAAGAGATGCTTGTGCACAACACCAATATTGACCACTCCTGATTGGAATAAGCCATTCCATGCACATGTGGATGCATCCAATTATGCAATAGGATGTGTGTTGTCACAACCCACAGGTGAAGGCAATCTAGATTTGCCTATAGCATATGCGAGCAGACAACTAAATGCTGCAGAACGAAATTATACAACAACTGAGAGAGAAGGCTAAGGCATGGTGTATGCTGTAAAGAAGCTTAGACACTATCTATTGGCCAACAAGTTCAAATTTTTCACTGATCATCAAGCTTTATTATACTTGGTCAATAAACCTTGCAATACAGGATGTCTAGTAAGATGGTTCCTCTTACTAATGGAATATGACTTTGAAGTGGTAGTTAGGAAAGGTAAGACCCACCTTAGGGCAGATCATCTTTCTCTCATCTCTTCAGAAGAGTCACCGCAAGGTGTGTCAGATGAATTGCCTGACGCTTACCTGTTCAATTTAGAAGTTGTTTCTAAATGGGCACATAAGTTGGTATCAGTCCTAACCTTCGGACTTGCAAATAAGAATGTGAAGACGAACAAGGATGAAATCGTACGATCATAAAACTATCAAATATTGGCAGGAAGCATGTATAAGCAAGATACGGAAGGTGTTCTAGCTTGTTGTGTCGAGGACGATGAACATAGTAGCTGGTTGCAACAAGCCCATGAAGGATTTCTAGGGAGTCACTGTTCTAAACAACGAACATTGCAAAATCTAAAACGTTTAGGAGTGTATTGGCCTAGTATGGATAAAGAAATACATGAGTGGATTAAGAATTGTCCAGGGTGCCAGGACAAACCCCCAGTGGAGCATGCCACTCTTTATCACGTGTTGTTAATTCCAGATTAGAGTGCTCCACTAGTAGAATTTATGAGATCAGGAACACTACCTAGTGAGGCAAGTCTAGCAAGAAAACGAAGTATGGAACAAGAGGCTCTAGACTATGCCTTAGTAGGAGACAACCTATATCAGAGAGGCAAAGATGGTTACCTAAGACTGTGCATTCATGAATCAGACTACTTGAAAGTCTTGGAAACTACACACAGCGGTATTGCAGGTGGACACTTTGGACCTAACCGAGTAATTAAGACTATTCTATTCTCAGGAATTTGGTGGCCCACTCTTCATATGGATGCACATACCTATGTGAAGAAATGTGACACATGCCAACGTGCCCAGTACCTAATTAGAAAGATGAGATGCCTCTGAGGCCAATGATGGGAGGAAGTGCATTCTCAAAGTGGGGTATCGACTTTGTAGGTCCTATTAACCCCCCAGATAGAAACTCCCATGCCGAATACATTATTGTAGCCACTGACTACCTTACAAAGTGGGTAGAAGTCAAGGCCACAACAAAGAATGATGCTCAAACGACAACAAGGTTCTTATTTGAGAACGTGTTCACGAGATATGGACTTCCCATAGAGTTAGTATGTGATAGAGGAACACACTTCTTGAATGAAGTCATTGAAAATCTTCTCCAAGAATTCTTGGTGATACATAAGAAGTCTCCCCCCTATCATCCACAAGCTAACGGACAAGCCGAGAGCACAAACAAGATCCTATGTAATTTATTGACAAAATTGGTAAATAATAAGCGCTCTGATTGGGATGAATAGCTTCATCAGGTTGTTTGGGCCTACCGAGTTGCCTATAAAATGGTACTCAATGCCACCCCATTTCAGATGGTCTTCGGACAAAATGCCATGCTACCATTGGACTTCCTGATCCCAACTTTAAAAGTAGCACAAGAGCATGACTTGAATGGACACGAGTTATCCTCTAGGATCTTTGATTTAGAACGATTAGGTGAGACAAGGCTATGAGTGGTTGCAGGCATCTATGCTGCAAAGAAAAGACAAAAGGCATACTTTGATGCACATATCAAAGATAAAGGCTTGAAAGAGGGAGACCTAGTGTTGGTTTATACCCTAAAGCAACATGCCCGTAAATTGGAAAAAAGAGGATACGAACCCATGATCATTAATAGAATTTCCACTAGCGGTCCTGTTCAATTGGCCACACTAGAAGGCGATGTCTTGCCGTGCTATATTAGTGGTTGTCGAGTCAAGCTATATCAAGAACCTCTTACAGAAGGTATGCTAAAGAGACTCAATGGTGCTAAGAAGCAAAAAGAAGAAGAATTAATGGTCAGAGAAGAAGCACATGCAAAGGCAAGAGAACACATTAGGAAAAATAAGTTAAGACACCTAGGCCTAGATGTCAATCTTGAGATACCACATGGCCATGTGTCAAACGTCAAGTGCAATTGCTTCTGAAATGATTGATCAACATCCCTTTGTGAACATCGCAGTAGGACAAGGGAAGAATGCAAGGACTGTGAGAGCATTGAGTGACTCAGGTGCAGCAGCTAGTGTTGTTCGACTTTCATACTGCCAAGGTTTGCAATTGAACCTCAATCCCATAGAATCTTAACTCGTAGGATTGGGAGGTGTGGAAACCCCTTGTTTGGGCAAGGTAGAGCTTCCCATCTATCTTCAAGTTGTTCCAATGAGAGTCAAAATGCTAGTGTGTGAAGATGAGGACCTTACAGAACCACTTGTGTTGGGTCAAGACTGGATCTATGACCATACCGTCAACTTAAAGCTTAGAAGACAACTTCTTCAAGTTTGGGTACATCTACAATGCATCACATTAGCATTAGAGAATTGCATGAGCACAAAGCCAAGTTGCACGCATTCTCTTAGTTCCTCTAGGTCTAATCTGAGCAAAGAAGATTTTGTATGTGTCAAGAAAGATGTGATCCAGACAGACTCAATCATGAAAGAATAGTCTCAAAGGAGAGAGGACTCCTCTTCTTTTTTAAAGAAGCTTGCAACCGCAACAATTCAACCAAAGAGGCAAGTAAAACAGTACACGCACACGGCTACATCAAATAGACAAACCAAATGCAAGAAGAAAGAAGCTCAGGGCAGGAAGCAGATATGGGTACAAAAAGGAGAGCAACCACCAGCTTTGCCACAACCATTCCCATCGAAGCAAGCTAACCATGCTAAAAGAAGCACCAAGAAATGAGACGATCTCAATCTCAAGGTCTCTGACAAATTTGGGTGCCAAAGAAATTAGCTGCAGCTCAACAAGGGTGATTACAAATGTGGGTACCCAAGGCACTCTTACATGCACAAAACCATATGATCTCCCTCATGAGAACATTCTCAGCAAAGCAACCACAGAGAAGCAAGAGTCAAAACCAAGGACAGAGACCAAAAGAAGATAAATTCATCTCCTCGCCAGTAATAAAAAGACAACCATCAAGGATATGGGTTTGGAAGCCAAAAGCACCAGTAGCACCCACAAAACCAAAGAACCAACCACGAGGGATAAAAAATTCACGCAACCATCCCCACAGACGAAGAAACCAAAGTTGATCTCTATGCCATCAAACACTGTTCTCAAGTGTCTCCCTATTAGGAGGAAAGATCAATTGTCATTCGAGGATCCAATGGATGCCTCCAACAAAGGCTACATCAACATCTGCAAGAAACATTGAAAGCCTCGACGTGCAACAACCATGTTTCTTTGGCATAATCTTGTCTTTTGCACCATTTAGGTCATGCATTTCCAAAGTATGCATCAATAAAGGGCCCCATTACACGGCCGTGCATAGACACGATTGAGAATCCCAGGCACATGAGATACACTTGACATATGTAAAATATTTTATTGATACTAACATCTTTCTTCTTGTTTTGTGGCAATATTCCAAAAAAAAACAAAAAAGAGAGAGATAATACAAAGAGAAAGGACAGGACCGTGTGCTTAAAGCATCTTCAACATGAACCATCAACAAGGACATCCAACAACAACGGAAGATAAGTCGATGGCTAATCACCATGCTGGAGCACACCACGAAGAGATGAATATCGATGGACATTTGTCCATGGTAAGAACCGCCTACTTCGACAACACAATAACCCTGATAGAGTAGGAAACCTCTTCATCAACATACCCTTGAGCACTTCGCTGAAGTTCCAAATTCTTGCACCATACTTCTTCCAATGCATTCCCCACGTATGCATGCATAGCATTACAAGGCCATGCACAAGGCACCTATCTTGTTCAACCCATGCACTAATGCACTTACCCATCATCCATTATGGGTTACAAGGACTTGGCATGAAAAAAAAATCATCTTTGGAAGAACCAGAGGACATTATGGTGACAACAACAAGAGCAAAGAAGCAATCCACCACGTGAGTTGTTCATAACCAACATTGACAACCTCTTTTGAGTAGCTCACAATTTTTGAAAGCACACAAAGACACCATCAAGCTGGAATACAAGGAAGAAGTACATACAAAGGTAGCAATGACCAAAAGAAGAACCAGACAACTGCCCAAGCTACCATTGGAAGAGGGACCGCTCTTGTGGATACATGATGGACACTATCTCTCCAAGCACTACATGGAACAACCACTACAACAAGGGTCTGTCAGGGATGACAGACTTTAGAGGGGGGGAGTGTTGACATTCAAGGTCAAGCACAGGCATAGAAGCACACCAAGGATGTGGACACACAAGAAGAAGGAGCATGTAGGGAGATCCAAGAAGCACATGTCAAATTTTCATAAAAAATCCCTATAAAAATAGTGATTTTTATCATTAAAAACCATTGTAAATACCATTTTCCATTTTTGCAACTCCATTTTGTTCAAGCCAAGGGATCCTTGAGCTTGAGGAGTATTAGAAGTATCACCCAACCAATTTTCATAATTTTTAGACTCCGTTTGAGCGCGCAAATAAGCCTTGGAACCTAATTTTTAACTAGGCCAGACACAAGGTCTGGATAGGGCCAAAACCACTCAAAAAACTATAAAAAGGGTTGGAGAGCTCCTTTTTGGGGGTAGCTTGTTGTAGATTTCAGCTTTGTAAAAGAGTTCTTTTGTAATCAAAGTCCTTCTATTGTTCCACTCTTTGCTCTTACTTTGTGCGCGTGTGTGTATGTGTGTGCATGCTTGTAAGCTTTCACTCACGCACTTGTGCACCTCACTTGCTCTTGGTCTTCTTACCAGTCCTCATGTCTCCATGGATTGACATTTATGAGGTGAAGCTCCTCATGTTGGTACTTGCCACTGTGCTAGAGTGACACACGCTAAGGGCAAGGTAAAGAGTCCATAGAGAGTACTGAGTTCGAGGAGTCTTCAGAGCAAGGTGATGAGAGAGATGCACGAGACCTTATGGGCAGGTCTCAAAGGATTGTACGCTACATATGAAAAGATTAGGGAGGCCTAATGGTGGCCAGGGTTTATGTGAGTGTGAGAGGTTTTGTAGACACTTGTGCTACATGCCTGGTGCATTCATCAGTTAGGCATAGAGACCCATTACATCCGACTTACTCTCCTTGTATCCATTCCAAATTGGTGGTCGACCTTGTAACCATGCCCAAAGGGATAGATAAGATGAGATATCTTGTGCTTGCGAGAGAGGACTTGACCAACCATGTGGAAGTTTGAGCTCTCCATACGAAGACGACTTATAATGCATGAAAATTCCTTTTAGTTGCGAGATCTTACCTCCAAGTTGATCATGATATAGAGAAAATTTTCATACTTAAGCTAGCTATATATGTGTGTGCATGTTATTAGTGCACTGCAATGGGATAGTAGGCAGGTGGAACCACCTTGGTTGGGTGATCAAGGCCATGAGCTGACGCTAGTTTTTTCGTAGGCCTGATCTATTTGTTTGTCATGCGCCTACATGGGTCGGTAGGCGCGTGGAGTCACTCTGGCCGGGTGGTGAGAGCCACGAGCTGACGTCGATTTCATGTAGGGCTGATGTTGTGTATGTTGTGCACTATGTCGGGTCGGGAGACAGGTGGAGTAAAATTGGCTGGGCAGACAAGTCCATGAGTTGCACCCGATTTCGACATAGGCTGATTTGTGAAATAAAAATAAAAAGAAAAATGCTGAGCTGAGATGAAGTGAAAAATAAAATAAAAGAAAAAGAAAGAGAAAAAGAAAGAGAAAAAGAAAAAGAAAAAAGTAAAAGATAAGAAAAGAGATATGATGGAGAGTCGGACAACAAGAAATAAATAGAGAAAACAGGGCATATTCTATAATTTGAGTTAGTAAAAGCTTAGTATATGCTAGTACTTAGGATAAGTTGCTAGATCTGAACCAGTTGAACAAACAGAAGACCTAGAAAGCCAATGGTTTACTCATATGATTACTTGTCCGATTGCTGAAGCAGAAACATAGTATGATGGTTGTGAAGCTTGTATCTACTTAATTTTCTAAAAAACTCGTACTAATCCTTATAAAGCTGCATGGGGTGCATGAGACCACATTTCAATTTTTTGAAAAGAAAAACATAAAAAGTAAACAGATTTTCAAAATAATCTTGATACGCTTCTATTGGATTTTGTAGGTTAGCCCATCCAAATGATGTGCAGGTTTAGTGGGGGTGAATGTGGGGATGAAATCCCTCACAGAAGTGTGCATCATTTTTTTTCAAAGTTCATTGAATTCTGGTTTTGGTATGACATTTTGACCAACAAAAGGGTTATGACTCATACATGTTTTGGTTTTTTTAATTGATTGTGAGATGTGAAACCATGTTAAATATGTAAATTAGACCTTTGTGTGTAAATAGCTAACTTCTGACCCATAAACCCCTAGGTTTGACCCTTGAACCCCCCTGAAAACTTGAGTTTTACCCCATGAAAAACCTAATCTAGACCCTTAGAAACCCTAGTATTCTAAGTCCTAACTGTGATTAAACCCTTAATTTGACATGCTTGAACTTAATTGTAGGCTAACCCTAACTTTTCCGGACCAAAAACCCTAACTTGAACCCTTAGAATTACCATTTACCCTAAGTCCAAACTTTTGAATTAATTAATGTACATATAGTGTGAGACCAAAACCTTAGTCTAGGAAAAATAAAAAGGAGAAAAAGTCAAAAAATAGAAATAAGAGGTGTGATTTTCCCAAAATAGCAAATGACCATGCAAGATGATTCTAGATATAGAAAGTTGAGTAAGGAGGTTAGAAGCTTCTAGAGAATAGTCCCAAGGGGAGAAGGGGGGAACCTATAAATAGGGGGCCAAGCCTCATTTGTTTCTCCTCGTGGATCTTCCTTGTGCATCTACTCTCCAGGTACGGTTTCTTAACCTTTTCTTATTCTTTTTCTTGTATTTAGAGAGAGAGAGAGGATCGGAGGTAGATGGATATGTCGAGAAAGAAATGGTGGCCTGCTTGCTTGCACATCGCAAAGAGAGAGAATGAGAGAGAGTCGTTAAGCATGCTTCTAAGTGCCTGTTATTGAACTATTCCTGGTGTAATGTTTACATTAGGCAGAGTGTTAACTTCAATAGTCAGCTCTGCAAACAGGCATTCAGTGCGTGAAAACTCTTGTGTTTAAGCATGACTACGATTCTAGCAGATGATTAAGGTGTTTAAGAGAGAAAGAAAGAATGGTCATAGGCGGTGCAGCACGTAGATGATGTCGGAGGGAGAGATATGCATGAGACTGCCGCTGTCTACTGACATGGGGGAGAGAGAGAGAGAGAGAGAGAGAGAGAGAGAGAGAGAGAGAGAGAGAGAGAGAGAGAGAGAGAGAGAGAGAGAGAGAGAGAGAGAGAGAGAGAGAGAGAGAGAGAGAGAGAGAGAGAGAGAGAGAGCATTGGGGGGTTAGAGACACGGAGTGGCTGAAGATGGTTGTACACACCGACATGGAGGAAATGCAAAGAGAGAGAGAGAGAGAGAGAGAGAGAGAGAGAGAGAGAGAGAGAGAGAGAGAGAGAGAGAGAGAGAGAGAGAGAGAGAGAGAGAGAGAGAGAGAGAGAGAGAGAGAGAGAGAGCATTCGGGGGTTAGAGACACGGAGTGGCTGAAGATGGCTATACACACCGACATGGAGGAAGTGCAAAGAGAGAGAGAGAGAGAGAGAGAGAGAGAGAGAGAGAGAGAGAGAGAGAGAGAGAGAGAGAGAGAGAGAGAGAGAGAGAGAGAGGCCATCAGGGGGTTAGAGACACGGAGTGGCTAAAGATGGCTATATGCACTAACATGGAGGAAGTGCAAAGAGAGAGAGAGAGAGAGAGAGAGAGAGAGAGAGAGAGAGAGAGAGAGAGAGAGAGAGAGAGAGAGAGAGAGAGAGAGAGAGAGAGAGAGAGAGAGAGAGAGAGAGAGAGAGACAAAGAGAGAGAGAGAGAGAGAGAGAGAGAGAGAGAGAGAGAGAGAGAGAGAGAGAGACAGAGAGAGAGAGAGAGAGAGAGAGAGAGAGAGAGAGAGAGAGCATAATTTGAAGGACACAGGAAATCCGGAAGGGTTGACATAGAGATGAGAGAGAGTCGTTGGCACGTGCAACAGAACGTGGAGAGGAGAGGAGTACGAGAAGAGAGAGGAGAGAGAGAGAGAAGAGAGTTACGAGGAGAGAGGAGGGAGAGCGAGAGAGCGAGGAGAGAGACGAGAGATGAGAGAGATGAGAGAGAGAGGGAGAGAGAGAGAGAGAGAGAGAGAGGGAGAGAAGAGAGAGAAGAGACGAGAGAGAGAAAGAGAGAGAAGAGAGGAGATAGAGAGAGAGAGAGAGGGAGAGAGAGAGAGGAGAGAGGGGGAGAGAGAGAGAGAGAGGGAGAGAGAGAGAGAGAGAGAGAGAGAGAGAGAGAGGAGATTGAGAGAGAGAGAGAGCGAGAGATGAGAGAGAGAGAGAGAGAGAGAGAGATGGAGAGAGAGAGAGAGAGAGAGAGAGAGAGAGAGAGAGAGAGAGAGAGAGAGAGAGAGAGAGAGAGAGAGAGAGAGAGAGAGAGAGAGAGAGAGAGAGAGAGAGAGAGAGAGAGAGATAGAGAGAGAGATAGAGAAGAGAGAGAGAGAGAGAGATGAGCAAGCTCGCACACGGACAGATAGGAGGGCTACAAAGGGGGAGAGAGAGAGAGAGAGAGAGAGAGAGAGAGAGAGAGAGAGAGAGAGAGAGAGAGAGAGAGAGAGAGAGATGAGAGAGAGAGACGAGAGAGAGAGAGAGAGAGAGAGAGAGAGAGAGAGAGAGAGAGAGAGAGAGAGAGAGAGAGAGAGAAGGCGACAAAGCACTAGTAAGTGATGATGGTGATGGATGAATCGAGAGAGAGAGAGACACAAAGAGAGAGAGAGAGAGAGAGAGAGAGAGAGAGAGAGAGAGAGAGAGAGAGAGAGAGAGAGAGAGAGAGAGAGAGAGAGAGAGAGAGAGAGAGAGAGAGAGAGTACAGTCTCCCACTTAAGGGTCAATGTGACCATAAGTGGTAACACATACAAAGAATGATGTAGGACTATAGAATAATGTACAGGAAGAGTCCGGATCTCAACCCATTCCGATCGACATACACCAACTGCCTCGAACAAGGTGAATCCATCTCCCACTCATTCTATGCCTGTGTCAATCATCGAAGGACGAAAAATTCAAAGTGCAAATTCTCCAATAGCAACTGCAACATCTGGTCTCGAGCATAACAAATCATTTATCAGACTCGTGTATGCTCACACAACTTGTGCTATCCTAGCTAAGCTAAGCATGTGAGCCATGCCTATATGCAAGGCATCCAAAGCACCATTGTTAAGGCCAATATGTCCTGACATATCTGTGTCAACATCTGGCATGAGCGAATCCAAGAATGACTACATAACTATTGACTCCTTAGCATCCAAATCAGCCATCCTATCAACCAAGGATATATCTAGTTGTGCATTTGAGAGCTAGTATGCTCTGGCATACATTGTGTATCATAAGAGCTATCTTGTTGTACCACACCAAGTGTATCATCATGCTCCACATGAGCTAAATGCACAACATCAATACCAATATCAAACTCATGATCAAACTCCAACTGAGTATCATCACAATGCTCTACATGAGCATCGACATCATGCTTTAAAGCATCCAAATGATCATCCAAAGTGTGCTCCATAAGATCATCCACATGATCAACAAAATCATGCTTTATATAAGCATCATGAGCATCCAAAACATGCTCTACATGTGCATCCATCTGAGCATCTAAATCTTACCATACATGTGCATCAAGAATGTTAATAGACCTATGTGTAGGTAGACAATATGAGACATAATGAGTCTCACATCACACACAAGGTTGAACTCCCACTATGACGAGATTGTCTCTAACATGAAGTACCTATAGCGGATACTTGTGCCCAATCGTAGCACCTCTGACAAGCATAAGTTTTCCCAACTACAATTGAAAATGATGCTCACCAAGGAATGCATAACATCAGCTCTCATGTAACTAGCTAACTGAAATCAAACTCATCGGGAATGAAGGCACATAATGTACATGTCTGAGCTTAAGTGATACTCCACTAGGTAGCATAAGGCATAAATCTCCTCCACCCTCAATGGCATATGTCATACCATCAAGCATATGCACACGTCCGTGACTCTCATGTGAGAATCAACAAAACCACTCACGACGTGGAGTAACATGAAAACCGGCTAATGCATAAATCAACCAAGACATATGTGTGCTATCCGATGAACAAGAGGAATTCTGAGATGAACCATATGAGAAAGTGATATCACCATCACAGGCATAATCAACTGCCATAGACTCTCCTGAAACCACTACCCGACTTGCATCACGTGCATATCTCTGATGTCGTTGTCACATCCGCCTGAAGTAACATCATCGAATGTGGCCCTCACAACCACAGTGCCAACATCAAAGCTATCGATGTGATCTATGTCTCACATGAGTCAATGGACTCACATACATATCATATAGTCTCTGTCATAATGCACTACTCGTCTCCTCATACATAACGAATCATATATAAAATCCACAAGCTGTAACCGGATAGTGGAGCTGGCCAATGCATCCGTATCCATCCATACATGGTCGGGCATGTCACGAGGCCTCTATGCATATCTATGCACATACATGTGTAACCCTACATGAACCAATGTATGCCCCATCTGAGCTTTCCGTCTCAGAAAGTCAGTGCCATCAAATTGAGAAGACACCATGTTGGCAATCCAAGAGACTAGCAATCTAACAAGAGACTAGAAATAATACTCTATCCTCAATAGGATCACATCTGCATATCCATATGCATAACTTACATCACAAATGTCTCACTAAAGAAGAAACCATGTGAACCACTTGTCACATAGCCATGCATCTAGCATGCACATAAAACCATGAGCATAAGCTTGCTCATCAAGTCTCCAAACTAACCAAGTAAATGTGAAAGAATCATAGAAAAGTTCAATAGAGTATCCCCTGTAAACTAAGCAATCAAACAAGATAACCAATAACAAAAGAATAATGAGTAACCTATCACCACCTGTTACTGATCCAATCAAAGATAATGGCAAATATATATGCCAAAAATTGATGGCAATACACGCCAATACAATGGTGATACACCTATTACTCAAGAAAAACTCTTGCAAGATAGTCCAACCTATACCAAGTCCAAGTGAATGGAGATAAGCAATGTATTCAAAGCTATCACACAAGCATAAAGGATCTACTAGATCAGCTGTCTAGCATAATGTTTGATAAAATTTCGACAGCATCTCCCTTGAATAATGGACTCTACAACAAATAAACCATGTGGAAATCACCATCCATAATATCAAATCAATGAACATATGGTAAAGTAATAGCCAATCAAGGTGGCAAATGGATGTGAAACTGAGGCTCCAATCTGGATCATGTACATGCAAAGAAAACAAAGATACATGTACCAACCAAGATCCAAAATCAACTCTCATAAAATTATGTACAATCGGCAAGTAAATCTGTAACCAAGTGGTATAAGCAAGATGTAGACCATAATGCCACTATACATCCACTGACAATGCCATGATAAAACTCATGATGATATAAATCTCAAAAAAGGTATACCACAATGTCATCTCACATGCCAAACACGTGATAAGATCATGCTCTACTCTCATACAAAGGAGCTACCACAATGATCATACATGGATAATTCCTTCAAGCTGTAAAAATAAGAGCTCGCACACCAAAAAATCTCTCTCAAAGAAGTTCCACAACAAAATGAACCTCCAAAAGCAACTAGGGTTCTTATGGTGAAAATATGAGGCTCTATGTTTTTTCATTTTAGAGATGATAACCTCTAAATTTGAAGTTTTTGTTGATGTATGAAACACCACAAGAAATGAATTAATGTGACACTAGAACACCTCTATGGTCACCATTAACTCATTGCCACTCCAAAATTTTAGAAATGAGGATACTTTTGAAGTAACCTTTCGATGCCTTGTGTCTTCAAATGCTTCACCTTTCAAACTTTAATGGAAAACTTTTTCAAAACTTCTCGTACCTTTGCCGCCTTCTGCTCTTTAGGACCTTTCTGCTCTGATACCACTTGTTGATGTATGAAACACCACAAGAAATGAATTAATGTGACACTAGAACACCTCTATGGTCACCATTAACTCATTGCCACTCCAAACTTTTAGAAATGGTAGCCGAAACCAAGAACTTTGCTTCTTCAGATTTTTCTAGTCACTGAAATGACATACCTTCAGTATTTTGCTATTTTCTCTTAGCTCAAATATTATTTCTCCAAGATCTTTTATAAGCTGAAACTAGAAGAGTAGAGCTTTCCAAGAAGCTATCATATGCATGAAACGGATCTCTAGAACTCAAGTTATGGCCTTCACAAGATGACTATGTATAACTGCCAAAATTGGAAATCTTTCCTGTTATAGTAAAAAACGCCTGTCTAAAATTAGAATTCGATGCCTGGCATCGACTTGCAATGAGAATTCGATGTTGGGCTTGGGGTGTTTTTAGCCACTTTTCAGCAGGGATTCGATGCCAGGCATCGACTTCCCGCATAAAACCTTGACCTTTTGGATACCAAAACAATAGGTGATTTCATGCACACTTAGAATATGACTTATCAATTGGAATTCGATGCCAGGCATCGAGTTGCTCCAACAACTTCACAATTTTAAGAAGTTTCATCAGTAGATAAAAGTTAGATATGAAGATAAGGACTTATCAGCTAGGATTCGATGCCAGGCATTGACTTCTCGCATAAAACTCAACCTTTCAACATACATTCGATGCCAGGCATCGACTTGCTTGGAAAACTTCAACCTTTCAAATCATTACACAGAAGACAAACACTAGAGATGGAAGAAGAAGACATATACACAGAACTTTAACTATTTCTTCTCATAACTATGAAAAACTCAGAAGTTTACAGATGCTTTCTCACTCAGAGAAGCCCGACTATACTCAGTCGTACAAAATGAACTCCTTCTCACATTCTATCACTCTCTTCCACTTCTTCTCTCATCGCGTCAGTTGATACAAACTAACTTATATAGATTTTCTCATTCTCGTGACTTTTAAAAAACTTCTAGAACTAAAGTGAACTAACTTTACAAATATAATACACTTGTGAATTTTTCCCTTCACATAGGCATGTGGTTTTCTTCTGAAGCTTTGACCTTCAAATATAGGTCCAATTAGTGATTGTTTCTCCAACAGCTCCCCCTCAATCACTAATTGACATTCTCTGTTTCTTCATATCATCTTCTTTTTCTTTTACTCCTGCCATGCTTTTGAATTTGCTGGTCTTCACACCATCCAAGCTCTTTGTCATTATGTCTGCTATCTGATCTTTAGTAGAAATGTACTCCAGTTCAATCTCCTTCTCCATTACCTTTTCTTTGAGAAAATGATACTGTATCTCTATGTGCTTTGTCCTTGCATGAAAAACTGGATTTTCTGCAAGATAAAGTGAACTCATATTATCTCCATGTATTGTAGGTGTACCTTGATCAATGCCCAAGCTTTTGAACAATGTCTGCATCCATATGACCTCCTTAGCTGCTTCCACAAGTCCTTTGTACTCTGCTTCAGTTGATGATAATGCTACTGTATGTTGTTTCTTTGAACACCAACTTACAAGCTTATCACCAATGTATATCATGTAGCCATGAGTTGATCTTCTGTCATCTTGATTACCTGCCCAGTCTGAGTCATTGTAGGCTCTCAACTTCAAATCTGATGTAAAAGGATAATATAATCCTTCCTTTATAGTTCCTTTGATATATCTGAGAACTCTTTGACCTGCAATCCAATGTGGGTCCTTTGGACAATGCATGAATTGTGACAAAACGCCCACTGCATAACTAAGATCAGGTCTTGTTAGTGTAGCATAAATCAAACTACCCACAAGAGATTGATACTTCCTCATATCTTTGTATTCTGCACCATCATATTTACTCAGCTTGTGATTAACTTCAAGTGGAGTTGAAGCTTCTCTACAATTTTCCATATCAAACTTCTTCAATAGATTCAGAAGATACCTTTCTTGTGATACATATATGCCATGATCTGTGTAAGTGACTTCCATTCCAAGAAAGTATGACAACTTTCCTAGATCACTGATCTTGAATTCTTTTTCAAGTAATCTCTTTACCTCCTTGATTCCTTCATCTGAAGTACCTGTGATTATAATGTCATCTACATAAATACAAATGTAGATTGTACCTTCCTCTGTTCTTTTGATGAGTAGACTTGGATCTGCTTTTGAACTTTGATATCCAAGATCATTGAGATACTTCACCAGTCTATAGTTCCATGCTCTTGGAGTTTGTTTTAATCCATAGAGTGCTCTTCTCAACCTGCAAACAAAATTTGGATACCTGGAATCTATAAACCCTTGAGGTTGTTCCATGTATACCTCATCTGATATGTATCCATTCAAGAATGCATTCTTTATATCCAATTGACTTAGGGTCCATCCTTTTGAAGCTGCAATAGCAATGATTATCCTTATAGTTGACATCTTAGCTACAGAACTGAATGTCTCATCATAATCTATGCCACAGGTTTGGGCATAGCCTTTCACCACCAGTCTAGCTTTGTATCTAGCTATACTTCCATCTGCAAGCTTCTTCACTTTATAAACCCATTTATTTCCAATTACTTTCTTACCATTTGGTTTAGGAACAAGTTCCCATGTCTTGTTCTCCTCCAGTGCATTGAACTCTTCCTTCATTGCTTCTTCCCATTGCTTCT
Source organism: Ceratopteris richardii (assembly GCA_020310875.1). Lineage (NCBI taxonomy): Eukaryota > Viridiplantae > Streptophyta > Polypodiopsida > Polypodiales > Pteridaceae > Ceratopteris > Ceratopteris richardii. Next base: position 83,730,415 of record CM035435.1, read on the forward strand.
TACCTTTAGCTTCATCATAGTTCTGAGGTTCTTCATCATCTTTGACCATATATGCATAGTTCTTCTGAGTTATGTAAGAAGTATCATAAGAATAGCTTTCTGGTTGTCTCCTTGTCCTACTTGACCTCCTTGGTTCACATTCTTCATATGTGTCCGGATACACCTCTTCATCAAATATAGGAGCTTCTTCATTCCTTCTTGTTAATCCACTTCTCGATGTACTTGCTTGCATATAGTCTTCATCTCTATTTACCTGCACAATTGATTTTCCTTTCTCACATCTTCTTACCTCTTCTTCAAATTCTTCAGCTGTATGACTTTGATCTGCATACCAACTTTTCTGTTCATCAAATGTAACATCTCTTGAAACAAGAAATTGTTTGGTTAAAGGATTCCACAACGTGTAACCCATATGCTTTTCATCATAACCAATGAACACATATTTTTCTGCCTTTGGTTCAAGTTTATGCCTAAGCTGTGATGGCACATAAGCATATGCAATTGATCCAAACACTCTACAATGATCTAGTGTTGGTTTCTTACCCCACCAAGCTTCATATGGAGTCATTCCATTTAGAGCTGCACATGGTAATCTATTCACAAGATATGTAGCTGTATTTATAGCCTCAACCCAAAGATAATTTGGACAATTCTTCTCCTTTAGCATAGCTCTAGCAAACTCAACCAAAGTTCTGTTCCTTCTTTCTGCTACACCATTTTGTTGTGGTGTATACCTGCAAGTTATTTCTCTCTTAATACCTGCATTCCAAAGATAATCATTGAACTCTTGGGAGAAGTATTCTCCCCCTCCATCAGACCTCAGTCTTTTAAGCTTTTGACCTGTGACTCTCTCTGCATATGCATGAAAATGCTTGAAGGATCCAAACACTTCTGATCTTTCCTTCAAAACATATAATGTTATCCATCTTGTAGCATCATCAATGAAAAGAACATAATACCTTGAGCCACTGATAGATCCTTCTTTTGTTGGTCCCCATACATCTGTATGAATGAGCTCAAGTAATCCATCATGTTTGAATCCTTTCTTTTGAAATGGTAACCTGTGTGCTTTTCCCATTTGACATGCTTCACATTTATAAACCATATGTTGACTTTGCACATTTGGTAATCCTACTACAGTCTGATTAGCAACCATAGCTTTAATTCCTCTTTCATTGAAATGACCTAATCTCTTATGCCAGAGATCAAGTTCTGTAATCATTCCTTCACCATGTGTGAGCAAAGCTTGACCAATGTTCCCTTGTACTCTTAAAGTAAAGAGTCTACCTTCTTTCTTACCAGAGACAATCTGATTATATCCATTCTCTGGATCTTCAACAAATACTCCTTCATTTGTAAACCTGACTTGAAAACCTTTTTCAACTATCTGTTCCACACTAATCAAATTTTTAGGTATTGTAGGAACATACAAAACATTGGTTAGCAAATCTGCTCCACTCTTGCATTTCACTTTTCCAATTGAATGTACACTATGTCTTGTATTATCACCTGTTTGAACTGTATGACTAGAAATACCTTTTTCCGATTCTAACATCAATTCTATGTTTCCTAACAAATGATTAGAACATCCAGAGTCAATGTAAAATACCTTTAGATCTTCTTTATCTGATGTGCTGATTGAATTCATCATCAATGATGTATGACTTTCATTCTGTGTGTCATTTGCATAATTGTAGTAGGTGGTGTTGTAGGATTGATTTTGTCCCCAACTTCTTCCTGCACCTCTACCATAGCCTCCTCTTTGATTTTGTCTACCTCTTTGAAAATTACTTTGATATCTTCCACCTCGACCTCTGCTATTGTTGTTTTGATTCTGGTTTGATCCTTGTTGATTGTGCCAACAGTCATGAGCCAAATGATTACTCAATCCACAGATCCAACAAGCCTTCTTGTTGTTATTTTGATTACCTCTTCCTCTTTCAAAGCCTCTTGATCTTCCTCTGCCTGTGCCTTTACCTCTTACATAATAAACTTGAGAACTCGACTCTTCTTCATCCTTTGCTTTACCTTTATCTCCTTTCTTCTTATTCTTCATGTACATTGTAGAACTTTGTCCTTTATCTCCATCTCCCTTCAAGTCTTGCTCATATGTGAGCATCAAACCAAGTAATTGATTCAAATCTGGAACATAATGATTCAAAGAAAGTTCTGTTGACAAGACGAAAGGTTTCCACCTTTCATCTCCTCTCAAACCTGCAAGTAGTTGAGCAATCAATCTGTGATCTTCAACATCTTCATCTATGGATCCAAGACTATCTACTAGATCCTTCATCTTAGTGACATAATCACTAATACTTTGACTTGGCTTCTTCTTGAATGTTGTAAACTCTGACCATAGACTTGCTTTCTTTGCTTTAGTAGTGCTTTGGAAATGATACTCCAATGCATTTCATATATCTTCAGATGATTCCAATCCTCTGATGTGTGGTAGCAAATGGTTAGAGATTGTATTATAAATGTAGGCTTTTGCACTTGCATCCTTCTTCTGCCAATGCTTTAAAGCATCAAGTTCTTCTTTCTTTGGTCGACTTTCATCTTCAAATACTGGCTTCTCTTCTTCACCTATAACATATATCATGAGATCCTTACTCATAAGTAAGGCTTCCATTCTCATTACCCATGCGGGGTAATTATCTCTGTCTAGTTTGTCAATGGAGATATGATCTGCCATACTCCTTCCCTTCTGCTGCAACCTGTGAGCTTAAAGGATAAAGAATAATACCTTTTGGAGTTCTTTGTGTATGAGGATACTTTTGAAGTAACCTTTCGATGCCTTGTGTCTTCAAATGCTTCACCTTTCAAACTTTAATGGAAAACTTTTTCAAAACTTCTCGTACCTTTGCCACCTTCTGCTCTTTAGGACCTTTCTGCTCTGATACCACTTGTTGATGTATGAAACACCACAAGAAATGAATTAATGTGACACTAGAACACCTCTATGGTCACCATTAACTCATTGCCACTCCAAACTTTTAGAAATGGTAGCCGAAACCAAGAACTTTGCTTCTTCAGATTTTTCTAGTCACTGAAATGACATACCTTCAGTATTTTGCTAATTTCTCTTAGCTCAAATATTATTTCTCCAAAATCTTTTTTAAGCTGAAACTAGAGGAGTAGAGCTTTCCAACAAGCTACCATATGCATGAAACGGATCTCTAGAACTTAAGTTATGGCCTTCACAAGATGACTATGTATAACTGCCAAAATTAGAAATCTTTCCTGTTATAGTAAAAAACGCCTGTCTAAAATTAGAATTCGATGCCTGGCATCGACTTGCAATGAGAATTCGATGTTGGGCATCGACTTGGGGTGTTTTTAGCCACTTTTCAGTAGGGATTCGATGCGAGGCATCGACTTCCCGCATAAAACCTTGACCTTTTGGATACCAAAACAATAGGTGATTTCATGCACACTTAGAATATGACTTATCAATTGGAATTCGATGCCAGGCATCAAGATAAGGACTTATCAGCTAGGATTCGATGCCAGGCATCGACTTCTCGCTTAAAACTCAACCTTTCAACATACATTCGATGCCAGGCATCGGCTTGCTTGGAAAACTTCAACCTTTCAAATCATTACACAGAAGACAAACACTGGAGATGGAAGAAGAAGACATATACACAAAACTTTAACTATTTCTTCTCATAACTATGAAAAACTCAGAAGTTTACAGATGCTTTCTCACTCAGAGAAGCCCGACTATACTCAGTCGTACAAAATGAACTCCTTCTCACATTCTATCACTCTCTTCCACTTCTTCTCTCATCGCGTCAGTTGATACAAACTAACTTATATAGATTTTCTCATTCTCGTGACTTTTAAAAAACTTCTAGAACTAAAGTGAACTAACTTTACAAATATAATACACTTGTGAATTTGTCCCTTCACATAGGCATGTGGTTTTCTTATGAAGCTTTGACCTTCAAATATAGGTCCAATTAGTGATTGTTTCTCCAACAGTTTTTTCCACATCAAAATTCAAGAACTCTTTCTTGCCTACGTAAAGATATATAGAACACCTCAATCGGATGTGTGTAGCTCAAGACATACACAAAACAAGCATTTGCTACCAATTTCACCTTCACCTGTAACACTGCTGCTCTATATTTTGCAATTTTAGCGAGCTAGCACTCAGAATCTAGAGTTGTGCTCTTCTACAAAGTTGTAACTTCTTTTTTAAGATACTCACAACAAGTTGAATCATTTGAATCGGACTTGTAAAACTCAATTTATGTCCCGAAAATTGACATGCTATCCAAGTGATTGTAGATTCTTCTTCTACATTAGCCTATATTTTTTGAATTTTCGGTGATCTAGCACTCCAAACTAGGTTCTACACCCTTTTGACAAGTTGTAGCCATTGTCTCAGCTACACATAGAACTTTGAAACGCACCAATCCAAGTTTTCTAACTCGAGTTATGGCCAAAATACCGAGCAATTGTCGAGAGGTGCCGACCTATACATTCACTTCTTGTGACCTAAGCTTCCATTGAAGCATCTTGCAGACCAACCTTCAGCAAGCTCTGATATCAATGAAGGGCTTTGGTGTGTAGGACAAGAGGAGCAAGGAGGAGATGGAGGGAGAGAGAGGAGAGGAGAGATGCACACATATGCATGGGAGCCTTGAAACCCACATAATGATCTCTCTTGAGGCAATGCACTATATATGATATATATATATATATATATATATATATATATATATATATATATATATATATATATATATATATATATATATATATATATATATATATATATATATATATATATATATATATATATATATATATATATATACGGGTAAGGTCATATGATCCTTACATCCCCAACACTCCCAAACATTGAAGATATAGATTTCAAGCTAATTGGGCTTTCCCCATTACCTAGAAGCATTATATTTTATAGTGGCTTATTATACGTAAAGGATTTTGGACAGGTAAGAAGGCCAATATCTGCAATTTTAGTAATGGCTAGTGTTACTTTTGTGGTAAGGAGGAGGATCTTGCCCACCTCTTCATCAATTGTACCCATGCCCAAATATTTTAGGGTCTCCTCAACAAGTGTGTTGTGGTTGGTTTCTACAATCTTGGATACAAAGAGATTTTGCTAGATTGCTGCAATAACATGGACCTACTATTGTGGTAGCTATGGAGATCACAGATCCTCTAGCACATATGGTCTAGTAGGAATCAGGCCATTTTCCAAAGTGGTAGGAGAGACTTTCTAATAAGTTGCAGAAAGGAGCTCACATCTGTTGCGCATGTTTGTACTAAATCTATCAACACTACTATTGACAAAGGTTTCATAGTTAGAGATTTTTTTTAGAAACTAACGCTAGTAGTTGGACAACTTCTATCCTCCCCTTGTATTCAACTTTGAGATTCACTATTGTTGAGCCCATCAAAGTCATATTGGTCAAAGTCAACCACAGTCAAAGTCAATCATAGCCAAAGTCAAAGTGATCAGAGTCAATGTGTTCTAGGTCAAAGTCAACATGGGTGAAGTCAAAGTGTGCAAAGTTTGGGTGTCAAGGTGCATAGGTAGTGCACAATTAATTGTCACAAAGGGTATAATTGCAGAAAGTTGGTTGCAGGTTGTAGAGGTATTTCTTTAATTCCTAAGGTTCAAAAGTGTTTTTCAAGTGTTTTGGAAGGTTCAGGTGAACCCTCTCTTAGGTGCATGAGAAATTAAAAAGGCAAAATGTGAAGGTATGTGAAGCGGCAGCGTATGCAGAAGTGAAAGTATGGCCCCCAATTAAAATTTTTGTTTTAGTCTAAAGTCACTACAAGACAAATCAGGGATTCGTTGGCTGCCCACTTCTGGAGACAATCTTGAGACATCAAAGTGAGCACGAAGATACTCTTGCAGTTAGGAGCGTACATGAATCGATACTCAAATCAAGGCAAGGACTATTCTTGGACTAATCAAGACTAAGCAAGGTGAGCATAGTCTAAGCTAGGCAAGAGAGAGAAGGGTAGGAGACACAGTGTGCAACACAGAGAAGTGACGTGCAAGGTGTGCATGAAGAGTGACTAAGGAAGTGTGCAGAGAAGTGCTAAGCTAGTCCCCCAAGGATCGCAAGGTCCCATTGAAGATGTGCATGTGCCGACAGAAGGTGTCCATCCCTCCCCCTTATTGGAAGCTTGATGCAATTTGTGCACAAGTGCAGGCTTGGAGATGGTGGAGGTTTGGTTGAGCACTCTGTAGAATTTTGCACAGAAGCATTGGATTGTATTGTGCATCACCATTGTATTTGTCTTCTTATAATCAATCGACAGAGGCTTCAAGTGTGTATCTTTCTTCTTGACTTTCCCTTTTCTCCTACAAACACTCAAATCCCTTCTTGTCCAAGAATCCCCCAACAAAAGTTGGCACGCCCGGTGGGACTCCAAGGAGATTTGAGCATAGGAGAAGCCAAATGCAAAGGGTAGAAGAGTTCAAGTGTCGACAGTACTACTTTATTGGACTAAGAGGTAAATATTCTTATCAATTATCTCATACTAAGAGGGCTATGAACAACTCATGACCGCAACCAGGTCCCAAACATTGAGGATCACCTGCAAGGCTACAAGAAGGAAGGCTGTTAGAAGATCGTCCAGTCCACTTTCTTCAACCTCATCAGTAAAGAGCATGGCAGGTCAGGTAGACTTGGAAACCCTACTATCAAGATTAAATATAAAATTTCCTTCTTTCAAAGGCCTAGCTCAAGAACATCCAGATGAGCATATTAGAAGGTTTTTAGCACTATGCAAAACTAGAGGCTTAATGGGAAGAGAGGATGCCTTTTTGATACTCTTCCCTGCCACATTAGAAGGGTTAGCAGATAAATGGTTCAGCCAGTTTGCTGAGAACAATTTTACTACTTGGGACTTAATGAAAGATGTATTCAAAACTCAGTTCCAGCATGGAAATACTACAGAGATCATCATAGAGGAATTAGAAAACTTGAGACTGGGTCCAAGTGAAAAATTTCTAGAGTTTGTAACTAGGGCCAAGGCACTAATGGCTAAGTTGCCAGATCCTCCACATGGTTTTTTTGTTAAGAAATGGTTAGCTAAGCCACTTCCAATGAAATCAAGGAATTAGTGTCGCCCACAACCTCCATAGAAGAGTTCATTAACACAGCTACACGACTGGAGCAAGAGTTTGATAAGTCAATTGGAGCCCATGCTTTTAAGTAATCAGAAGCTTCCAGACTACTCAAGTCCATGAAAAAGGAGGTCAGTATTTTTGATTTAATAAAGATGGATGGGAAATTCAGATCATAGCTCTTGCATATAATTGATGAGGTGTCCACAACAAGTTTAGTGGCAAAGGCTATTGTTATGCATAAAGATAAAATTGTAGGGGAAGCACCCCTCAGAAATTATAAGAGCCCTCGGCTAACAGTCTCTATCAAAGTTCATGAGTTTCATGGAGTTATTGTGGATGGTGGTTCTGGCATTAACTTGATGCTTGAACATACCATGAAAAAGGTTGGACTACACCCTTCAAGACCTGCAAACTTCACTGTAACACTGGCAGACCAAAGCATAGTAAAGCCTATGGGAGTGGTCCCTGGAGTCCTAGTCAAGATACAAGGTACCATCTTTAACTTGGGTTTTGTTGTTTTAAGGCTGCCACAGGTAGAAGGAAGTTTCCCCCTGTTAATTGGGAGACCTTGGTTAAGGCATGCCAATGTGCTGCATGACTGGGGCAAGGACACAATGTGGGTAAAGTAGGAGGGAAAAGAGTTGCAATAGATATTTTTAGAAGAAGGACCAGACAACCAAAGACATACCAGCACGATGCAGACAATTGTTATTTGTATGGAAGAAGAATTGTTGGACAACCCAGAAGCAGATCTATTTGAAAGAGAAAATTTATATGACGATGAAAACATGTTGGCTTGGCTCCATGCCAAAGATCCATCTTCCTGCTATGGAATTTTTTCAAACTCAAGTAGAGAGGAAGCATATGAAGAAAAAGAGGACATCATTCAGGTTACTGACTCGAGTGAGATAGTCACAGTCAAAGGCCAGATAAGAGAGAAGAAAAGAAAAGCCTTTAAGTGCAGCAGTGACGAAGCTACTTGAAATCCTACATCAAGGGCTAGTTTGTTATGGATACTGGTATGGATACTGGTATGGATATCATCTGTTATGTCAATTCTTATGATAGCAAGTGCAAGGCTTTACAAGAATGTGGAAGGAGTACGTGCAAGTTTTTGGAAACAAAGGGTTCCGTTGGATGAAGAAGCTGGAATAGTAAAAATGATATTTTGCAGATTAAGATAAAGTTGCTGAAACAAAGATACAAAAGATACAGTATGGAGGAGATAATATTCTAATGAAGGATTTAGGGTACCCCTATCAGATGATCAGTGTGCCCAACAAGAAGACAAAACAAATGAAGGGCAGTACGATTGGAGATTATGGAGGAGTTTCCCTTAGCCAACATATCAAGACTCAAGGCCTATCATCAACACAACTGAAGATTTATGGATCAGCTGGAACCTGCAAAATTTGTCTAGGTTGTACACAGCCTTCTCATGTCATTTTTGCTTAACTTTTAGTAGTTTTTATCCTTTTTTCAAGCTTATCCTTACGTTTTTAGTAAATTTAGCAACCATTTCATAGCCTTTGCATAATTATAATTTTTTTGGAAATTTTTGGGAATTTTCAAGCATTTTTAGAATTTTTTCTAGCATTTTTCTTCCTTTTCAAATGTCATTTTCTTGCCAAATTGGAAGAATAAAGGAAGCCCTCTATGGTTTTGAGTGACGAAATCAGCATAGACCTATTGGGAATTTTTTGAGATTTTTTTTGGATTTTTTAGGAATTTTTTGTCCAATTTTGATTATTTTCACAAAAAAACATTCACGGATTTTTTCGCCAAAAAAAAACCGTCCCCCTGCCCCCAGCAAAAGAAAAAAATGCCGCCCCCACCCCTCGCCCAAAAAAAAAGCCGCCCCACCCACCCCCCCTCCACCTTGCCCAAAAAAAAAACCCGCCGCCCACCCCCCACAGCCCCCCAACCCACCCCCCACCGTCCCCTCACCCATCCCCCACCGTTCCCCCACCCACCCCCCACCGTTCCCCCACAACCCCACCCACCCCCCACCATCCCCCCACCATTCCCCCACCGTTCCCACACCCACCCCCCACCGCCCCCCCACCCACCCCCCGTCGTCCCCCCACCGTTCCCCCACCGTTCCCCCACCCATTCCTTGCCCCCCCCCCCCCTCATCGTCCCCCCACCCACCCACCCCCACCGCTCCCCCACCCACCCACCCCCCTCCCACCCCCCACCGTTACCCCACCCACCCCCCACTGTCCCCCCACCCACCCCCCTCCCACCCCCCACCGTTCCCCCACCCACCCCGACTGATCCCCCACCGTTCCCCCACACACCCCCCACCGTCCACCCACCCACCCCCCACCGTCCCCCCACCGTCCCCCCTCCCACCCCCCATAGTTCCCCCACCGCCCCCCACCCACCCCCCACCATTCCCCCACCCACCCCCCACCGTTCCCCCATCCACCCCCCACCGTCCCCTCCACCCCCCACCATTCTCCCACCCACCCCCCATCATTCCCCCACCGCCCCCCACCCACCCCCCACCATTCCCCCACCCACCCCCCACCGTATCCCTCCCCCCTTAAAATATATATATTTTTTATTTTCTATGGTCCATGCTTTTGGCTCTAGATTGTGCCTCGGATGGACATTTTTTTCAAACTTGGGGTCATTTTCATGTATTTCGGTACTTTTAAACTCATTTTCAGCCTTAGTTTTTCCAAAATCCCATCTTTTCTCTGACTTTTGGTCAAAACCCACATATTTTGAGCACATTTCTCACGTGTTTTTCATCACCCACATGGTCCACATAGTCTAGCCTCACTTTGTTTTTACTTTTGTTTCACAATTTCCCATATGCATCCCCTATAGCTCTACTGTTTGATAATTTCAGCCCTCTATAGAGCCCATAATCCTACTCCCTCACCCTCCCTTTACCCTTATACCCAGCCCCATCCTTAACCCTCCCTGCCCTATCAATCTCAGCCTCCTTAACCCTCCCTGCCCTATCAATCTCCAACCCCTCAGCCCTACATTCCCCTGTCTTCCATCCCTCCATTTGCCATCCTTTGCTTTTCTATGCAACCTATCTACTTTTGGTTCTTCTCTAGTGTTGTATTTTTCTTTACTAATCCTGGTGGACTTGGTTGCTACTCAAGTGTCACTTTGAAGATTTTGCTGCTTTGAGTTTTGGTTGTAGCTCTCCGGGATGGAGAGCCCATTAGGTGGTGGGCAATTGTTGAGCCCATCAAAGTCATATTGGTCAAGGTCAACCACAATCAAAGTCAATCATAGCCAAAGTCAAAGTGGTTAGAGTCAACATGTTCTAGGTCAAAGTCAACATGGGTGAAGTCAAAGTGTGCAAAGTTTGGGTGTCAAGGTGCATAGGTAGTGCACAATTAATTGTCACAAAGGGTATAATTGCAGAAAGTTGGTTGTAGGTTGTAGAGGTATTTCTATAATTCCTAAGGTTCAAAAGTGTTTTTCAAGTGTTTAGGAAGGTTCACGTGAACCCTCTCTTAGGTGCACATTTGAGAAATTAAAAGGAAAAATGTGAAGGTATGTGAAGCGATAGCGTACGCAGAAGTGAAAGTATGGCCCCCAATTAAAACTTTTGTTTTAGTCTAAAGTCACTACAGGACAAAACAGGGATTCGTTGGATGCCCAGTTGTGGAGAAAATCTTGGGACATCAAAGTGAGCACCAAGATACTCTTGCAGTTAGGAGCGTACGTGAATCGACACTCAAATCAAGGCAAGGACTATTCTTGGACTAAGCAAGACTAAGCAAGGTGAGCATAGTCTAAGCTGGGCAAGTGAGAGAAGGGCATGAGACACAGTGTGCGACACAAAGAAGTGAAGTGCAAGGTGTGCATGAAGAGTGACTAAGGAAGTGTGCAGAGAAGTGCTAAGCTAGTCCCCCAAGGATCCCAAGGTCCCATTGAAGATATACGCATGCCGACAGAAGGTGTCCATCCCTCCCCCTTATTGGAAGCTTGGTGCAAGGTTTGCACAAGTGCAAGCTTGGAGAAGGTGGAGGTCTGGTGCAGAGAAGGCCGGAAGCAACAAGACCCTTGGGTATTTGGTATTTTGTGATTGAGCACTCTGTAGAATTTTGCACAGAAGCATTGGATTGTATTGTGCATCACCATTGTATTCATCTTCTTATAATCAATCTACAGAGGCTTCAGTGTGTATCTTTCTTCTTGACTTTCCCTTTTCTCCTACAAACACTCAAATCCCTTCTTGTCCAAGAATTCCCCAACAACTATGTACTTTTCCTTATGAGATTTCCTAGTGTTTGTAATTGTACCACATGACACAATTGATGTTTTGAGGTGGAGGCTTGCCCCTTGCACACTTGTACCTCTCTTACATTGATTTATTTATCTTGTTCTTAAAAAAAAAAAAGCAGGTCCAAGCGCACCTATGTGAGATGTGCAACAAATGCAAGGAACATGATGAGATAGAAACTCTACATCCAACTTGCAGTAGCGAAGCAAAATTCAAAGAAGGAATGTGAATGCACCATGGAAATGATTGCATTGATGGCAAAAATGAATATTTACAAGAAAATACAATCAGACAAATACGCCTCATTGCAAAAAAAGGAAAGACCAAAAATAGAAAAATAGAGACAAAATGTAAGGATTGGATATGGATATAATGACCTTTCAGAAGAGATAGAAAAATATTGCATGACAAAGAGAGCATTAAGACTCTTGAAGCTAGAAAAAAAGGGCGGAATAGATGAAAGAGGAGAAGAAGAGTACTTAGGATCATGGAACTTAGCTACTTTTCGACCATAGGACCCAAGTCAGTGTGCTAGGAACGTCTTTTTGATCGTAGGACCCAAGTGAGTGTGTTAGCAACCTCCAAAAATCTATGACATTTTGGAACAAAGGTCTCAGTTTGTGGAAGCATCTCTCGAATCGAGAAACATGCCAATGGATTAGATTTGAGGACATTGAAGCAGCTGGAAGAGTGGACTATGAAGATGATGCCTGTTGTGGAGAAATTCAATGCTTGGGAGTGCTTGAGGACTCGCCTTCTTATTAGGCATTAATCCCCTCTCCTTGAGGGTCTCAGATGGCACAACCACAATAATCTTAACAAAATTCCGAGATTCAAGAAGAATGTGGGCTTTCATGGCACACTGAATAGAAGATGGTGTCTAGATTGGTCGAGTTTTAGGTAGAGAATCATGTTGCTACAATGACAAATCAACTGGAAACAAGCATTATTGGGTGAAGCAATCCATTGTTCCACAGCACTGTGGAATATTATAAGAGGTGAAACCCTCTAGAAGATCTAGAAAGAGAGGTGTGCCTCCAACTTTGGCAGCCCTCCTAAGGAATGGTCGATCAAAAAATCTCTTTTCCTTTTAGGCGAAAGAATTTCCAATTGCAAGAAGCCCCCATCTTTTATACATCATAGAGTGTTTTTCCTTGAGAACAACAAGATTAAAAGCAAGTGGATCCCCCATGAGGGGCCATGGGGGGAAAAAGGGGTTAGCAATCTTCTTTGTAATGTCTTCTAGAAAGTTTTAACCAACCCTTGCTTTGTGGGATTTGGGATCCCATGGGTACGAGGCCCATTTACTTATATACTTGTTCTTTCTATTAATTAAAGTTTGGGAGAGTAGGCTATTATTGAACTTCCTTTTTGAAAAGTCAATGTGCTAAACTATGAGATTTTTGGTCCAACTCTAATGCTTAAAGTTAACAGACCCACCCAATGTCTAAAATTGACGTATTTTTTTTGTCAAAGGCCGTTTTTCATGTCAAAGACAAGTAGAAAAATATTTTACTATCAAAATTATAGAAAATCATGAGGATTTACTTTTCTTTTTTAATAAGAGGAAGTTCAGCCAAAGCTTAATCTCCCTTTGCTTGAATTGATTGAAAGAACAATCATACAAGTGAACGGGCATAGTACCCATGGGACCCCCCTGTATCCCACAAAGCAGGGGTTAGACTGCCTAAATGCAAACACTAGGAGAAACTTCCCAAAGGCATCTCGTTTAATATTGCCCAAAGACATTATAGTGGCCTTAAGCCCACACATGTCTTGCTCTATATAGGAGTTGAACCCTCCTCACGCCTCAAGAGGTAAGCCCAACCACCCACACTAACATGATAAATACACACTATGACACTTGGGCGAACAACTAAGAACTTCATCATGTCTAAAATTTAGATCTTGGATTCCTCCCTCAAGAATTATAATTCGTGATTATTTCTAAGCCATATGACTCTAGACTCGGGACTTGGGTGATGGGTAGCTTCTAGGGTGTTGCTCATTTTTGTGTGAACACTTAGAAATGAACACTAAGGTCCAAAACCATTAGATCTCGACTCTTACTGCTCACATGAAGGACATCAAAGGTGCACTTTGCAAGTTGCATGCACTATAGCAATTTTTTCATTGAACATTGTTAGGGTCACCTAAGACTCAATAGTTGTTGTCCAATGTCACCTGAGGAATGGACATTATCACCTCAACCTTGCAAGTCAATCATGACTCAATGCCACTGTTCACTACTCCAAAAGAGACTCACTGTCTGCCTCATGATTCAAGAGTCATGAATAGGTATCGAGTCTGAGTTGTGATCAAAGGGTTTAAATTATGACGCTACCACATATAGGTATTGTTATCACTTATGGAATGTTGAATTTGAGATTTTTTATGTGCTTTCTTTTTTGATGTAGCAACTCAAGGCTCATGAGGGCATGGATGGGTGTGGATGTTGGCAATCGAACTCACAACCTCCGAGCTAGGACTATGATAGGCTAACCACTTGCCCCAAAAGTCATGGTTGATGATTACTTCCTAATCCTCTCTCTTAGAAGATGGTTCAACCATCTCTTGGTAAGGTTATGTAACATTCCTTCCCATTAGATTGAGCATCGTCCTCAATGCTCACCTGTGGATCCCTCAATCTAGCTTGGACCCCTTCCCACATATGAGCACCTCCATCAACCCCAAATTCTAGCACCTGGACCTATTTTGGACCTAACGAGCTGTAATAAAGTAAGTCTATGATCTAGGGATCCGATGGCTTCAGACAGATCTGAAATCGGATACCGTTTGGTCACTCGTCTGTAGGACCAAAGATCTCAAGAGTAGACTCAAGCATAAGTCATGTGCTCTCATATTCAAGTAATCCACTTAGCCTAGTGGTTAAGTCTCATGGTTGTGAAGGAAGAGGTCTTGGGTTCAACTCCCATGGGGAGCATGGGAAGAGAGTTTTGCCCAAAGAGCTCTAGAGCCTTCTAACTCTAGTTAACGTGAGTTAACTTGAGTCCAGTGGACTTAACTCAAGAGGTGAGTACAGCAACCACTAGTGGACTCTAGTGGAAGGTACTAAAGTAGTGGTCGAGATCACTCCAGCCACTAATAGACTCTAGTGGTGGATATGAAAGGAGTGGAGGAGATTGCACATGCACTTGTGGACTCTAGTTACATTTGTGGTCCTCATTAGTTCAAGCAGCTATATATACAGGCATAAGGTTGGGAGGAGAGTCATTCATTCATGAGCAGTTGCAAGAGTTCGATTATGAACTCAGGTATAGAAAAGGAAAGTTCAACGCAGTGGCAGACGCCTTAAGTCGGATGCCTATGTTGAACAATCTAAGTTTTGTACAAATTCAAAGTGAATTTATTTCAGCTATGATCTAGGGATCCGATGGCTTCAGACAGATCTGAAATCGGATACCGTTTGGTCACTCGTCTGTAGGACCAAAGATCTCAAGAGTAGACTCAAGCATAAGTCATGTGCTCTCATATTCAAGTAATCCACTTAGCCTAGTGGTTAAGTCTCATGGTTGTGAAGGAAGAGGTCTTGGGTTCAACTCCCATGGGGAGCATGGGAAGAGAGTTTTGCCCAAAGAGCTCTAGAGCCTTCTAACTCTAGTTAACGTGAGTTAACTTGAGTCCAGTGGACTTAACTCAAGAGGTGAGTACAACAACCACTAGTGGACTCTAGTGGAAGGTACTAAAGTAGTGGTCGAGATCACTCCAGCCACTAATAGACTCTAGTGGTGGATATGAAAGGAGTGGAGGAGATTGCACATGCACTTGTGGACTCTAGTTACATTTGTGGTCCTCATTAGTTCAAGCAGCTATATATACAGGCATAAGGTTGGGAGGAGAGTCATTCATTCATGAGCATTTGCAGTCGTTACGCTGTTGCACGAGCCATCCTAGCTTGTATCTAGTTGGTGATAACCTAGCAGCTAGTCAAATTTGGATGTGCACTGATCTTTTCTCGAGTGTCTGATTTTGATTTTTTGTTGTAAAGATCTTTTCATAGAATTTCCAATGATGTAAAGAAGCTAGAAATTGAGGAAATTTAGCACATCTATGTAGATAACTTATTCTTAGTAGCCACCTCTACAGCTCATAGAAGTAAGAGATTCCTACCTAGTCTTGTAATTTTGTATGTTTAGCACATGATGTGCCTTAGGAAATCTAGAATATGTATATTTGTCACATGTAGGTGCCTTAGGGACATTTATATTAGCACATATTTGTCCTCTTGTAAACATTTATTATTATACCCGAACGTTGAGGTGAAACATTATATTTACTTTGTAAGAGAGAAGGAGACATGTGAGGCGCATGCAAGTGCATCTCAAGGCATCAAGGACTGCAAGAGATGGAAGGCTTAATGCAAAGTGTCTCTTGATTTCTACTAGACTCAAGAGAGATATTTCACGGATATCTCTTAGTTTATACTTTAGGAGTAGAGCAATGGCTCTATTTAGAAATTGTGAAATCTACCCTCGATGATCCTCCTTATTGTTTAGATCTCTAGGCTCGAGTTCCAAGAAGATGATCTGAAGTTGGCTATTCTTTCGGTGTGGATACAAAGAGTAATTCTAACGATATCCTCCCAATTTCGCACCATGAAACTATAAACTCCCTTCCCAATTCTTCTACATGGGTGCCACATGGAACCCATGGGTTTAATGAACTAATGGAAGCTAAGAGAGGGGCCCTACCCTTCTCTCACAATCACTCCATATAACATTTCCTTCCCCTTAACTCCATTTTTTCCTCAAAAATGGTATTAGAAGGTCCTTGGGAATGAGAGAATAAGAATCATGGTGCTCCCATTATATCCCCATGTATCTGATGTACATGGTCATATCTCTGTGTTGTTTCCTCGTATCCTTCCCCTTAAGAAGACTCTTGGGAAGGCTGTCTAAAGCTGGGAAGCCATCTCTGCATGGTGTTAACCCGCTCCCATGTGGCATTATCCTTTGAACTATCTTTCCACTTTACTAAACACTCTTTATATGAGTGACTCCTAGTTTATTTCTCTCAAGTGCGTAGTATGCTTTCTGGATAATGAGGAATAGATTGAGGAAATAGGCTCTATTACCTCACTATCTGGAATGAGGTTGTCAGATTCACCTCACCTTTCTTAAGTTGGCTAACATGAAATATTGGAGGGAACTGGTTATTCTTTGGAAGTAGGAGCTGGTAAGCCTTCTTTCCTATTCTCTTAAGTATCATGAAAGGTCCACAATACCTAGGAGATAGTTTTGGACAAGGTCCCATCTTCATGGTTTCAGACCTAGATGGAACTCTAAGATAGACTTGCTCTCCTACCTCGTCTCTCCTTTGAGGGTCAGCATAGGCTCTATCCCTGTCCTAAGCCCTCCTAATGCTATCTTTAACAAGCCTTAGCAGATCATTCATCTCTTACAAGAAGT
Organism: Ceratopteris richardii; assembly: GCA_020310875.1. NCBI lineage: Eukaryota > Viridiplantae > Streptophyta > Polypodiopsida > Polypodiales > Pteridaceae > Ceratopteris > Ceratopteris richardii. The sequence continues at coordinate 83,747,222 of CM035435.1, forward strand.
CCTTTGCAACTTGAACTTTCTCATTCTACAATCCTATTACATAAGGAGCTCTTGGCTGAAACCCATACATAAGCATAAATGGACTATTCCCAATGGAAGAGTGCTTGGCACTATTATATGCAAACTCTACTATAGATAAGTACTCTTCCCAATTAGTCGGTCTGTCATTCACATATGCTCAAAGCATATCCTCTAGGATTTGGTTAACCCTCTCTGTTTGCCCATCTAGCTGTGGATGCTCCGCCATGTTCATGATAAGTTTTTTATCCAACCTTTTGAAGAATGCTCTCGAAAAGTGGCTAGTGAACTTCCTATCCCGATCAGAAACTATGTCTAAAGGAAGACCATATAACCAGTATAGCTTCACTACAAAAAGTCTAGCCAACTCAAGTGTCTCACTGTAGTACATGTCGGAATAAACCTAGCCATTTTGGTTAACCTATCCAAAATTACCCACATAGAGTTGTGCCCTCTCTGTGTCTTAGGTAATCCAACTATGAAATCCATGGAGATACTCTCCCACTTCCCATTGGGAGTCGAGTGGGTGGAGTAGTCCTCCAACCCTCAACCTTTCAGCTTTATTGACCTGGCATTTAGTGCACTTAAGTGTTAAAGATAAATGTACAAGCTCATTTTCATATGAGCTATGCTTAGATAAATTTACCAAATATAAAGATAAAGGAAAAGAAGAGAAAAGAAAAAAAGAAAAAAAAAGTCTAGTCAAAGTTCATGATGAGTAAAAGATACAATATCTGCCTTGTAGTTAGTGGCATGTAGTGGGCAAAGTGGTGAGTTAAGAAGGAGGCACAAACTTCTTCAAATGCTCATTGTTTATAAAAGTGGAGTGGGAGCAGATTCTAAACAAGGAGAGAAAGAGGCAAGAGCTCCCAATAGTTGGATCTGATCATTTTTTCATTTTGTCTTCCCATAGACTCCTTCCACCCGCACATCATTTTGTACACAGCTCTGTTGTGAAGCTCATATCTCAGTGTATATGTAATAATTTCTTATGTTTAAATACTTACTGTAAAGCTTATCTTGTGTACTTTCTCTATCTGAAATATCTCCTTCAAAGTGTACATATTCTCTGAGATATCAATCAAAGAATGAAGTCCAGTTTTTTAGCATACCTATGTAGATAGGTAGTCTATTTTGTTCAGTTAACTTTCCCGAACAAAACATATCCAAATTGGTTGAATTTTGGCTTGTTGGAAATCTCCTTGCATGTGCTATCTCTGTCTCAAATCTTTCAAATAATTTATATTCTTTGAGATATCTATTAGAGAGTGAAGTCCAATTTTTCAGTATACTTGTGTGCTCGTGGTCTATTTTTGTCAGTTGAATTTCCTGATCAAAACTCATCCAAATTACTTGATTTTTAGCTTGTTGGAAATCTATTTGTGTGCACTTTCTCTTTTCCAAATATCTCTCTCAAAGGATATATATTCAAGGCGTTATTAGTCTGAGAGTGAAGTTCAGCTCTTTAGCATACTTGTGTGGATAGTAAGTTGATCTTTTTTAGTTGTGTTTCCTAGTCAAAACTTGTCCAAATTAAGTTATTTATAGCTTGTTAGAAAGCTATCTTTGTGTAATTTGATTGACAAAAGGGAAAAATCCATTTGAGTTTTGTACTGAGAGCATCAACCTATCTAAGGTGCAGCTATTTGTCCAAGTGCTAGACATACAAGAGTTCAGTACACATTTTCATTGCGCATAGGAGAACTCATTCTCCACAGTTGGTATCAGAGCAAACTTGGTGTTGAAGCTTCATCAACAGAGCTGGATTTAAAGCCAAGCAAAAGAGGAGCTACAAAATAGGGGGGAGCTTCAAAAATGTGAGAGCAAAGGACAATATAGCTATTCGAGGTAACTCTCAAAGTTTTTGATAGTCTTCAATGGCTGACTTGGGTCAACAAGTAGAGAAATTGGATAAGGATAACTATCCTGTGTGGAAGTTTAGAATGACAAACTAACTAATGGGCAAAGGCTTGTGGGGTATTGTGAGCGGCGATGATGCGCAACCTCAAATCAATCAAGCTATGGCCACCGAAGTCCAAAGGAGGCAAGCAAAAGAATGGGAAGAGGGGAATAGGAGATTCATGTTCCTCATTTCACAAGTCATTACAAATGCCATGGTAGGGCATATTCAACATCTAGAGAAAGCTAAGGATGCTTGGGAAGCTCTTGAAAGGATGTATTCAACAAATACCAAAGCTAGGAAACTTCAAGTCAAGAATGACTTGAACACAATCAAGAAAAGTTTGAGTCAATCCATAGCTGAATATACTTTGAAGATTAAGGAGCTAAGTGATGCTTTAGCTTCTATTGGCACAACGGTTGAAGACGAAGATCTTGTGTGTTATACTCTCAATGGATTGAGAGAAGATGAAAGATGGAAGCCTTTTATAACTTCCATTAACTTGAAAGATGCATATCCAGGTTTTGAACAACTAATCCCTCATCTTGTCATAGAAGAGCAAGGACAGCCACAACCAAATGTTATATGCAGATCAAGGTAAAGGAAGGAACTCAAGAGGAGGCTCAAGAGGAAAAGGAAGAGGTCACAACAACTCCAACTAGAATCAAAACAATTCGGAAGACAACAAGGATGCATCAAATGCCAACACACAAGGAAGAGGTCGAGGTAGAAGTACATGAAGAGGCCGAGGCACCTACAATTCTCATAAAGGTATAACATGCTATCATTGTGGTAAAGTAGGACACTATGCTAGTGATTGTTGGCTGAAGAATGGAGGACAAAATGGAGGCAATCAAAGGAGCCAAAGCAACTATGCAAGCACCTCAAGTGAAGGAATCAAGGAAACACTACTTGTAATGAGACATGAGTATAGAAGCTCTTGTGAAGATGACAAAAAATGGTACATTGATTTAGGTTGTAGTAACCATATTTCATGCCAAGGAAGTTTGTTCACTAATCTACAGGTACCAAGTGGAAAAGGATGTGTTGAAATAGGTGATGATAATCAACACATGATTGAACATATTGGAGATATAAGGCTTGGAGATACAAGCAGCACAAATGTACTATCTAATGTTCTTCATGTTCCTACAATTTCAAAGAACTTGATTTTAGTAGGACAAATGGTAGAGAAGGGTTATCATGTCATATTCAATGAGAATGGGTGCTTCATAAAGAATCCAAAGGAAGGCTTCAAGATCATTGCTCGAGGTAGAAGAGAAGGAAGGATGTTCACTTTGGACGTCCAACATCCACATGGAAAGGTCATGTACATTCAATGTGGGAACAAGAAGATTTCAGAGCTGGACTTATGGCACAAAAGAATAGGACACAAAAGAGCTTAGTTTAAAGGTAATGGATGACAAACCAAACGATTCTCCGTTAATGGAATTTAGAGATTTCATTTTACTATAAAGGAATTCTTAAATGTAAGTTAAATGATGGATTTGCATAGATCACAAGGATGGTGTAGGTAAAAACTATCACTTGTGACAACACTTATAGGAATACCTTGAATGAGGGTAATTCTATTATCTTAGGTCTAGAAGGGTTTGGAGTCACTTTTCTTATGGGATTTTGTTCTATATTTAGAGGATTGCAAGGTTTATTATCTCCATTGAGGTATGGCCAAGCTTATATAGCTTGGAACTTGCACTTGCCTTTCATATTATTACTCCACAAAGGATACATCATATGGATTAAGGTCGTCTGCATGATATTGTTATCATGGAAGTGATAGTTTGGAAATTAGCTTTATATAGGAGATAGTAAGCACCACTCAGATGGTTTCCACCTTTGAGATGATCTTCTATGAGACTTCTTAAAGGGAAGCATACCGGGAAACAACACACAGAGATGATCATGTAAAATTTAGAGTATTTATATAGCTCTATTTTCAAGGACGAAAATGTTTTTCCAAGGGGAACAATCTAAAGTAAGCTTATGACACGAGGGTCCAAAAGGTTCAGACGGATCTGAGATCAGACATCTTTTGGTCATTCAAGTGTAGGCTAGAAGTCTCAAGACTACACTTAAGTGAAGATGCTTATGCTCTCTAGAAAAGAAAAGGTGCTTGGCCTTCTAGAGGCATCCACTTGAGTTGAATCTAGTTAAATACGACACTTAGTGTAAATGTAATTACATGGCCAACACTTGGATGGTTAGTATCCACCTGTCATAATAGGTAGTCCCTTGGAGAGAGCTATATATAGAGGCATATGGTTGGGAGAAAAACAGATTCATCTCTCTTTGAACGTCGTAATGCTTTAGTGGAATCATTTGAATGTATCTAGACACAAATAAAAGAAATTATATTTTCCATATATTTTGTAAATAAAAGATTGAGGGTTCTTTCTAAAAAGTCATAAAATAGTGGTTAAGATAAGGATCATTGTAAAACGCCACTTTTGTAAATAAAATCTAAAGGGACTCTGTAAAAGTGAGAAATTTTTTATTCAGACGCCTGCTTTTCGAAGCGCTGCCCTCATTGTACCTCTATATTTTGGCATAATAAAAAACTATAAATACATGTACTCTAGAAACTCATCTGACAAAGTGTGTGGGGGGAGATTATACCCAATATTGTGTATTGTATCATCCATTGTGCATCTTTGTTTCTTTGTGTTTTTTTATATTTTATTGTCTTTATGCACATATGACTACTATTGATATATTTAGGTAGTGATGTGTGTGAACACACTAGGACCGTCGGGGCACTTTTTTCCCTCTTTAGGAGGTTTCTTTCCCCCGGCTTGTATATACGCCTATCGCCCTAATGGGCTACTTATCTTTGTACATTCTCTAGTAATACATTCAGTATTGTGTGTTTGTGCTCCAAGCTTCTTCTTCTTCTTCCTTGTGTTGTTCGCGTGCTTCCGCAGACGTCTAACTCCAACAATTGGTATCAGAGCAGGTCGTCGCTTCATCTAGGGTGCCGTCAACACTCCTCCATTTGCAGTCTCAGATTCACACGAAATTTGGTGAGCATACTCAAGGTGTTGCAAAGATCGAAACAGCTTCGATCTGTGGTGTCGAAATCGCGATCTGAGCTCGTTTCGGCCTCCGAATGCATTATCACAGCGCTTGTGCAAGCTATTTCATCTTTTTGTGTCAAAGGTATATACCAGTTTCTGTTTGCCAGTATAAGAGACTCGAAGTCTGCTACAAGTCTAGTAGAATTCGTCGGGGCAGTTCTGTTCAACTTTTTGAGATACACTCAATTTTCTGCATCAAGGTATTTTAGTCACCGGCCATGGCTGAAAGCATTGATGTATTCCATATGTTGGTTGTTGAGGATAAGTTGGATGGTACCAACTACCCATTATGGGCTTATATGATGCCACATGTATTGGTTGCAAAAGGACTGTGGAACATTGTGCAGGGTGTTGAAAGACGTCTTGTTACACCTCTGACTATAGGTACTACAAATACAGGTGCTGGAGCTGATGAAGATGGTGTCGAAGATGATATTATGCAGATTCCTGTTCGTGTTGCTGTTTTTGCTGCACCTACTGAAGAGAAGATTCGCTGGGATGGCAGCGATGCCAAGGCACATGCACTGATAGCTTTGTCTGTCAAACGTGCCATTATTCCTCATATTCGCTCTTGCAGAACAACTAAGGATGCTTGGGATACACTTACCACATTGTACCAAGCTAGGAATGAGGCTCGTGTTGCTTACCTCCGAAAACAGTTGGAGAGTGAGCACATGAATGAAGGTGATTCTATGGACAGTTTCCTAACGAAGATCAAAGACTTAAAGGAACAGTTGATTTCTGCTGATGAGGTTATACCAGATAGCTCACTTGTGCAGACCGTTCTGAATGGTCTTCCTGATTCATATCAGGGTTTTGCTTCTACTCTTCAGTTGATGATGAAAGGCAATCCAAATGCCTTATCATTTGAGGAGTTAGTCTCTGTTCTATTGCAGGAAGATCAATCCAGGCAAAACAGGTGCATTATGCAAGTTGCAGATCAAGCTTTCCTCGCTAGTCAGAAGGGCAAAGGAAAATGGAGCTCTTCAACTAGTAAGCAGAAATCTGCTAATTTTGCATATTCGAAGAAGGAAGATAAAGATGAGAAGAAATTAGAAAAGCAGAAATTGTTTTGTAAGTATTGTAAAGGGAATGATCATATCATAAAGAACTGTCCAAAACTGGCTGCTAAAGAGGCAAAGAGGAAAGAGGCTGGAATGGTTGTTGTAGATGCCTCTACACCAAAAATTGAGTCTGCAAATCTTGTGCAGGAAGAAGAATGGGCGTTTACTACTGTCTGCAGTTTTGGCCCATCTTCTCATGATCAGTGCATGTCTGTAGTAGACTCAGATGTTTGGTATTTTGATAGTGGGGCAGCCAAACATATTACCTCGTAGCGTAGTTTCTTCTCTTCACTCGAGGCTGCCCCTACAGGGAATACTGTTACATGCACCAACAACTCCTCTTATCTTGTGTAGCTCAGTGATGAGTAGCACCTCCTTTAATGTCAATCCGGGAAGACGTGAGGATGGTATGAAGACCTCGAGCAAGTGGCGGCACAAGTGCGTGAGTGAGAAGCACACAAGCATGCACACACATACACACACACACGCACACACGACAAGACAAAGAGAGAGAATCAATGGAGTTCTTTAGATTACTTTCAAAAGCTCTTACAAGTTCGCTTCAATCACAATCTAACCTCAAAAATGAGCTTTCTAGCTCTTTTTATAGTTTTTGACTAGGTTCTGGCCCTGTTCAGACCTAGTGTCCGGCCTAGTTAAAAATTAGGTTCCAGGGCTTATTTGAGGGCTCAAACGATATCTAAAAAATATGAAATTTGGCAGGTAGATACTTCTAATGCTCCTCAAGCTCAAGGACTCCTTGGCTTGCACAAAATGGAGCTACAAAAAGATGAAATGATATTTACAATGGTGCTTAGTGATGATAATCACTTTTAATGGGTGTAGAGGTTTTGAAAGATTAAGGTTGCCTTAGTGCTAAATCTGCATGAATGTTCATAAGTGCTTCTTCCTGAAGAAAATTGTTGGCCTACTTGCCAGATCTTCGTTGACTCCCTTGTCTGCTTGTGCTTTCTCTCCCTTGTCCACTGCTAACACCCCCCCCCTCTCTCGCGTCTGTCGTCCCTGACAGACCCTTGTTGAGAGGGTTTTTGGATGTAGTACTCGACGACGTCCTGCGCTAAATGATGTTCAGCAATTCGCAAACCTTTGGCCAAATCTGTCAGAAGAGCATCCCAGTCTACCGGCCCAGGAACCTCTGGGTGTGGCATACGTAGCTTTTCGGAGTGGAGAGCTTGTTCCACTGCAAACAACTGCAAGAGATGGGATGGTCTGGGAATGAATATCTCGGAGTGATATTCCCATAATCCCGTGACAAACATCTCTTCGAACGTTTGTTTGAAACAGGCCGGTAGATATTTGATGCGAGCGTGCCATGCATACACAACATTGATCGATGGAGTTGTGCTCATGTCGTATACAAGATCCTGGTTCCCTTCATTAAATCCTAGTGCTGAGAGATGCGGTTCCTTGACATTTTTGAAGGTCCTGAAGGTGACCAGCATAAGTTCGAAAATTTTCAGGCACATCTGAGTCATGATATCAGGAACATTCTTGAAACGGACCCCCCAATGTCGGATCGTTGAAATCATATAGCCAATTGTGGGTGCGCCTTTAGGGGGTGCGAAGTACACGTAATTTAGCCACTTCTCACATCCTTTAATCGTCAGCACTATATGTGTGTACTCCGGCCAGGATCTCCTTCGAAACACATGGCAATAACATGGATTATATTTGATGTACAATGGCATGTTGTTCCATGTTCTTACCATTTCCGGGTAGGTTTCGAGCAGCCGAATTCTCCACGTTGGTTGGCGGATATGTCCTTGCTTGGCACTCTCTGGGATGTCATCGGGTGCAAATTGGGTGGCAGAGGTGGGTTCCCTTGAGGTGTGGCGCTTGATCTCCGCATTATAATCCGCCATTAGCACGCAAAAAGGTACATACAGATCATCCGATGGGCCGATCCACCTATGGTGTGAAAGATTCTGAAAATAATCAGATTTTATTACCACCTCTTCCAATTTTGACATCAATGCGATTTGGACGGCCACCCTGTCATCATGCGTCGTGGCTACTTTCTCTAACTTTTGCATCCATTCCGGTGCCTCGATCTCAATTGTGTCCATGCCCTGTTCTGTGCGCTTACCGCCGGGTGTTGGCATTGGTACATAGGGATCCTCGAATGTTTCTTCTACTTCAATTGGCACCAGATCGTCAGGCTCGGGCTCTACCAGAGGTGAGGGCTGGCGCTCGTATTGCATGACCTTGCTGCGTAATTCCTCGAGTTCTGCCCGGAGTTTAGTAACCTCTTCGGCTGTTTCTTCTACGGTTATGCTCTGACTCGGTTCTGTCTGCCGTGTGGCTAACTGTCTTCGTAACTCATCTCTTTCTTTTTCTAAAGCGGCATGGGCCTCCATTAGGTCTGCATGAGTTTCTAACACCACCTGCATATTCTCAGAGGGAATAGCCTTGAATCGTTCTGGGTCAATCTCTTGTGGGGAACCCTCCATGGCCGCCTCCAGGTTTTCTTCGTTCTGTTTCTGTAATCTTTTATTCTCCTCTAGCGCTGTAGACATATGCTTGCGGAGGAGGCCCAAGTTCCGTCGAAGCTTCAGGTTTTCCGTGATCTGAGAGTGTAGCAGCTCGTCCATGTGTCGTCGTTCGTCGTCATCTGCTTGGGGTGGGTTGGCTTCTAATTGTGCGTATTGCTCCTGTAATGTCGCGTGCTGCTGTTCTAGTCGCTGCTTCTGCTCTTCAAGATCCCTACATCTTGCTTGGAGATCCTCGTGGCTTCGGAAGAGCCTTGTATGTTGGTTGTCCAAGTGTTGGTAATGTTGCTGAAGTTGGGCCATGCATTGATGCATATTATTAAATAAGTTATCGAGAGGAATAGTGTTGAATGCAGAGGGGTAGGGAAAGGGAAAGGGGATTGTGAATGCAGTACTGGGGACGGGTGAGGGGGGAGGTGGGGGAATGGGAGATTGTGGGTAAATGGGGGATGGGAGAGGTGCAAAGGTGGGTGACACTTCCATAAAAGTGGGGTTCGTGGTGGGAGTGACTGTGAACATGGGGATTGTGGTAGCGGTGAGGGTTGTGAATGTGTATAGAGGTGTGTGTAATTGTGAACTTCTAGGAAGTGTGCTCGGGGTAGTGAGGTGCACCGTGGCTGTAGTTAGACTTATGTTTTCAGTGGGAGTAGAGTGTGTGGGTTGGCTGATGGTGTGTGCGTGGGTGTGTGTAGTAGTTTTAGAGGTGGTGACAGTGGAGGTTACAGTGGTAGAGGGAGGTGAGTGAGGTGGATGTGGGGGAGAAGGTGGTAAGGGAGGTGATGTGGGTGCACTCGATGTGTGGGCTTCCTCGGTGTCGTGAACTGTGTGTGCAGTGCCCGTGGTTGTGGGGGTGCCTTGTGGTCCTGATCCTAATACATTCATTCGTTTTCCCGATCGTGGGGGGCATCTTCCATATCTTCTCTCTGTTCTTCGTGAGTGCACTAGTGCTGTGTGCACCGTTTCCGGTACTCCTAAAGCATCTGATATCATTTCCAAGGTGGCACGGTATTGCTCGTCCACACCTTCCTCCTCCAGAATCTGGTTCATGAGAGCTTTACCTGCAGCTAATGAGAGCCTGTGTTGCTCTTGAACTCGGTTCATTGTTTCGTAAAGCTTCTTTAATGCGCTAGTGTAGGCGGGGGCACCTTCCAGTACTTGTAGGGCTTCTGGATCATACTCTTGTTCTTCGGCTTCTGAATGTCCGCCCTGTGTCTCCCCATGAGCTTCTTCTTCATCGTCCACGTTGACTACGTCTGGTTGGTCTGGCTGTGCTTGGTCTGGGGCAGTTTGCTGTCCACTGGCTTGCTCTTCTTCAACTTCTGCATTTACAGCTTCGATGATTCTTGCAACTTCTTCGTCCGTTAAATCCTCCAGAGTGAACCCATGCGGGAATTCCAGATCAGTCGGCACTGGTGGAAATACAAGATTTGGGCCATCTGTGCTGTGCCTGGGTAGCCTGATAGTAAATGGTTGCACTCGTCGGGGGAGTCTTGGGGTGGTCTCAGGCGTCAGGGTTGCACCGCGAGCTTGTGCACAAGGCATCTGGACGGTGCCTCTCATCTTCTTTGAGGGAGGTCCTACAGCTGACAATCTGCGTTGAAATTCCTGTGCTCTGGACCAGATCAGAGCCCTCTGCACTGGTACATCATAGGCGAGACATCTGTATACAATTCTTGTGAGTGCACAGCAACCATACAACACAGATTTTTGCTTTTTATACCATCTCTGATGAGCCATATGAATCTGGTCGATAATCCAGTGGGGCATATTGATGGTCAACTCAAAAGCATCCGCCAGGTAGAGGCTAAACCAGATCTTTTTGGGAGGCATTGTGAACCTCTCCTGCGCGGGGAAGGCAAAATGTTGCATGACCATACGTAAGTGGATGGCGATCGTGGGTGTCATTGCAACCATGTCCTTCAACTTCGTCAAATTCCTATTCTTCATGTTGTCTGGAACCATTGTCTCTTTCTCTGTTGGAATGTGCATACCCTGCATGTCGAGTGCTTCTCTTACCAGATTGATAGTTAAGCGGAAACGCTTCAGCTCGTTGCCCCTTGTGAGTGATGGGAGCACAAAGGAGCTGTATCCTTTCTTGTCTTTGCTGGGGGTGAGGGTACTAATTAGATATGAGCATCTTAGGAAATCTGGCTTTGGTAGTTGGGACTTGAAGTAATCATAAAGCCCAGCCTTCTTCCAGATCGGCTTCAGTCCTTCGTTATTCTGTAGCCTTTCAAACTCCCTGGTAAAGAAATGGTATCTGCCCCATCGTCCATTGAATTCGACCTCGGACTCCCACATATATGTGCCTTCACCCAGAGGTCCAGCAACGTCACAGAACCAATGTGAGGTTTTGCCCACCGGCATTGTGTGACCCTGCGGAGGATTCTGAATTGGTATGGCGTGCAATGCCCGTAATGCCGCTGGTCTTTCCTTTAACTCCTCCTCGACTGGAAGACTTTCGATGTCCACCACTTGTGGGCTGGAACCTGCCTGGGAGCTAGTTCCTACTGTATCTGCCATTTTACTTCTTGCTGTCTGTCTCTGTGAGAATATACAAACAGGTGTTAATATTGTACAGGACAAGGGAGGACCGTTGTTGTTCCCATCACAATATTAACATGAGGGTCGGGAGCGAATAATGGGTTAGTAAGTGTCCGGTGCACGTGTGTGTAGTTAATGCTTGGGTAGTCCTAGGAGACTAATGAAGTTAGTAAGCGGGGGTGAATTTACAAATTGGGGTCGGGGGGTTTATTACAGGTCTTAGGCTGCCAAATGCAGTGGATGGGCTTTGCTTTCGGTTTCGTAGAGACTCTAGAGAGCTTTCTTGGTGTCGCGGTTTGAAAATGAGGCTTTTTAGGGACCCATTTACAATTGATTACATACGCGCTCTTGGGTCTTGGTGTGTTCTTGAGCGTTGAGAACGGGTGAATACTGGCAGTATGCGTAGCTGCGTTATGCTGTTTAGGTTGTGGCCTCGGCGTAGCTACTTGTGCCCTCAAGCAAGCCTTAGGCACCCAAATTTGTCTTGATTGTGGGCTAGCCTTCATCGACTTCTTGGGCACCCAAATAGATTTCACGTTAGCAGGAGAATATCTGCAAGACTTCTTATTAATGTCATGTTGTTGGTTATTAATGAGAAACTTCGCCCTTGTAGTTGACGGTGGTGCAACCGGTTGTTCGCCTTTCCGCACCCACACATGGTTTATTTTCTGGGACATTCTGCTGCGCAAGTACTTTTGATCTTGGACATAGGTAGTACTCTGCTTCTCCTGCCTTTGATCCACCTTGGGTTGCTGCCTCCTTCTGGCCTTTGGAAAAGAAGGGAGTTCCGTTGCATTCCTGACTCCTTTTTTGCGACTATCATTCCTCTGCAACACATAGTTTTGGACAAGAACAGCATGGTCATCTTCATGTGTACCCCTGGAAGGACCAGGAGTCTGTGCCTTTCCTAGTTCCTTGAGTGCTCCATTGTCTAATTCTACTGTAACTCGACTATGATTGACCCAAACCTGGAGAAGTCCACTTCTTAGGTTTAGATTGACTGCTTGGTCATAGATCCAATCTTGACCCAAGACGAGAGGTTCAGTGAGATCCTCATCTTGACACACTAGTACTTTAACTGTCATTGCCTCATCATGAATGTAAAGGGGAAGTTCCACCTCGCCCATGCAAGGGGTTTCCACTCCTCCCAATCCTATAAGATATGCTTCCACAGGATTGACAGGTAACTTTAACTCTTGACAGTAAGACACTCTAACAGCACTAGTGGCTGCGCCTGAGTCAATCAAGGCTCTTACGTTCCTTGCACTCTTTCCTTGTCCTATATCTAGGGTTATGAAAGGACGTCTATCAATTATTCTATGCGAGCTTGTTCCTGCAACTTCACACATGGCCATAGGATATCCTTGATCTGTATAGTCATTCGTTCTAGGCTGATCTCTACCTTGCCTTCGTAACTTCATCCTTCTGATGCGTTCTAAAGCTTCTGCTTGAGCTTCTTCTCTAATTCGCTTTTCTTCCTCTTTGCGTTTCTTAGCAGTGTTGAGTCGGCTAAGCATTTCCTCTGTGAGGGGTTCTTGATACAACTTGACTCTGCAACCGCTGATATAGTTAGGGAGAACATCACCATCTAACGTGGCCAGTTGTACTGCTCCACTCGTGGAGATCCTATTGATGATCATAGGTCCGTAGCCTCTCTTTTCTAGTTTCCTCGCATGTTGTTTTAGTGTATAGACTAAGACTAGATCTCCTGCTTTCAAGCCTTTATCCTTCACATGGGCATCAAAGTATGCCTTCTGTCTCTTCTTGGCTGCATATATTCCTACAGCTGCTCTCAGTCTTGTTTCCCCTAATCGTTCAAGGTCAAAGATCCTAGAGGAGAGCTCATGACCTGTCCATTCGTGCTCTTGTGCTACTCTCAATGTAGGGATCAAGAAGTCCAAGGGTAACACAGCGTTTTGGCCGAATACCATCTGAAAGGGGGTGGCTTGGAGTACCGTTTTGTAGGCAACTCGGTATGCCCAAACAGCATGGTGTAGCTGTTTGTCCCAATCAGAGCGTTTAGTGTTCACTAATTTTGTCAGTACATTGCATAAGATTTTATTAGTGCTCTCAGCTTGCCCATTAGCTTGAGGATGATAGGGGGCCGACTTCTTGTGTATTACCAAGAATTCTTGGAGTAGATTTTCAATCACTTCGTTCAAGAAATGAGTGCCTCTATCACTTACAAGCTCTATAGGTAGCCCGTATCTTGTGAATACATTCTCAAACAAGAATTTGGCAGTTGTTTGAGCATCGTTCTTTGTCGTAGCCTTTACCTCTACCCACTTGGTGAGGTAATGTGTTGCAACAATGATGTATTCCGCATGAGAACCTTTAGCTGGGGGATTAATAGGACCTACGAAGTCTATTCCCCACTTAGAGAATGCACGTCCACCCATCATAGGTTTCAGTGGCATCTCATCTTTGCGTATAGGATACTGAGTCCTCTAACAGACATCACACCGTTTCACATAGGTATGTGCATCCATGTGAAGGGTAGGCCACCAGAAGCCCGCAAATAGTATTGCCTTGATCACCCGATCCGGTCCAAAGTGTCCTCCTGCTACACCTTGGTGAGCAGTTTCTAAGATCTTAAGATATTCACTTTCATGAATACATAGCCTCAGGTAACCATCTTTACCACGCTTGTATAGATTATCACCAATGAGTGAGTAATCCAGGGCTTCTTGTTCTAAACTCCTTTTCCTAGCCAGAGTCATGTCTGGAGGGAATGTGTTTGTCCTCAGGAAGGATACTAGTGGTTCACTCCAATCTGGCACAATGGATACTTGATACAGAGTGGCGTGTTCCACTGGTGGTTTTGTGCAACAGATTGGGCATTCCTTACACAACTTTTGGACATCCGCTTCCATAGTTGGCCAATGCACTCCGAATCTCTTTAGAGTCTGTAAAGTTCGTTGCTTTGAATGGTGTTGCTCTAGTGCACCTACATGTGCTAGTTGCAACCACTTAGCGTACTCATCCTCTTCTACGCAACAAGCCAAGATCCCTTGATCTGTGTGCTTGTACATACTTCCTGCCATGATGTGGTACTTCTGGGCTTTTACAACCTCTCTATTCCGTGTGTTTACCACTGGATGATTAGGCCCGTATGTCAATACTAGTACCAATGGCTTAGCCCACTGCGGCACCACTTCCAAATTAAACAAGTAAGCATCAGGAAGGTCATCTGATACTCCTTGTGGGGCTTCTCCCGATGTGAGCCTAGAAAGATGATCAGCTCTCAAATGGGTCCTCCCTTTCCTTACCACAACCTCAAAATCATATTCCATTAGCAAGAGAAACCATCTCACTAATCTTCCTGTATTGCATGGCTTGTTTACGAGATATAACAATGCCTGATGATCAGTAAAAAAATTAAACTTATTTGCAAGCAAATAGTGTCTAAATTTCTTAACTGCATATACCATGCCTAATCCTTCTCGCTCTGTAGTGGTGTAATTCCGTTCAGCCGCATTCAATTGTCTACTGGCATAGGCGATTGGAAGATCCATATTACCTTCACCAGTAGGTTGTGCAAGCATGCATCCAATAGCATAATTGGATGCATCAACATGAACATGGAATGGCTTATTCCAATCTGGTGTGGTCAAGATTGGTGCTGAACATAATCTTCGTTTAAGCTCCTGGAAGGAATTCTCACATTCATCCGTCCACTCAAAGTTAGTCAGGAGTCCGTACATGGGCTTTGCAATGACAGCATACATGTGTATAAATCGTCGGTAATAACCACAATGCCCCATGAAAGCTTGTACTTCCTTGACATTCTTTGGCCTAGGTAGCTCTGCTATGGCTCTCACTTTTTCTTCGTCAGTAGATATGCCATTCTTTGACACTATATGTCCTAGGATCTTGCCTTGCCTGACCATAAAAACGCACTTTTCTGGGTTCAGGCAGACTTGATATTCTCTACATTTGTCAAAGATTTGTCTGAGTTCAGGAATATGGGTTTGTCTAATATTGGAATGAGCACAAAGATCATCAACATAGACTTCTAAACTCTTCCTCAGGAACTCCTTAAACACATGGCACATCAGCCTCTGGAAGGTAGCTGGTGCATTGGTAAGCCCAAATGGCATTACTCTAAAGGCAAAAATGCCCCATTCTGTGGCAAAGGCTGTCTTATGCTGATCCTCTGGAGCTATGGCTACTTGATTGTAGCCCGAAAATCCATCGAGGAAGCTGTACACTTCCTTGCCTGCCACTCTTTCTAAGAGATGTTCTGTGATGGGAAGCGGATAGTTATCTCGAATCGTGGCCGCATTAACCTTTTTCAAGTTAATGCACACACGCAGCTTGCCATTCTTCTTGGGCACCACTACGATGGGGGATACCATTCAGTGTGCTCAATTTCATAGATAAATCCAGCTTCGACCAGTCTATCTATCTCTTCCTTGATCTTAGCAGCGTAATTATCATTATATGTGTAGGGCTTTTGCTTAGAGGGTTTGGCATCTGAGGTTATGGGAATGGTGTGTGAGCATATGTCAGGGTCAACACCTTTCAAATCCTTGTAACTCCAAGCGAATACATCTCTGTATTCTCTTAGCAAGGCAATCAATTCGTACTCTTCTTCTTCTGTTAGGTCATGACCTATGTACGTACATCTCTCCTCTCCTTCTTCTATGGCCACTACTATTTTCTTGGTGGTTTCTTTGTTATCATAGGCATCTCCTGATTGTGCCTCTCGTTTAGGCATTCTAATCATGACTCTCCTGTCATCTATCTCATACTTCTTAAAATTTTCTGGGACCTCAAACAAAGATTCTTCCTCCTCTGGTGAGACTTCTTTCTTCTTTCATTTCTTTCCTTCTTCCTTCGGGGTCATATGTGTTGCTAATCTTACATCATTTGTAAGCTCTCCATGCCTCTGGGATTGAAATTCTACTTCATGAAAGTATTCTTCATCTGATGCAAATGGTGGGTCCATAATGATAGACTCGAGATCGGAATCACTTGCATCCTCAAATGCATCAGGGCTAGGTTCGCATTCTTCTAGAACTGCCTCTCCCATGATTGGCTCTATGGAGAAGACTGAAATGTCATAGCCATCCTCATCACAGTGAGGTGTCCATTGTTCTTCATTGATGGCTACGTCCATTGTTGCTAAAATTTCTGCCCAACCGTGAGGCTCAAATTCTTCGTCTGGAAAAACTACAGGTGCATAGGCTGGGTCTTGGATTGATCTATGGGTTTCTTTCGCACCTACCTCTCTGGCTTTCTCTCTCTTCTCTTCTTCTACTGCTACCTTGCACATCCATAAGTGGGTGTCTTCATGCATACATGAGGATCCAGGCCCTATGGACTGCACCGATTCTGTATCATCTTTGGCTCTATGGATGGGATTCCATTGGATAGGAGGGACATCTCTATGAGAATAATCCTTGAGATTGACTTTGGTCGTAACACCTAAGTGTTGCAGGTATAAAGAATTGGTCCCCCAATCCTGTACCACTTGCAACTGTCGCATAAATGGTCTTCCCAAAATCATCTCATAGGCATGATTTTTGCTGAAGTCACATATAGCAAAGCTATGTTCAAACTCAACACCACAAGTGGTGAGAGTTATGCCTTCTAGCAATCCTAAGGGTCTCTCAATATGACCATCCGCCATCTGCAATTTCATCCTCGTTGGCCTGAGTCATTAGGGCGAAAAACGGCCGAAAAGGGGCTGTTTGCTAATGAGAGATTAAGGAAATTGACAAATAGAGTCTTTCCACGTGTACAAGAATATAACATTGTTGTCTCCTTTAACCGTATAAAGAAATTCTTTTTTTAAGAGAATATGATCTAAAAGCGCCGCGAAAGTGATGAAGATTCTTGTATTCAGTGTACAATTTCTTGGTTTGATGCAAAAAAAGATATTTTTGCACATCACACAATGCATATCTTTAAAGTTCCAAGAAGGAAATGATTTTTGAAGATACGAAATATTTTTGGGTTCACGAAATTCCATGGTCATTCGGCGACAGGGTTTACATCAAATCAAAAGTTTCCACGTGTACAAAGCCCTTTTATCTATAAATGTTGGCAAAGTTTGTGAATGTCGGTTTCTCGCTTTGAGCATTCTTCTTCTTCTCGATTCTAATGGCTTCTTCTTCTTGTCGTCCTTCCAATCGTGTAACCTCATGTGAGGTTTACAACAGAAGAGAGGATTCTTTATGGAAACCTCTTTCTGTGAAGTTAAATGAATGAGTAACTATGCTTCCTAGCTATAGAGGTGCCCATAAAGTCAAGCATGCTAAAAGAGACGACACAAGAAACCATTGCACGGGACTTATTCTTAGTTTCAAATTGAAGAGATGCGGTTGGTTTGCAAGAGTAAAACATGTGTACAACGCTAAGGATCTTGTTCTGGAAAAGCATATGCAATTCCCTTTGTACTGTAAGTGAAGTTTTACAATGATCGTCTATCATTTCAGTTGGTTTTGTATAACAACATATATGTTTTTGTATTGCAGATATTTTTCCTTCCAATATTTTAGAGTGGCAACCTCTTGAATGTTTAACACGAACATTCAGAGTTCTTCGTAAGGAATATGAAGAGCTTATGTATGCAGACAAATCCGCTCAAGTTTTCAATAGCACAGAGTTATTTGTCCATTTTGCATATTATCAAGTGCCATTAGGGAGGAGCTCTTATGGAAATCTTATACATTTGCCTAGTCCTTGCATCGCTTCATTAGATTGGGATGCTTCTGATCATTCAACAAAAGGTGGAAAAGAAAGCTTGGACTTTGGATAGCCTTGGACTCAGAGGAGAGCTGTCCAGAAGTACTGATTCATCCAGATTTTCAATCTAGAAAGATAATTGTCACTGCAAATTGGAAATTCAAAAATGTAAGGGAGCTCTAGAATACCTTGATGAGGCATCATCACAATTCAAATTCTCAATTGATGATGCAATAGTTAACATTAGATTAGAGAAAAAACATTATCTTGCATCAAGTTGCAACCCTTTAGATTGTAACAAGTCTCCTTCTTTAAGAAGCTTTTTTTCAAACTTCCATTGATTTTTCTTTGCAGAATGGTGACTAAGAATGTGACTGATTACATCACTTCAATTATGTCTTTTTATGGACTATATTCATATTGGCATTTTTTTGTTTAATTTCAAGATTCTGAGGAGGTTTCAATGGTGCAATGATTATACAGGAATTTGCATATGACAAAATGGAAAAGATTGGATGACACGACCGATACAAGCGATACGGGCCATCCGAAATTCTCCGATTGCCCATATCGCTTGCATCGGTCGTGTCATAAAAACTTCTCTATCCTCCTCACATTTAACTTTTCTTCAGGATGGTGACTAAGAATGTGAATGATTACATCACTTCAATTATGTCTTTTTATGGACTAGATTCATATTGGCATTTTTTGTTTAATTTCAAGATTGATGAGGTTTCTATTGTGCAATGATTATAAAGGAACTTGCATGAGTAAATTCTAGGTGATTCAAGAATATAAACCAAGAAATTCTTACATAATATATCTCCCCTTTTAGAACCTTTTTCCATACTTCCATTGATTTTCTTTTGCAGGATGGTAACTAAGAATGTGACACATTACATCACTTCAATTATGGCTTTTTATGGACTATATTCTGATTGGCAATTTTTTGTTTAATTTCAACATTTTGATGAGGTCTCAATGGTGCAATGATTATACAGGAACTTGCATATGAAAAAATGGATGGTATGAAAAAATGGAAAAGACTGGATGACACGACCGATACAAGCGATATGAGCCATCCGAAATTCTCCGATTGCCCCTATCGCTTGCATCGATCGTGTCATAGAAACTTCTCTATCCTCTTCACATTTAACTTTTCAACAAGAATAAAGCAAAAACCACACAAAATAGACATTTTGATGATAAGAACAATTCAATTTTGCTTGAACCATGCAATGAAGTCACTTTTGCTTAGTTCTCAAGAGGATCAATTCAACATTACATTACTCAAGGCATATAAATATATTACAATGTATCTATGTACATTTCATGAGTAATAAGCTTTGAATAGAAATATATTTAATCCTTCTTGAGCCTTTTGAACGAACTTGTCTCTAGCAAATCTCCTCTATATCTGAGGTACTCTTTTCTCCTGTAGACAATAATACTTTGAACATATGATACCCCTACAACCATTGCATAGCTTGAGTAACAAAGGAAGTAGCCTGCCCTTGAAGCATTGAATCCTGGGGCATATCCAAAAATTCTTAATGCACCTGTTCTTTCAAGTAGAAAAACTCTGTATGCATTAAAGGGTATTGAAGTAAAACCCATGTATCTTGAAAGAGTCCTCAAGGAGAATAATGAAAAATCTGCCTCTTCACTATACTGCTTATGAATAACACAAAATAATTTTGGATTCAGTTTTGGAAGATAGTGGATCACTGAATGAATATCCATCTTTGTCTTTCCTTTCTTCTCTATGGTTTTCCTTGTTCCCTTCCCCCTCCCAATGTAGTTGCCTTCATCCAATATAGATATCTGTGGAAAAAATTGAAAATCTAGGTTAGAAAAAGTAAACGATCTTTTAAAGTCATAGAAATAACTGGAAACAGAAGTAGAAACAAAGCATGAGATACGACCGATCCAAGCGATTAGGGTCATCAGAGAATATCCGATGGGCATAATCGCTTGCATCAGTCATGTTTAATTTATCATCCTTAACTTTATAGAAACATATAATTAATGTTGAAAATAATATTTATAAACACATTTAGTTGTTCTATATGGAGCATTCATTCATATAGCTATAAATATGATACTTGATTGGACACAACCAATTCAAGTGACTGGGCCCATCAAGGAAGCTTGGATGGTCCTAATCGCTTGAATTGGTTGTCTCCAAAGGAGGTCATCTTGAAGCTTAGATTGCATGTGAACTTTTGTATCTTATTATTGGTTAAGAATTTGGAGAAGATAATGCTACCATTGCGTCCGGAACGTGTCAAAACCCTAAGATTGACTGTCTATTTGCATGATTTCGATACCCAGAGGTCTTGATAAGCCTTTTTGTATTGATTTCCAGACACGACCGATGCAAGCGATTAGGCCCATCCAACATTTTCAGATGAGCCTAATCGCTTGCATTGGTCATGTCCTAGATTCATGCACAAATAGGCTCATCAAGACCTTTCCATATCAGAAGCATACAAATAGACAGTCATTGATAAGCCTTTTTGTATTGATTTCCAGACACGACCGATGCAAGCGATTAGGCCCATCCAACATTTCCAGATGAGCCTAATCGCTTGCATTGGTCATGTCCTAGATTCATGCACAAATAGGCTCATCAAGACCTTTCCATATCAGAATTTGCATGATTTCGATACCCAGAGGTCTTGATAAGCCTTTTTGTATTGATTTCCAGACACGACCGATGCAAGCGATTAGGCCCATCCAACATTTCCAGATGAGCCTAATCGCTTGCATTGGTCATGTCCTAGATTCATGCACAAATAGGCTCATCAAGGCCTTTCCATATCAGAATCATACAAATAGACAGTCAATCTTAGGGTTTTGGCATGTTCCTCCGGATGCAATGGTAGCATTAGGTTCTTGATTCCGAGCCAATAGTAAGATAGGGAAGTTCATGACCGATGCAAGCGAAATAAGTTAGTCAAAGGTAGGTCAAACGTGTGTAATCGCTTGTATCAGTCGTATCGGGTATGTAGCACAAGTATGCATGGGTGATGAAGAGAGAAATTCTATGAAGGTTGAAAATGTGAAATGGTGAACGGGACCCGTATTTATAGTCGAGAAGGACGGGGTAACGGTCACATGACGTGGACCAATAAGTGAGTGCCACATGGCAAAAGACGTTGGGAATCACAACGGCTAGATGATGTGGCCCACTCAAATGATGCCACGTGGCATTGTAACGTTGGGATTCGCAACGGCTAGATGACATGGACCAATCACACATTGCCACGTGTCACCAACGGTCAAATCATCCCAGAGACCTATTTAAGCTCTTCTATTCACTTTTTTCATTTTTTGTGAAACTCCTTGCTACCATCAACTTACCGTTGTCTTCGCATTTTTACATGCTTTTCAAAACTTTCCATAGACCACATTTTGTGTGAGGGTTTAGGGTCATCATGATCAATTATTTTACAACACGACCGATACAAGCGATTAAGGACATTCGAGGATTTCCCGATGACCCTAATCGCTTGTATCGGTCATGTTTCTTGAGTGCTTTGTGAAAGCTTTTTTAATTAGTTTTTTTGCATTTTAAATTTGTTCCAAGCTTTTAAACTCTTTTTTGTGCAAGTTGGCTTATTTTGCTTGCATCGGTCATGAATTTCCCTATCTTACTATTGGCTCAGAATTTCAAGAAACTAATGATACCATTGCATCCGAAACGTGCCAAAACCCTAAGATTGACTGTCTATTTGCATGATTCTGATATTGAGAGGTCTTGATGAGCCTATTTGTGCATGAATGTAGGACACGACCAATGCAAGCGATTAGGCTCATCTGAAAATGTTGGATGGGCCTAATCGCTTGCATCGGTCGTGTCTGGAAATCAATACAAAAAGGCTTATCAAGACCTCCGGGTATCAAAATCATGCAAATAGACAGTCAATCTTAGGGTTTTGGCACGTTCCGGACGCAATGGTTGCATTATTTTCTTAAAATTCTTAACCAATAATAAGATACAAAAGTTCACATGCAATCTAAGCTTCAAGATGACCTCCTTTGGACATGACCAATTCAAGCAACTAGGACCAATGCAAGCGATTAGACCCATCTGATATTCTTTGATGATCCTAATCGCTTGGATTGGTCGTGTCTCATGCTTTGTTTCTGCTTGTGTTTCGAGTTATTTCTATTAAATATATTTCTTTTCAAAGCTTATTACTCATGAAATGTACATAGATAAACATATTTATTGCCCAAAGGGGTACAAGACATTGCAAATATGAAGGATGTAATCTTTTTTTGTGTAATTGATCCATGTCCTAATATTAATCCTTACTGATCCATGATTTGTTTTTCTCTAGTAAAAGTCCTATTTATCTGATGATAATAATCTTTTTTTTGTAGGTTATGGCTAGGACAAAGAAGACAGCAAGGAATTCTCTCCAATCACAACATGGAAACTCCAAAGTGTAAGCCTCGCCATACATTTTGTTGTGTTCTATTTTAAAGCCTTGCCATCCATTCTAAATTTAAGTTTACCTTGCAATGCTGCTAAGCTTCTCAAAATGCATATTGATCAAAACATTCTAGGAATTCCTTCATTGAAAGAAGAAAAAAGGTTTGGATACATTCAAATACATGTGCCATTACAGAAATAAAACACCTCGTGTGACTGGAGAGTGATTGCAAATGCAGTAAGGTTCTTGGAAAGCAAGTTTTACAACCCTGAGTTGAACTTGTCAGACTATCCATATGCTTGGGTCATCTTGATCAAGGAGAGAGCAATAAATGCCATTATTGAACATGCAATATGCCCTTATATTTTTGGAATGTAAGATTGTAATATAATGTGTAACCAACATATGTTGGAAGATTTATTGATGTACAAATTGTATGTAATTATGCCAGTCTTCATCTGGAAGATGGTCATTGTAACTATATTTATATGCCTTGAGTAATGTAATGTTGAATTGATCCTCTTGAGAACTAAGTAAAAGTGACTTCATTGCATGGTTCCAGAAAAAATGAATTGGTTCTATCATCAAAATGTCTATTTTGGGTGCTTTTTGCTTTATTCATGTTGAAAAGTTAAATGTGAAGAGGATAGAGAAGTTTTTATGACACGACCGATGCAAGCGATATGGGTAATCGGAGAATTTTGGATGGCTCATATCGCTTGTATCGGTCATGTCATCCAATCTTTTCCATTTTTTCATACCATCCATTTTGTCATACCATCCATTTTGTCATATGCAAGTTCCTGTATAATCATTGCACCATTGAAACCTCATCAAAATGTTGAAATTAAAAAAAAAAATGCCAATATGAATATAGTCCATAAAAAGCCATAATTGAAGTGATGTAATGAGTCCCATTCTTACTTACAATCCTGCAAAAGCAAAATCAATGGAAGTATGGAAAAAGGTTCTAAAAGGGGAGATATATTATGTAAGAATTTCTTGGTTTATATTCTTGAATCACCTAGAATTTACTCATGCAAGTTCCTTTATAATCATTGCACAATAGAAACCTCATTAGAATCTTGAAATTAAACAAAAAAATGCCAATATGAATGTAGTCCATAAAAAGACATAATTGAAGTGATGTAATCAGTCACATTCTTAGTCACCATCCTACAGAAAAGTTAAATGTGAAGAGGATAGAGAAGTTTTTATGACACGACCGATGCAAGCGATATGGGCAATCAGATAATTTCAGATGGTCCATATCGCTTGTATCGGTCGTGTCATCCAATCTTTTCCATTTTGTAATACCATCCATTTTGTCATATGCAAGTTCCTGTATAATCATTGCACCATTGAAACCTCCTCACAATCTTAAAAATAAACAAAAAAATGCCAAGATGAATATAGTCCATAAAAAGACATAATTGAAGTGATGTAATCAGTCACATTCTTAGTCACCATCTTGCAAAGAAAAATCAATGGAAGTTTGAAAAAAAATCTTCTTAAAGAAGGAGACTTGTTACAATCTAAAGGGTTGGAACTTGATCACCCTGGGTGGCAGGCAAGTTATGCAAGATAATGTTTTCTCTGATCCAATGTTAACTATTGCATCATCAATTGAGAATATGAACTATGATGATGCCTCATTAAGGTATTCTAAGAGCTCCCTTACATTTCTAAATTTCCAATTTGTTGTGACAGTTATTTTCCTAGATTGAAAATCTGGATGAATCAGTACTTCTGGATAGCTCTCCTCTGAGTCCAAGCTATCCAAAGTCCAAGCTCTTTTGTACATTACCTATATTTTGTAGAAGCTTTGGATCTTTTCTTAGATGAACATCACCACCAAGAAATCCCATTTATGAAAGTAGAGATTCACATTTTTTAATGAAAAGGTGAACGATAGCCTTGTGAACGTAGACTTGCGTGCACTTGATTGCAGTGCTACCCTTGTAGATGACATTGGTCACTTCCTGCACGGTGCCATAGTGCTCCTGCACATACATAGATAGATGGGCACTACTTCAACAGATGCCGCTATCATCATCACGAGAGTGGACGAAGCAGAGGAAGTGTGATTACCTGATTGATGGAGTCCCAGCTTGTGACAGTTCTGGTGTTATGAAATAGAACAGTCGCTTGTGTAGCTCTCCACATAACGGCTCCGAAAAAAAGTGGTAGGAGCAGTGTGCGCAAGTCAGTCGCCATCCTGAAATGTAGCTTCCACTGCCTGCGATATTTCTTTTACATAAGAAGGGATGCCCATGTTTCTCCTAAAAGTCTAATTAGATCATGAAGATTATGGAAAGGGGTATACCTTCCAGTTTGTGGATCAATTGGATAAACAAATCCATCTGCCCATATGTCGATATGTTTTTTTCCTTCTTTCTGCAATCCAACCACTTTAGAATGTTGAAGAGCCCTTCGGCATACCTTTCTTGTCGTTGCATACTCATGACTAACTGCAATGTTGATATGGAACTTATCACAATGATTTTGGTTGGTTGAAAGGTGAGTGAGAGTGTTTGGGTTGAGGTTCTCCATGGTCTACTACGAAGAGTGACACGAAAGTGTCTAAAATGACATGAAAGAGAGAAACAAGCCTGCTATCGAAAGTAGAGTAAAAAAAGTGCAAAACGGCATAAGCACACATTATATAGGTCCGTGAACAAGAGGAAAATTCAAATTTTCATGAACGCCCGATGAGCACAAACTTTGAGGCATAAGATATCACACATACTTTTCATGATTATCACACGAGTTTCTCTCTCTTCAAAATTTGCACAAGATACGTTTTAAATGCGCTTACACGGATTTTTTTAAAATGAGTTGACAACTTTAATCCAGATTAAGCACAACTAATTGAAATCCTTACACAGCCCTTTTTTGGCCGTTTTTCGCCCTAATGTGCTGTCTTGCCCCAACGCTTCCATAGGGAAGTGGTGGCAATTGCAACTCCTGCACCTGAGTCCAAAATTGCCTTGGTGGTGTACTCCTGGTAGGTGATGGGAAGATAGGTGTTCCCTTCTTCACCTTCACACATATCTCCTATCTTATCCAAGGGAATTTCTGGCACTGTCCTATGGGATCCTACCCTGGAACGAGGTTTTGCGGCTTCAGTTACTTGACTGGCTACATATTTTCGCGCTTCTGGTCTATCCTTAGGTAGTTCTTCCAAAGTGGGATCGCGCTGCACCTTGGTGTTCGTTACTACCTCCGTGTTCCTTGGTATGACTGAGTCGTCGTTCCTTCATGACTGTGGGTGCTCTCATACACGTGGACTTTGCTTCCCATGGGCCTGTGAAGTGGGGTAGCTCTTGTATGGAATTAGACTCAAAGTCCAATCTCTCGTGAGACTGAGTACTCTCATGTTCCCCGTAAATAGATGGGATGTCTTGTGGGAATTGGTCGTGTGCATCGTCCACAAGTTCAAAAGGAGGGGCAACTTCACTTTCGTTATCCCATTTGTCTTCTTGAATCTCTCGTAGGAAGTCTGGTGCAAATCGATTCATAGAAGAAGAAGTGTCTGGCTCCGTAGAATTAGGCACATAAGCAACCTGGGAAGGAGGGCTTATTCTATCATTGGCTCTCTCCTTGTTCTCATAGATGGCTGGAGCACAAGCTTCTTGGGGAGGATTACTTATCCTATTACTCTTCCGAGCAGGCTCATACGCTCCCTGAGAAGGAATGTAGGCAACCTGTGGAGGTACGTAAGCTTTCGAGGGGGGTTCATCTGCCTTTTGGGGGGGAAGATAAGCTTCTTGAGGAGGCACATGGGCTTCTTGAAGAGGCTGGCTTATCCGTTCCCTTGTCCTTTCCTTTCTTTGAGGGGCAGGTTCCTTTTCTGATTGTGCAATTAGCCTCTCTATTCTTTCTAGCAGTCCATCAAAGTGTAACTGCGTCTTAGCTGAGCTAGAAATGTTAAATAGGCGGCTGGCCTCAAACATGGTTTGAGCCAATTCCACCATCTTAGCACAAATTTTTGTTCGTTCAAGCTCTAGCTCGGCTCTAGGGTAGCATTTTTCATGATCGGTTATGGTTGGCCCTTCTTGGATTCTGGCCTGATATGCTTTCAGCATCATATTTCGGTCTTCAGGAGTGGGGTCAGCTAGGACTGATCCTACTCTAGGGGGTGGTGGGATTTGATGAGGCGGTGGGGGAGGTGGTGGGTCGGATGGAGATGGGAGTGGTGATGGTGGAGTAGTGTGAGAGTGAGTTTGAGTTGTGAGTTCGGTTATTCTGGCTCTTGTTTCCCTTACGCTTTCCTCGAGTTCACTCATCTTTTTAGCCCATTGTCTTTTCATTCTTTCCCTACTATCTTTCCACGCTCTAGTCCTTTTCTTTGTCACGCTCTCGGTTTCACTAGCCTCTGGGCCCTTTTCCTGGCTTGCCTCTTGGTTTTGCTGCAATGCCTGAGCTCTAGTGACTACCTGTACTGGTGCAGTGGAAGTGACACTTCCTGAGGAGTCTACCACTAACCCAACAACGTTGATAGGGGTGATTTTTGGCATGTTGTTGGGGTTCTTTGGGCAATCTCGTAAGAGATGCTCTTTTCCACAATCTTGGCAAAAGCCTTGGATCGTCACGGACTGATTTTGTGTAGGTGGAGGTAAGGGACAATCACGAATGAAGTGATCTCCTTGGCACCTGTAGCACGGTCCTCTTGGGAATGGAGGTCTTACTGGCCTAGGTTGAGGCCTAGGGTTGGGGTTTGCATACATGACGTTCGTGTAATCTGACTCCCAACTAGGTTCACTCGGTTCTTCACTGTAGTAGGACTCACCATGTTCCGGAGACTGCATGTAGTAAGCCTGGGGACTATCGACATGTGTAGAATCAAAGCTATGGTCACTTGGATCACTTTCAGAAAGCAAGGATGTTACTGGGACTAAGGCTCTATTCAGGTTCTCTTCTGCAGCAGTATACTTTACCGGGATCACGTTAGCGGGGTTTGGAGGCTGTTGGGCTAGCACCGGTTGGGGTCTCTGTTGGGCCTGATATGGTTGCTGATAGGGTTGCTGTTGCCTGCCATATGGCTGTGGAGGGTACTGGTTTTGGTATCTTCCCTGTTGAGGGTATGGCTGAGGGTAGGGTTGCCTAACCGCCTGCCTGTTGTATGGGCAATCTTGCGCAGTGTGATTGGTGTACTTCCGTTCTATGGTGCAGTACTGGCTACTAGGATTAACTTGGGGTTGAGCCATAATGGGACATACATTCGCCATGTGGTCGCCACCACAAGTATAGCATCTTTTCACAGGAACAAACCTCGGAATTTGTTTGCTAGAGACGCCTAGTTTTTGTGCCACTTTCTCTGCGAGTTCCTCAATTGATGTGGATTGCGTGGAAGAGTGACTAGAAGCACTATCTGAATCTTTGTAGATTTTGGAAAGCTCTAGCTCTTCCCCTAGGTTATCTTCAATGTCAATGCACATGCGTACACACTCTTCTATAGTCCTAGGGTCCTTCAGATACACATAGGATCTCAATTTTGTACTCAGCAATCCATCAAGGAATAAGGCTACTTGTTTAGCAGATGTGGGTAGCTCCGAAACAGGGCACCTTTCAAGATATTGTCTAAATCTTCTTCCAGCCAATCTGACAGTCTCTTGGGGGGTCTGTTTGAAGCTGTGAATCAATGAGGAGGTATTGTGTCTTATGCCGCTCTTAGAGAACTCTACAATGAAAGCCTCTAGGAGTTGGTCTATGCTCCTGAACTGTCGCTCATCCAATGGCTGAAACCATGTAAGTGCTGTGTTCCTAAGGGTTAGACCGAAGGCATTGTACTGCGTGAACAGATCCTCCACTTGTTCAGCTCTCAAGACTTGCTTGAATTCCGCCACATGATCATAGGGATCTCCTGTGCCATCGAAGTAATTCTTCATGGACTTAACTAGCTGGGTTGGTCTCAACGTTCTTGTATGCTCTCTAGGTCTCGGCAGAGGAAATCCATCCACATTTCTTTGGTTCCTGTGAGCTCTAAGCATCTCAGGTTCTACTCGATTCGTCTCCGTCCTCGTTCTTTCTCTGCCCACTGGGTTGGCAAAACTTACTTCTGGTCTATCCCTACTTCTGTCTCTTTGCATTCCATGAGCTTGGGATGTTCCAGCTCCAGGATGACCATATGACACATTCGCTCTTGGTTGGGGGAAAACGAATTCACCCTTCCAAGTGTAAGCATGCCTATCATTTTCCGTAACCACAAAAATCCTTTCCGAGGTGTGATCTAAGTAGGACACTCTACCTGGGCTATCCGGATCCTTAAACTCATAGATCATGATATTTCCTATATCAGTTGGTTGATTGGATTTATACCTCCAAAAGGCTTCATCAGTTTCTTGATTGAGGAGCAACTCTATGCTCTTGTTGTCTTGGGGAACCCACTCAGGCGTGATAATCCTAGTGAGAACTGATTTACCTCGAGGGGTTCTAGGTTCCACACCCATGCTCCCTTGTTCCAAGTCACCTAAGTCCGCTTCTGAGATTACATTCCCAAATTCATCCGTCCTATCCGGGTGACTAGTGACTACATATATTGTTCCTTCTTTGTCCAGGTATGCACCATTTTCAAACTTGATAGCTGGGTGCTCTAGTCCAATGGATTGATCAGGATTTTTAATCTGGACCACAGATCTTCCTAGGCCGTCCTCATAGATGCTAGCACCTAATCGGTTGGTCCTAAGGTATTCCAACTGTGTTTTGTAAGGGCCTTCTACCCTGTGCAAGTAAGGCACTCCTGAACTTCCTGTAGGTCTGTCCATGCCTTGAGACATCTCTGACTCACTGGTCTCAGAGCTAGGGTAGTACGAGTGGTGGCTCAACTGCTGGGCCCAAGACCTAGCAGTGTGGTTAACACTAGCCTCTGAAGACCTAAGGCTTTGTCTCTCCCTTACTAGATGCCGTCCTGATCTAAGGTTCATATGCCTATCTAAGTAGCCCAATTCTTTGCCCAGAGTACAACTTCATTGCCGATCAATTGGTATCAGTCACTTGATTCTTTTTTAGTTATGTATCGTGTTTAAGGTCTTGTCGGATATTACGTCGTCGGAATACTTGAGTGTTCTTCGTACTTTCAGGTTGATCGTTCCACGTTAGGTTCTTTTCCTTTATGTTATCGACAGTATCGAGATTAGGTTTTTAGCTTGAACTTGAGTTTTTAGGTAGTCTTCAACTTGATAACTGCCTACCGTCGCCCTGGCTGACTCCTATCACTAGTCGTTCTTAGCCTAAGCTAGAAATTGACAAAGGGAGTTGAGAATTTCCAACCTTTTGTTTCCTGCTTGGTTGCCTTTGGATGCCCAGGAAGTGTGTTCCCAAGCTTGCACTTACACTTGCTCAAAACGCCTTGCGATGCTCTCGATAGATCTGTAAGAGTTCCAAAGTTAGCTCGAGACTTAAACTCCAAAGACAGAACCAATGATTTTCATTCAGGTAGCACAACACCAATTTTCACTATGATTTTTTTTTGGAAAATAATTCTAGAGATCCCTGACTTTGATCCCCCTGGGTATGGCCACGAGCTTTCCAACAAGCCCTAGAACACAAAAAATTGATTTCGTATGAAGAAGTTATGACTGTTCAGGGTTTAGGGGGTTAAAACAAGATTCAATCTGGCCGACAGATCCTATGATTTCCTCCAAATCACAAGTGTAGGAACCTCCAATTATGCTAATGGATTGACTATTTTGCCCCAAGATTGTCCCCAAATTTGAACAAAAAACAACCCTAATTTTTTTGGCCGAAAAGCCTGTCAATCGCGATCGACAGGTCTGTCAATCGCGATTGACAGAAGTGTCCGTCGGGCCTGTCAGTCGCGATCGACAGTGTCAATCGCGATCGACAGAGTCGATCGTGGCTGTCAATCGCGATCGACGGAGTCGATCGTGGCTGTCAATCGCGATCGACGGTATCAATCGCGATCGACACGTCTCCTGGGTTTTTCGCCGAGATTTCAGTCAATCGGGGGCCTATCAGTCGCGATGGACACGTGGCTACGCGTAAAAGTCAATCAATCGTGGAATTTCAGTCAATCGCGATCGACGGTGTCAATCGCGATTGACAGAGGTGTCGGTCGTGGCTGTCAGTCGCGATCGACAGTATCAATCGCGATTGACAGGGTCCTACGTGGCAGTCAGTCGGTCGCGGGGGTCTGTCGATCGCGATTGACAGGGTCTGTCGGTCACGATTGACAGGGTCTGTCGGTCGCGATTGACAGGGTCTGTCGGTCGCGATTGACAGAGGCTGTCGGTCGCGATTGATAGAAAACCTCGGAATTTTTCTACTGTTTTTAATGTTTTAGGATGTGCTCCTTGTGCTTGTTCTAGTGGTGCACTCACTTTTGTGAAAAGTCAAAAATTTCTGTCAGTCGCGATCGACAGAAGCCTGCGACCGCGAGACAGTTTCTTCAAATTTCGTACCTGCACGCAGCGTGCTGGGGATGATGATGATGGCAGTACCTGCAAGAATCACAACCACATGCAAAAACAGTGCCAGCAATATCGCTCTCTCGCTCTCTCTCACAAGTGGAATGGAGGAAATGAGGTGGAGATGGTGATATGATCAAGACTGAAAATTTTCGCGATGATGGAAATGAGGTGGGAGATGGTAATGATGATGATGGTGATGAAGATGGTGAAGAAAGTAAAAGAAAATCGATGAGAGTGAAGAAAATACCTACAACTCCAACGCGTCAACTCTATGTCTTACCATCACACGCTCGTCCTCAAAGCTCGATCCCCGGCAACGGCGCCAAAATTTGGTGTAGCTCAGTGATGAGTAGCACCTCCTTTAATGTCAATCCGGGAAGACGTGAGGATGGTATGAAGACCTCGAGCAAGTGGCGGCACAAGTGCGTGAGTGAGAAGCACACAAGCATGCACACACATACACACACACGCGCACACACGGCAAGACAAAGAGAGAGAATCAATGGAGTTCTTTAGATTACTTTCAAAAGCTCTTACAAGTTCGCTTCAATCACAATCTAACCTCAAAAATGAGCTTTCTAGCTCTTTTTATAGTTTTTGACTAGGTTCTGGCCCTATTCAGACCTAGTGTCCGGCCTAGTTAAAAATTAGGTTCCAGGGCTTATTTGAGGGCTCAAACGATATCTAAAAAATACGAAATTTGGCAGGTAGATACTTCTAATGCTCCTCAAGCTCAAGGACTCCTTGGCTTGCACAAAATGGAGCTACAAAAAGATGAAATGATATTTACAATGGTGCTTAGTGATGATAATCACTTTTAATGGGTGTAGAGGTTTTGAAAGATTAAGGTTGCCTTAGTGCTAAATCTGCGTGAATGTTCATAAGTGCTTCTTCCTGAAGAAAATTGTTGGCCTACTTGCCAGATCTTCGTTGACTCCCTTGTCTGCTTGTGCTTTCTCTCCCTTGTCCACTGCTAACATCTTGTTATGGGAGTTGGTAAGATCATTTTGACTACTGCTGATGGTAGTTCTTTCACTTTGTCAGATGCTTTATTTGTGCCAGGGATCAAAAGAACCTGTTATCAGTTTCTGCATTAGCCAAGATTGGCTTGGTTGTGAAATTTGTTGATGACAGGTGTACAGTTCATGATCTATCAAATGGCGATGTGATTATTGCTTCTGGCATTTTATGTCGTGGGCTGTATAAGCTCATAGACTATGAAAGATCTGTAAATCTGAAATGGTGTCCTCTTTGCCCAAACTAGAGGCACCTGGAAAACATGTTTGTGAAGGCTGTATTTTGGGCAAAATGCAGTGTTCCTCCTTTCCAAAAGATGGTTCAGTTCAGGCTACACAGAAATTGCAGCTTGTACATAGTGATGTTTGTGGTCCTATGCAGACACCCTCTTTTGGAAATTACCTTTACTTCGTGACTTTCATTGATGATGCATGGGTATATCCACTCAAAGCAAAGTCCGAAGTGTTCATGTGCTTTAAACAGTTTTTGGTTTTGGCTGAAAATATGTCAGCATGTAAAATGGGCACCCTCCGTTTTGATCGAGGGGGGGAATATATGTCTTCTAAATTTAATGCATTTCTGGCTGAACGTGGGATAAAACACCAGTGTACAGTGCCGTATACACCTCAACAGAATGGAGTTGCTGAACGAAAGAACAGGTCACTCATGGAGATGGCGAGGTGCATGGTCAAGAGTCAGGCTTTACCACATAGTTTCTGGCTTGAGGCTGTCATGTGTGCAGCATATGTACTGAACAGGTGTCCCACTAAAGCGCTGCAATCTATCACTCCATATGAGGCTTGGCATGACCCCAAGCCATCTGTTGCTCATCTGCATGTTTCTGGTTGTTTGGCATATGCACTAGTGCCTGAACAACATCACAAAAAATTGGATGATAAGGCAGTAAAATGTATTTTTGTTGGGTACAGTTCTGAAAGTAAAGGCTATCATCTGTATCATCCACAACTAAACGCATTCTCATTAGCCGTGATGTTGTATTTGTGGAAGATGCTATTCAACCATTGCTTTCATGTACTAAGGAGACATCTGTTAGCTCCAAAGACATGTATGATACTTTGATGCCTCTTTTTACAGGTAGACAGTCTAGTGCTTGTCCTAATGAGGCAACTTCTCAGCCTTTGCAGGTTATATATGATGATGCAGATCATTATTTCTGATGCAGATTTACATGATGCACTTGTTGATGAGAGAGCTGATATTGAGCAGGCAAAAACTATGCCAAAATGGTTGGTGCAGACTTTGTGTGACAGCAAATTAGATGCACCTTTGTCATATCATACTCGTTCAGGCTCTCAAAGTGCCTCCTTTGCATTAGATTGCTATGCTATGGCTGTGTCTAGTCTCTGTGATGAGAATGAGCCTATTTCGTTTGATGAAGCACAGAATTCAGAAAATTGGATGGCTGCTATACAATCTGAATATGATGCTATAATGAAGAATGGTACATGGTCTTTATGTGACTTGCCTCCTGGCAAGAAGGCCATTGGCACTAAGTGGGTATACAAGCTGAAGCGTAAACCTGATGGTACAATTGACAGGTTAAGGCTAGGCTTGTTGCAAAGGGTTATGCGCAGGAAAGAGGCATTGATTTTGATGAGACCTTTGCACCTACATGTCGTATGTATACTGTTCGGAGCATTTGTGCACTTGCAGCCCATCATGGTTGGAATGTACATCAGTTGGACATTAAAACAGCATTTCTGAATGGTGACTTGCATGAAGAAGTGTATGTTTTTCAGCCCCGTGGCTTTGTGATGAAAGGGCATGAAAACCAGGTGTGCAGGTTAAAGAAGGCATTATATGGTTTAAAGCAACCACCACGTGCTTGGTATGAGAAGATACATGCCTATCTGGTTGCACATGGTTTTGAGAACAGTCCAACTGAAAGCACCTTATATGTTAAGCGTGCTAATGATGTGCTTCTGATCATTGTTGTCTATGTTGACGATATGCTGCTCACTGGTCCTATTGAGAAGCATATTGCTAATTTCAAGGCTGATTTGCATGCCTCATTTGAGATGTTGGATTTGGGGCATTTGCATCAATATTTCGGCATTCAGTTTTATGCAAGTTGATGGTGGAATGGCTTTGTGTCAAACGAAATATATTGACACATTATTGCAGCGTTTTGGCCTTGAAGACTGTAAGCCTATTGCCACTCCTATGGAGACAGGTTTAGGATTGATTCTTCATGATGCTGGAGATGCATTTGATGCTGTTCTCTATCAGCAGGCTGTTGGATGCTTGATTTACTTATGCATTACTCGGCCAGATATTCAATTTGTTGTCTCACAGATCAGCAGATTTATGCATTGCCCAGGAGTCAAGCATTGGCAGGCAGTTAAGCGCATCTTTCACTACTTGAGTGGTACTCGGCTACTTGGGTTGTTTTATCCCAAGGGGGGATCACTATCGCTAGATTTGCATGCTTTTTCTGACTCTGATTGGGCTTGTTGCTATGACACTCGTGTGTCCACTAGTGGCTTTTGCTTCATGCTTGGTAGCTCATGTATATCTTGGTTGAGCAAGAAGCAGCCTACTGTGGCCACTTCCAGTTGTGAGGCTGAGTATAGGGCAGCTTTCACAACTACTGTTGAGTGTGTGTGGCTCAGACGCCTTATGGCTGATTTGGGTGTTGGTTAGAGCGCATTTGCAGTTGCGAGGAACCCTGTGTTCCATGCTCACACTAAGCACATTGAGGTGCATTATCACTATGTCAGGGAGAGGTTCTCTGCTAGGGAGATGAGCTTGGCATATGTGCCCACGCAGGAGAACATTGCAGACCTTTTCACGAAGGCTCTGCCTAGGGAGAAGTTTGAATCTTTCCGCAAACCTTATACATGAGTGCCAGCTCCTTGTTCCCCGCATCACTCCCAGGGGGGATTTGTTGATATATTTAGGTAA
The DNA here is from genome assembly GCA_020310875.1 of Ceratopteris richardii. Classification (NCBI taxonomy): domain Eukaryota; kingdom Viridiplantae; phylum Streptophyta; class Polypodiopsida; order Polypodiales; family Pteridaceae; genus Ceratopteris; species Ceratopteris richardii. Next base: position 83,781,865 of record CM035435.1, read on the forward strand.
TGATGTGTGTGAACAACTAGGACCGCCAGGGCACTTTTTTCCCTCTTTAGGAGGTTTCTTTCCTCCGGCTTGTATATATGCCTATTGCCCTAATGGGCTACTTATCTTTGTACATTCTCTAGTAATACATTCCCTATTGTGTGTTTGTGCTCCAAGCTTCTTCTTCTTCCTTGTGCTATTCGCGTGCTTCCATAGACGTCTAACTCCAACAACTACAAGATCCTACAATAGTGGTATTAGAGCTTCTTTTTTATTTGCTTTCACCCATTCAAGAGGGAGGAATCAAACCTAAACCAACATGCTTGGGAGCGCATGCACTATCCAAACATACATTTCCATGCATGTGTTTTTACATAGAACATGTGTATATTTGTTCAATGATGGGACATCTGATTGATCATCCATGTCTATTTTATTTCTTATCAACTAAAAACAATTGATTGTTCAAGTGAGGGGCATGTTATCACTTCTATAATGTTGAATTTAGGATCTTATTTTATTGATATTTTAATGTGCTTTGTGTTTTGATATAGTAGCGGAAGGTTCATGCGAGCGTGATGGGCATGGAATCATTCAGATGTATCTATACACAAACAAAAAAATTATATTTTCCATATATTCTAAAAATAAAAGACCATGTAGAGGTTTCTTTTTATAACTTCACTATAGAATGTGACTTTTGTAAATAAAAGCTAAAAGCTCTCCATAAAAGTGAGCAACTTTCTTTTGTATATCTGCTTTTTGAAGCAACACTCTCATTGTAGCTCTATAGTTGGAGGCAATAGAAAACTATAAATACATGTGCTTTGGAGACATGTCCGACAAAGTTCATAGGGGGAGATTGTACCCAATATTGCGTATTGTGTCATCTTATGTGCATCTCTATTTCTACGCATTTTTCAATATCATATTGTCTCTATGCACGCATGACTACATGATCTTGCAACATGTATGTTGCATGCCATAACTGTGTTCATTGAATTTTTCCTTCGATAAGAGTGACACAGGAACATGAGCAATGAAAGTCAAACATTTATTTTCTATTGAACATTACAGCGATACATATTTGCTCCTCAAAATGTGTAGAGTTCAAACTCAATATTTTGCTTGTTGAAGGAAGCTACATACTCAATAGTTAAGAGGCTATCATGAGACATTTTGTGTCCCTCCAATAAAGTGATAGAAGTAGGGAACATACATTCTTATTGAAGTACATTATGTAAGCATATTGTAATAGTTTGTATAGGAGAGAAAGAGAGATAAATAGATGATACATATGCAAGAATCGTATATTCTGTCATATTTAAGTCTTCAAATTGTCCTTACATGTCATATGTCTATGCATATACTTATGCATCTATTTGCATGCCACATTTGTAGCTTTATCCACAAGATTATGGAGGCATGTCACGTTGTCCTGAGTGTGTTTGCAAATGTGGATAATGTATACATTTGCAATTATGATGATGGATGCAACCTCATATATTTCAGATATATATGCATGACATGGAGCTTGCCTATGTGATGTGGAATAGATGACAAGGGAAGATGATGTGACTCTTCTAAAATTTTCTAATAGTGCAGCACAACACTCTGTCAACCTTCAAAATTCAGGTGCATCAAAATCCAGATAATAGTCTCAGCTTTCAAGCTTAGTGACAATTTACAAGTCACAATTGTTCATGTTTTCAATACAATGAACATGTTTGTGGCGACAAGTTACCAAATTGTAGTGTAGCATCTTAAGCGTGATTCATCTTCAATCTCAATTACAACAAGTGTTGATTCTTGAAGTAAGTATAACCACATTGTTGGAATTACAACTTGTCATTTGATGGTGAAATAATATTTGGGATGGATTGTAAGTTTAAAGGATAACTTAATATTTGAATTTGACAATACGAATTTGAATCATCATTGGTTCAACCTTCACAATGCAACGCAAGTTTGGAAACCTACACAACGCAAGTTTGAAGTTGGAGTTTTGAATTTCAAGTTTCAAGTTATTAGCTTTGACAATGTTGATTAAAAAATTTTCATATACTAGTTAGCAATTGCATATAGCTGAGAAAGATTTATTGACTATGACTTCACCTAACATGTCACACCTTAGACATCATATAAGAATATGTTTATGTAAATATATTTTGCCTCTCTTGACTTTTAAAAAATTACATATTTAAGCTTTTAATTCATATTAGATCTTGAATATAAAGTAAGATGACCATATGGATTTAAATGCAACACTTATCTCAAAGAAGCTAATCGCCAAGGTAGTGTTTGGAGAAAGTTCAATTAGCATGTTAATAATATACCCTTTCCTTTAAAGTTCCCCTATGCATAAGAATGTTAAAGATTTTTCCATTGCTTCTATGTTTATTCACTCTCTGTAGACAAAAGGATAAAACTTTCATTTATTTTCTATCTTATATATATATATATATATATATATATATATATATATATATATATATATATATATATATATATATATATATATATATATATATATACATACATACATACATCAATATAAATGGATCCTAAGAAGAACCTAGATTCCAAACATGATGCTTCTTTATCATCTACAATGAAGAAAAGGAACTCGCAAACAAATCTTCATTGTATCTACATTGAGTGATGTACAAAAGGATGTGTTCGATGTAACAGTGCATGATACAAACATAAGTATGGTTGTAGACCATGTTGTTGAAAGTAGTATCATAAATTGTGTTGCTACATATAGTAAGGGTACTGAAAGTCAGGAAGCTAGTAGAAAGAGTAGTCGTAAATGGCATAATCAGTGGATGTTGTTCCATCGTTGGGCATACTTATATGATCCCATGACCAATGAAGAGAGAATCAAATATTCATATTGTGAGGATGAAAAGAAGGTGAATGCATATACACAAAGGGGATCTTCAAGAATTATGATCTCTGCATTATGTGATATGTTATGTATGAAAGGGGTGGGAATCCCCTCTTATTGTGGTGAGTAGCATGAGGCCATGTCGCACTCATGCATAGTTTGCATGGAGAGAGAGAGAAAGAGAAAGAAGATATTAGAGTTTCGTGGTTGTGAGGAGAGGTAGACACATTCTCTCATGCATTCAATCATCTACCTCAAAATTTATGTGTCCATCATTCTATGAGCAAACAGGGTCTCAAGGAATCATTTGAAGAAAGAGAGGGTTTTTACAATTGGTATCAGAGCCTAGGAAATAAGCTTGGGTAAGGTGGGTACATTACAAAAGGCTCATGGGAAGCCATTGGCCTCTAAAAAAGGTGCTTGGGAAATTTTTATATGAAAGGGTACAAAATTAGCATGCATCACTTTAAGAAATAAGCCCAACAGAGATTAGAGTGTATCTCCTAATCTGTAGATTAGATTTAGATGTGTAAGGTATTGTTGGAAATCTCTCAAAATAAAAGTTCGAATTGATGCACTAGATTAAGGCTCCAAGATAATTAGAATGGGTTATAACCAGGTTCAAGATATTGAGGTTGAGAACAAGGGCCCAAGACACCAAAGTTGTTAACAAGGCAAGTCCGTAGGCAAGTGGCCAAGAAGCGAAAAGGCAAGGTTCAAGAAACCAAGGTTGAGAGCAAGGGTTCAAGAGACCAAGGTTGATAACAAGAAGGTTCAATAGAATATGCAAGGGTGAGGACATCAATTCAAGGGGAGATCCTAACAAGAAGGATTAGGAAGTAATCCTCAACCATGGATTTTGGGGCAAGTGGTTAGAACATCATACTCCTAACTAGTAGATCATGAGTTCAATTCCCACAATTGGTATCAGAGCTTGGGGAAGGAGGTAACAAAAACATTTTTTTTCATAAGTTTCCATCACATGTAGAAGCTCTTCTTCTCCATAAGGATCGAAGAAAGTTCCTATACATGCTCTTGGGAGTATGAACTTTTAGATTCCACCATCAAAAGTTTTCTATTGGCATCAACATATCATCTTCTCAAGGATCCACAATGCCCTCCCAAGCAAGATTGGACTTTCCATCTCCTACTCTAGCCTACACCTACACTCTCAACTTCAATGAAGCATTATTCCTCACTCACATACTGGATTTCCATGATTTTTTTGAACCTTGAAGCTTAGCTTATAAGCTTTTTTTAACACACAAAGAACATTAGATCGAAACACCTTTTTGTAGATCAGATTATCTCTACAAATTCTCTATAGATTGTATGACCACCTTTTAGAGCCTTTTCTGGGCAATTGAAAAGCCCAAATTTACTTTCTTCTCTTGGATATACATTTTTAAGTCAAATTATAGGTGCTAGACATCATTTAATTCACTTTCAAGGAACCAAATTTGTTCATATTTCGCTTAGTTTGGAAATTTTTAAGTTTTTTTGGGTGATTTGGATGCTTTGCAAAGCTTCTTCTAGCCAGCCAGTCATTTCCAAATCATTTTCGGGACTGGCGAGGATTATGAGAAGAGGCTAAAAGGTTGGATGATCCTTTTGAATTCACATGCAAAGCTTTTGAGAACATTCGGGAAGTGTAGTTGAGTTATTTCTTTTACTTTGAGTACTTGATTTGTTTCCTTTTGTTTCATTTTCAATTAGTATTGTTCAAGTATTGAAACACAAGAAAAGCAAAATCAAAACCCAACTTTTTAAACTCCTCAGAATATTGAAAAAGAAAAAAAAAATAGAAAAACAAGAAAAACCTCAAGAATTGGAAATGCAAGATGTTGAAGAAGAAGTTCATTTGTATGACGAGTTCATCATTCATTCTTAACACCATGCTTTAACTGATAGAACAAACAAGTTAGAGTCTATTTCAGTGAGCATGACATCCACATTTGAACAACTCAAAATCCAATTCATCACTCTAGAGACTTCTATTGCTTCTTTATTCAACAAGCAATAGCTTGAATGTGAAGCTTCACATGAAATTTCTATCATGGTTAGGAGAGAACATGTACCCACTATGCCTCTAACCACCCTAAAAGATAAGCATCCTAGGGATACACCTTTTCTTAAAGACTTGAAGCCACCTACATTTATGGGGGATGATAGAGATAGGAATAAAGATGCAATGAACACTTTTTTACAAAAGTGGATAGCCTTGCATCAATTAAAAGAGATGACAAATGAGTATCCAGTGCTCAAAACAATTCTTTTGCTTGGAATATGTGCATACAAATGGTGGATGAGTCTTAAAGAAGCCAAAAATATTCCTATGGATTTGGCTCAATTTGAAGCTCTTTTTTTGAAAGAGTTTTTACATCAGAGCAAGGAACAACGTAGTGGGATAGAGTGATGCAAAGAGGCAAACTTTATCTATTTAGCTCTCACACTATCAAGCGATTGTTCATAAATTAAAAGGTCTAGATGATTTCCAAAAAATGAGATGGTTTTTGAGAGGGCTTGACAAAGCCATTAAGATTAATGTTCGAAGGAATGCTCCTAAAACATTAGAAGAAGCTATCAAGCATGCTCAGTCATATGAAGACCATAGTTGTACAACAATGGATATAGATTAAACAATTGGATCCATGCAAGTCACTAAATTTAGGAAAAGGGTAATCCCAGGTAATCCCAGATCAGTTTGAGAAGGCCAAAAAGGAAAACTTATGCTTTAGATGTCTATCTCCTAGCCACTCTCAATGGAATTTCCCAATATGTAAGGGGGAAGATAAAAATCAAGCACATGGAATACTATGGTCTTAGAAAAAGACACTTGTGTAGACACTTCCAATTTATGGAAGCTCTAGCTCCAAGGAAGTGAAAGTGATGCTTTTACTCAATCATTGTGGTCATGACAATTTGGACCACATGATTTAGTTAAGCTTCATGGGCATGTGTATGAGGCTATAATGAGAGTCGTGATTGATGACTTCACTACACATAACTTTATTAATTATGTCCTAGTCAAGAGATTAAAAATCCCCCGACAATCGAGTGCACAAAAATACATAGTATCTATGATACAAGTGGGGAAGAAGAGAATATGGGATACTGTGGTACCCGTTTGAAAATCAAAATACAAGGATTTATTGATCATTTAGATTTACAAATTATGAACATGGACATAAAAAAATGTAGTATTAGGCAAAGAATGGCTTTGGGGATTAGGGGATACACTTAAAAGAAGTTATCTAAAAAATACGATTGAATTTGTTAAGAATGTAAGTACTTTTTGTATTCAAAGTGAAAGACATGTACCTAGTACACCTCTTATATCATGCATGTACTTAAATACTCTATTTGATTCACATGATGTTTATGCATTGTTCAATTAAGATGCTCATCAAACGATTCATGATTGTGACATTTCAAATGTATCTATTTTCTACCATAATGTAACTAAAGACATAACTTTCTATTATTCCTTTTTGCAAGAGTGTGTGGATAAAAGTTTTAAGCAATCAACATTTGAATATAAAGATGTATTTCCCCTTGTTTTATCAAAAGGATTACCACCTTCTAGAGGAGACATATTTGATCATGCATTGAATTAGTTGCTGATACTAAACCTATTTGTAAACCTCCTTATATACTTAGTTTAACTTAGTATCAAGAAGTAGAAAATCGAATCCAAGAGTTTCTAGCTAAAGGATTTATAAGGCCTACTAATTCTCCATGGGCATTGCCGATGCTCCTAGTTAAAAAGAAGGATGGCTCTATGAGACTTTGTATAGATTATAGGCCATTGAATAGGTAACTATTGAGAACAAATTTCTAATGCCTAGATTGGATGATCTCTAATCAGTTGCATCAAGATCAGTACTTTACTAAGCTTGATTTAAGATCTGGATATCATCAAATTAGAATAAAAGTAGAGGATATACCTAAAACTACTTTTAGGGCTAGGTATGGACATTATGAGTTCATAATGATGCCCTTTGATCTCACTAATGTTCCAACCACGTTCATGACACTCATGAATAGTGTTTTGAGGCCTTATCTAGGAAAGTTTATAGTAGATTTTCTTGATGATATTCTTATCTATAGTAAGTCAGAAGACAAACATTTGGAGAAAATTCACTCTTTGCAAAAGAAACGAAGTGTGAATTTCTTAAACCTAAGGTTAGGAATCTTGGAAAATCATCTCAAATCATGGAATTTAGATAGATATTGAAAAGGTGCAAGCTATTATGGAATGGGTGCATCCTTGAAACTTGGAAGAACTATAGGTCTTCCTTGGTTTATCCAAATTCTATCAAAGATTCATAAAGAATTATTCCAAGATTGTTGTTCCAATGATGGAACAACTTAAAGGGAGAGGGAAAGCCTTTCATTGGGTAGATGAACACAAAATAAAGTATGGAGAAGTTAAAAGTAGCAATGAGTATAACTCCAGTGTAAGAGATAATGGATTCCAATCAACCATTTATGGTTGAGACTGATGCGAGTGATTTTGCTATATGAGTGGTTTTAGTTTAGGATGGTTGATGAACAAATTTTGAGATCAAAAGCTAGATCCTAATAAAAAAAAATTACTCCATCTATGAGAAGGAGTTGTATGCATATTTCCATGCTTTGAAGAAGTGGCATCATTATTTATATGGTGCCAAAGTTACGATACTTTTTTTATCAAGAGAGCATTAGGTGGCACTCTAATCAAACAAACCTTAAAGATCGTAAGGTCTGATGTGTAGAGAGCCTTCAGGAGTTTGACTATGAGCTTAGGTATAGGAAGGGAAAGTTTAATGTGGTGACTGATTCACTTAGCCACATGCCTATGCTCAATGGGCTGAGTTTTACTTAGAGCACTTGTGTGCTACTTGAGTTCATTAGAGGGAAACGTAGGCTTGATCCTACATATTCCAAGATTTGGGAAGCCATAGAGAAAGGGAATTGTGATGCATGGGTTTCGAGTGAGGATGGAGCATCAACGGGTATTCAAGAAGGATTTAAGTGAAAGAAATATAGTATCCATGATGGATATCTATTTTATAAAGGTAATGTATGTGTCCCTAGAGACTTTGAGATGAGACATCACATTTTGTATGAGTGTCATGATACTCCTAGTGTAGGACACCTAGGAAATAACAAGACTATGATCTTGTTAAGAGGAAGTTTTACTGGTCTATACTTCATAAGGATGTCCTAGAGCAGGTGCCTAAGTGCTCTAAATTTTAGGTCAATAAAGTTGAGAGATTATAGATTGAAGGAATACTCCATCCCTTGGATATTCCCAATGGGAAGTGGGAGAGTATCTCCATGGATTTTATAGTAGGATTACCTAAAACAGAGAGAGGGCACGACCTAGTCTAGGTAATTTTGGATACATTAACCAAAATTTCTAGATTTATTCTAACATGTAGTATGATGAAGACACATGATTTGACTAGGTTATTTATGGAAAACCTATAGCGGTTATATGGTCTTCCTTTAGACATTGCTTCTAATCGAGGATAGGAAATTCACTAGCCACTTTTGTAGTGTAGTCTTCAAGAGGTTGGATACTAAACTTCGTATGAGTATATCCAAGCATCCTTATTGAGATGGGCAAACAGAAAGGGTTAATCAAATCTTAGAAGACATGTGCATCATGTAAATCTACATCAGAAATGGGAGGAGTGAACTAATGTCTCCTTAGTACATGAAAGTAAATTCAGAAATGTACCCAACAAAAGTACATTTTGCTACTTTATCATCCAATTTTGTATGTTTCACTGACTAAAATACCCTAATGCAAAAAAAATGAGTGTATCTCAAAATGTTGAATAGAACTAACCTGTCGAGTGTTGCTAAACTTACAACAAACTTCAAGGCACTTGTATTGGTGAACCAAAACCTGTATAAATGTTTGGCAAGCTTCTATGTCACAAACTCCAACATGCCTAAAATGAGATAAAAGAACATGATGTTGCACTCCAACAAATGCAGAGTGCTAACAATAACCTAGTTAGGGTGGTGAAGGCTATTATCATCGCTCAAGAAGAAGGCACGCATTCCAAGATTGTTGCAAAAAATTTTCAATTTTCTTGATTCGATGGGCATAAGGATGGCCAATTCGTTCTTTCATGGCTATCCTAGTTTGATGACTTTTATTCTCACAAATCATACTCTGAAAGTGAAAAAATGAAATTTTTTACTAATTATTTGGTGGGTAAGGCCCAGTTATGGTGGAATGTTTTGTGCCATAGCACCAATCCCTACCACATGGAAATCATTTCAAGAAAAGATCAAGGAGTCCTTCCTTTCTCCCTAGTTTCACTTTCATGCTCATCGATCATGGAAAACTTTTGGATGGAAAGATGGAGATACTGTGTCTACCTATACTGAATGTTTTTTGCAACAACTATTACTTATTTGTTTGCTTGAAAGGATCGCTGAAGATGCTTTGCAATGGAAGTATGAAGATAGTTTGGAGATGGGAATCCAAGCCAAGCTCAACACACTACGTCCTACAACCCTCTATGAAGCTATTTCTTTTGTACATGATGTTGAGAAAGAGTTTCAGTCCATCACCAAGTCCATTCACTTACAACAAATGCACCAACGACAACAACCAATGAAGCCCAATTTTCCTTTCAAGTGTCCCTTCACTAGTCTTTCTTCTCCTACTTTTTAGCACCCAGCCACTTTTCAACACCCTTCTCAATCCAATTTCTCACCAATACCCAAGACAACCTCCTTACACCCTACCAAACCTCCAACCCTTCAAACTACAGCTATGGATGCTTAACAAAAGAGGCCCCATATCACCTACTGGCATTGTGGTAAGTTTGGTCATACTAAAGCTAAATGTATGTTCCAAACTAACAACATGAAGCCTATTGGAGCTCAAGTACACAACATGGAGGTGGTTCCTAAAGACATTCAACCTAATTGGACCACAAAAGCACTATAAAAATATCTAAGTACCTTGGGTAATGCAATTTCTATTCATTCTTTACTTTGCACGCAAGGTACTATTAATGGTAAAGTTGTGAATATTTTACATGATGATGGTAGTTCGCATGATTTTATTTCTTATACACTAGTGCAAGATCTTCAATTAAACCCACTTCCTTCCATCTATATATTTAAGGCTACATTTCAAGGAAATAGATATAATGTTACAAGTGAAGTGCATAACAATGGGTTTTAAGTTTACCAATCAAGATATTTCTTTGTTTGCAATGCATGAATTCCAACCATTTCCATTAATTAGTCATACTCAAGGAAAATATGCATTTAGGAAGGGCTACAATTCATGTATTTTTTTTGCCGATAACATAGTTGATTACACACACACACACTTCCTAATGCACATAAATCATGTATGGCTTCTTATAAGGATTGTTTTATGGCTGATTTTCCTTCAAAGCTACCACCTTCTAGAGGATATCGACCATGGTATAGACTTAATTCTTGGTAGTTCTCCTCCCCATAAAGCACCTTATAGGCATGGACCTTTACATCGACAAGAAATAGCTAATCAGGTTATGGATTTACTCCACAAAGGACTTATAAGGTCGAGTTCTTCTCCCTTTTGAGCACCTATTCTTTTAGTAGAGAAGAAGAACAAGACTTATAGGATGTGCATTGACTATAGAGCACTCAATAAGATCACAATTAAAAATAGATATCCTATTCCTAGGATAGATGATTTGCTAGATAAACTTTGTGGAGCATGTGTTTTTAGCAAAATTGATCTTAAATCTGGGTATCATCAGATACATATGACACAAAATGACATTTATAAGATTGCCCTTAGAACTCAGACTGGTCACTTTGAATTCATGGTAATGCCTTTTGGACTTACCAATGCACCTGATACATTTGCACGTATGATGAATAACATTTTTCTTGATTACCAAGCTTTTGTTCTTGTTTTCTTTGATGACATACTTGTCTATAGTGAGAATGACAATGCCCATGAAAATCATTTAGCAACTATCTTTAATTTGTTATGCAAAAACAAACTCTATGCCAATCCTGAAAAGAGTTATTTCTTCCAAAACAAACTAGAGTATTTAGGACATATTATTTCTAGTCAAGGTGTTCATGTGGATCCAAAGAAAATTAAAGTAATTGAAGAATGGCATGTACCTCAATCTCTGAATGGTGTCCACTCTTTTCTAGGGTTAGCTAGTTTTTATAGAAAGTTTGTAAAAGGTTTTTCTTATTTAGCACTTCCACTCACATTATTATTAAAGAAAAAGATAAAATTTGCAGGGGGATTAGCACAACAGTTATAGATGCTAGTGGTTTAGGCATAGGTGTTGTATTAATGCAACATGATCATCCTATTGCATTTGAAAGTAGGAAACTTGAGCCTTCTGGAAAGAATTATAGTACATATGATAAGGAGCTTTTGGTTGTTATGCATGCTTTAAAAAATTGCAAACATTATCTCATGGGTTTTGAAGTTCTAATCAAAATAGACCAACAAGCTATTAAGCATTTATTAAATCAACCATTGATTTCTAACAAACACATTAAATGGGCTTCAGTCATACAAAATTTTCAGCCTATGATTCAATATCAACCTGGCAAAGCTAATGTTGTAGCTGATGCCCTTAGTCACTTGCCATCCCCCCAAACAAATATTGTTTCAATCAATAATATTTCTGCTATTGATATTCATTCGACATGATTCCTACTTATGCATCTGATTTGTATTTTTCACAAGCATGGAATGCTTTCAATAATTCTAGAACATTTAGTGAGGATCACTACACTTTTCATAATGGATTCTTGTATTTCCAATACAAGTTATAGGCAAAAACTATGCCAAAATGGTTGGTGCAGACTTTGCGTGATAGCAAATTAGATGCACCTCTGTCATATCGTACACCTTTAGGCTCTCATAGTGCCTCTTTTGCATTAGATTTCTATGCTATGGCTACATCTAGTCTCTGTGATGAGAATGGGCCTGTTTCATTTGATGAAGCACAAAATTCAGAAAATTGGATGGCTGCTATGCAATCTGAATACGATGCTATAATGAAGAATGGCACTTGGTCTTTATGTGACTTGCCTCCTGGAACGAAGGCCATTGGTACTAAGTGGGTATATAAGCTGAAGCGTAAGCCTGATGGTACGATTGACAGGTATAAGGCTAGGCTTGTTGCAAAGGGTTATGCACAGGAGAGAGACATTGATTTTGGTGAGACCTTTGCACCTACTTGCCGAATGATTACTACTCGTAGCATCTGTGCACTTGCAACTCATCATGGTTGGAATGTACATGAGTTGGATATCAAAACAACACTGAATGGTGACTTGCATGAAGAAGTGTATGTTTTTTAGCCTCGTGGCTTTGTGCAAAAAGGGCATGAAAACCAGGTGTGCAGGTTAAGAAAGGCTTTATATGGTTTAAAACAAGCACCACGTGCTTGGTATGAAAAGATTACATGCCTATCTAGTTGCACATGGTTTTGAGAACACTCCAATTGAAAGCACCTTATATGTTAAGCATGCTAATGATGTACTTCTAATCATTGTGGTGTATGTTGATGGCATGTTGCTCACTAGTCCTCATGATACACATATTGCTGATTTTAAGGCTGATTTGCATGCCTCATTTGAGATGTCTAATTTGGGGCATATGCATCATTATTTGGGCATTTAGTTTATGCATGTTGACAGTGGAATGGCTTTGTGTCAAACAAAATATATTGACACATTATTGCAGCATTTTGGCCTTGAAGATTACAAGCCTATTGCCACTCCTATGGAGACAGGTTTACGTTTGAGTCTTCATGATGCTAGAGATGCATTTGATGTTGTTCTCTATCAGCAAGCTGTTGGATGCTTGATTTACTTATGCATTACTTGGCGAGATATTCAGTTTGTAGTCTCACAAATGAGCAGGTTTATGCATTGCCCAGGTGTCAAGCATTGGTAGGAAGTTAACTGCATCTTTTGCTACTTAAGTGGTACTCGGGTACTTCTGTTGTTTTATCCCAAGGGGGGATCACTACTGCCAAATTTGCATGCTTTTTCTGACTGTGACTGGGCTGGTTGCAATGACACTTGTATGTCCACTAGTATTTTTTGCTTCATGCTTGGTAGCTCATGCATATCTTGGTTGAGCAAGAAGCAGCCTATTGTGGCCACTTCTAGTTGTGAGGCTAAGTATAGGGCAGCTTTCACAATGATTATTGAGTGTGTGTGGCTCAGACGCCTTATGGCTGATTTGGGTAGTGGTCAATCTTCTACCACCACCATCTTCATTGATAGTAAGAGCGCATTGGCAGTTGCAAGGAACCGTGTGTTCCATGCTCGCACTAAGCACATTGAGGTGCATTATCATTATGTCAGGGAGAGGTTCTCTGTTGGGGAGATCAGCTTGGCATATGTGCCCATGTAGGATAACATCGTAGACCTTTTCACGAAGGCTCTGCCTAGGGAGAAGTTTGAAGCTTTCTGCAAAGCTTTGGGCTTACTTCCTTTTGTGGAGTGATTCCCACATAGCTTAGTACTTCCGTATACATGAGTGCCAGCTCCTTGTTCACCGCATCACTCGTAGGGGGGATTTGTTGATATATTTAGGTAGTGATGTGTGTGAACACACTAGGACCACCGGGGCACTTTTTTCCCTCTTTAAGAGGTTTTTTTCCCCCAATATTCAACAGTCCTTTTGCAACCAATACGTGACACATCATGTAAGCCCATAATGGGTAATTGGTACCATCCAACTTATTCTCAACAACCAACATGTAGAATACATCACTACTTTCAGCCATGGCCACTAATTACAATACCATGATGTAAAAAAATGAGTGTATCTCAAAAAGATGAACAAAACTACCCTGTCGAGTTCTGCTAAACCTATAGCCAACTTTGAGATGCTCGTACTAGTGAACCAAAACTTGTATATATCTTTGGCACAAAAAGATGAAATTGCCTACACAAGCACTATGATAGTGTGTTCAGAGGGCAAAATGAGCTCAGATCATTATTTGATACTACATTGCAAAGTTGTTTTGAACTCCTAATCACCTTGAGTATGCTCACCAAATTTTGTGCAATTTTGAGACTATGATTGGAGGGGTGTCGATGATGCCCTATATGAAGTGGCGACTTGCTATGATGCCAAATATTGGAGTTTGAGGTTTGTGGAAGCATGCAAACAACACAAAAGCTTGGAGCACAAGACACAATACTGAATGTATTACTAAGAGAATGTACAAAGATAAGTGACCTATTAGGGTTATAAGCATATATACATGCCGAGGAAAAAAAAACCTCCTAAAGAGGGAAAAATGTGCCCCGGTGTCCTAGTTTGTTTGACATATCACACCATCTTCTCTCTCTTTGAACTTTAGAAACCATGTCAATGAGTCTCTAGCTCCAACAATCCCCCCCTCCTAGAGTCTTTTGTCCCTAAGAGTCAGTCTGTGTAGGAGTTGTTCATATGAAGCATTGAAGCCCATTAGCATTGTTGAGCTCGTGTAGAAGAAGACTTTACAAACATTGCAAGTGATATCTCTTGATGTTTCTTTTTTTTAGTTTCCTTATGTGACAATATTATAGGCATACTAGTAAATGAAATGCATGAGGGGAAAGGAAAGAAAAAGTTCATGTGCATGGCCTTGTAGGGTGGTCCTACAAATGTTTAGTTTGGAAATTCAAAAAGAAAAAAATGGTTCTAAATGAAAAGGGGTGTGGATCATGGTACTCAAGGGGTAGCTCCTAACAAGGCATTCTAATTTCACTTGAGAATCGTGTAGTTGATTTTGAGCTGATGATGGAGGCTATCTTGAGGCTATTATAGAGGTTGATTTCAAATATTAAGAGTGAAATCCAACTTTTGAATATTATTGCTTGAGATAATGTTAATGTGTAGCACTATGGTTGTGCCAATTGGGTATTCTCTAATAATAACCATGAACTATGTCGATATTTTTATGATATGATTAGTTGACACACAAATCACCAAACTCACCAAGTACACATTGAAGAGGACTACTTGATTATTCAAATAATGGATCCTTGGTAGGCCATAACAATTTTGATAAATTACTCCATGAAAAGCAATGTAATTTCCTTTCCTTCATGGATCCAATTAGATGCTTGGTTGAAGTGAAAAATGATATAAACATGTTGTGAAAGAGACAATGTTGTACAATAAACACATGGATCCTACACAAAGAGGTTGTTCCAACTTTATTGCCACCTCTCAAGAGAAGGCAGATAATCATTTTTGAATTTTTCCTTTGAAGTGGAAATTTTTTTCTTAACAACACATACCGATTGAGTCAATAGGGGGTGACAAAATATGCACATCTTCCAGTAATTCATGGACATGGCAAACCAAGAATGTAGCATGTATGGGGTATTTATCAACAAATATCCAAATACCAAATTTTCCACACGTTCGATATGTGTGCGACCGATACCTAGTAGTGAAGCTCGGTTATCTTGAGCATCAAGCATGTATGTGGCAACTAGGGATTGTCCAATGGTATTACATGAAGCTCCTGTGTCAATTAGTGATTTGAACACATTTGCTATTGGAGTTTAAAGTCTATGGTAGCATATTAAAGCACAAGGAAGAAGAAGAAGCTTGGAGCACAACATGATATTGAATATATTACCAAGAGAATGTAGGTGTATATAAAATCCTAGGAAAAACAAACCCATAAAGAGGGAAAAAAGTGCCCCGATGGTCCTAAGTGTGTTCACACAAATAGCCATAAAAATATATCAACAAATTCCCCTTGGGAGTGATATTGTGAACAAGGAGTTGGCATTCATGTATAAGGAACTGCCAAGCTATGTTGAAAGAGATCAATCTAGAAAAGGAATTAATACCAAAGCTTTATGAAAAGCTTTAAACTTCTTCTTAGGCAGAGCCTTTGTGAAAAGGTCTACAACATTATCCTGTGTGGGCACATAAGCCAAACTAATCTCTCTAGTAAAGAACCTCTCCCTCACTAATGATAGTGCACGTCAATGTGCTTTGTGAGAATGGAAAATAGGGCTCCTTGCAATTACCAATGCACTCTAACTGTCAGTCATGATGTTGGTGGCAAAAGATTGACCAACATCTAAATTAGTCAAAAGATGACACACTCAATAGTTGTTGTGAAAGTTGCCCTATAATGAGCCTCACAACTAGAGGTGGCTAGAATAGGCTGCTTCTTGCTCAACCAAGATATGCATGAGCTACCAAGAATGAATAAAAGACCATTGTTGGACGCAAGAGTTTCATAGCAACCACCCTAGTGAGTCAAACATAGCATGTAAATCTGGTAGTAATGAACCCCTTGGGATGAAGCAATCTAAGTAGTCAAGTACCACTCAAGTTGCAAAAGATGTGCTTAACCGCCTTCCAATGCTTGAAACCTAGGCAATGCATAAGCTTGCTCATCTAAGAGATAGCAAAATGAATATCAAGTCAAGTGATGTATAAGTAAATCAAGCATCCAATGATAAAATATATAGTGGCCTATCAATCACAGACTATAAGTTTGACCACATTTGTAAAACTTAGGAAATTTGTGTTTGTGCTTTGTGTGTACTATGCAAGTCGACATATTTTGTAGGTCCTTTGAATACTATTATGTGTGGCATCTAGAGCTTGTTTTTCTACTACAAGGGTATCATCCTGGAGCTCTCAAAAATGATAATCCATCGTGGTACGTCATCATCACTCCATTTCACAAGTGTCAAAGCATTCTAATGCAAAAGCTTTGCTGCTTTTGTGCAAGCAAAGCGAGTACCCAGAGGCTTTCTCCAAGGCTTACAACTAAAGATTTTCTGATTTTGTGCAAGTGAAGTGAGTACCCCAAGGCTTTCCCTAAATTGGTGACCAAGGCATAGAGACCAAGGCACTGTTGGTTGCACATGAGCGAGGACCTCAACTATCAAGGCATAGAGACCAAGGCACTGTTGGTGACCAAGGCACTGTTGGTTGCACATGGGGGAGGACCTCAACGATCAAGGAAGATGGAGGTTCCTGAAAATTCTCAACAGTTCATCCATCCTAGCATCGTTCTCTCTAGAGCTCGCTCAACTAGAAATCTCTTTCCACTAAGCTACACTGTTGTGATGTTTGAGGAGGGGGAAAGACTAAAGTTCAAATTAACATGAACATGTTATGGGCCCTCAAAGCTTCATTCTTTGCTTTCAAAGGCTATTTTGAAGCATTTTCTAGGGTGATTCTTTGAGCCATTTTGGAGTACTTTTACACATAGTTCTCTTTACATAGGTTCAAGAACATCAAGAAGAGTGTTCCTTTTACTTCTCCAACAACAAATCTTCAGCTTTGGGGCTATGTTTTCAGCCACAAAGGTTTCCAATTGTGATGGGAGTAGCCACAACAAGTTCATGCAAGTTTTTGAGCCTAAAGAATAGAATTGATAGACACTTGTAGGTGTTGTTGGCTAGTGATTGGGTTGTAATTCAATCTTTCATTGTCATACACATACACACTATGTATGCTTCGATGGATAATGCTTATATATGTCCATGTGGTCATTGATATAGCGGTTTTGTTTTTTGCATAAAGTCTTCAACATTGATAAAAAGGGTCGTGGTGAGATTTTCTTAATTGGAAGACACCCATATGTCACGTCTCTTCGGTGATGTAGGTGGAAGAATTACCTAACCATGCTCTAAGAGATATATGCTAGTTGCTCATAAGTGCTCTATAATCCTATTTGGCTTCTTTTGATTTAGTGGTTATATGCAATGGAGTCAATGATTCACTATGAAATTTTACATGTCAGTAGTTGTAGTTTAATGAGTTTTTTGACACTTTTGTAGAGGAGACTCTAATAATTTGTTTTTACTTTTTTTTCAACTATACAATTGTCAATCTTACTCCTTGACATACTTATTGGTGCGAGCACATACATTCTCACATAATCCTTTTGGTTGGTATCTACTATTCATTAATCAATTTTTCTTGGAAGACTATCAAACGTTTTCCTAAAATCTGACACTTCGTCATCCTTTTTTGAGCCTTAGTGGTGTTTAGACTATTCTAGCTCCATTTTCATTTTAGTCAAGTCTCTATCATCATGGCATCATAAATCTGAAGCATATTTGGTGGATCTGGGTCTAGTGCTAGTACTCCCAAGTGGAGTTATAACTTGCAGGGCAAATAACATTTTGAGATTTGAAAAATTGATGGCACAAACTTTCCTCTATGGAAATAATCAGATTAAAGATGTGTTGATTTAGAGGAGACAGTGGAAGCAAGTAAATGGAATCTCAAAGAAGCTTGTTGATATGGATGATGATGACTAGGATAAGTTGGATGAAATGGATAGGTCCACCATTCGATTGCACCTTGAAAATAATGCTTACTTTACACTATTGGACTATGAAAGTAAATCTTAGTAGCATACAACTAGCACAAAGCCATTTAGAGGTGCATTATCATTTGATCATGGAAAATGTATTAGTAGGTGATATTGACCTTGTTTATGTGAGGATAGATGAGAAAGTTGTTGATATTTGGAGCTAAGAAGTTGAAGAAGTTTCGGAAGGTGCCTGGATTACAGGACATGACATTGAGCTTGAGGGGTAGTGTTGAGATATCAAGCTCGACGTGATGATCTAGGATGACATGTATCACTTTTTTATTTCTCTAACATGTATAGTGGTCACATCGATATATGTTAGGGATACTTCATTGAGATTTAGTGGATTTATCTACTGAAAGTGATCACACATTTGTTTCTTGCCAGATCATTCATTCGTGGGCATTAGGATTTTCCTTATGTACTATTATTTATATATTGCACTAGTATTTTTGTTTTAGGTCATTCTTGTATATTCCTTTATGTTATAGAAGAAGAAGAAGATCATTATTTTGTCTCAATCTGTGAGTGTGCTCCTCTTTAAGTGTGAGAGTGTGTGAGTGAGCTCTCTTCCTTATCTCCTTCCTCGTGATAAAGGTTGCACAAGAGCATCAGTGGACAATCCATGAGCTATCATTTACAATCATGGACTTAGAATGATTAGCAAAAACCAGATTGAGAGAAGTAGCAGGAATATATGCGGGGAAGAAGAGATAGAAGGCCTATTTTGATGCACATGTAAAGGATAATGGCTTAAAAGTCAGTGACCTAGTATTGGTATACACTTTGAAGTAGCATGCTCATAAACTAGAGGAATGTAGCTATGGACCTATGATCATTAATAGAATATCAACCAATGAAATGGTGCTATTAGGCACTCTAGAAGGCAATATGTTGCCTAATTACATAAGTGGCTATTGAGTCAAGCTCTATCAAAAATGCTTGATAGAGGAAATGCTCAACTAACTCAATGTGGCTAAGAAGTTTAAAGAGGAATACAAGAGAATATGAGAGGAAGCTCAAGCCAAAGCTCTAGAATGCATCAAATGAATGAAATTAAGATGCCACAGGATATGCGAGTTTAGGGACAATGATGTGGAAAGGCTTCATCTTGTGAATGTCCTTCTGCACTCTGATGCTCCTAGATATTACATGGCAATGTGCCAAATGAAGAGGAATACCTCCCCTAGCATAGTTGATAGATGACCATTCATTTTAGTTCAGCTAAGAAAGGGCACTACACTCAAGAAGATTAGGGCCCTATTTGATTAAGGAGCTACTACAAGTGCCATTAGGTATTCATGCTATCAGGATATGAACTTGCACATGAATTTGATTGAGGCTTACCTCATAGAATTAGGAGGTGTGGAAACTCCTTGCATGGGTGGGTTGGAAGTTCCCATCTTAGTACAAGATGTTCCCTTGCTAATAAAGTTACTAGTGTGACATGATGAAGATCTTCGTGAATCTTTAATCTTGGGTCAAGATTGGATCTATGATCATGTCGTTAACTTAAACCTCAGAAGTTGTCTTCTCTAGGTTTGGGTAAAAGAAAACTACATTCCAATAGAACTAGAAAGTAGTACAATCAATGATCACAATTCCACATAGGATCCTAGTTCTTCTAAGTCTAAGCTTGAAGAATATGATGCTACATGTAGCAATGCATCTATTGTGTGGAAACTCCCACACTCTCACAAATAGATCATGCAACATGTGGAACTCCCTTCTTTTCCAAAGACAAGTTTCATATCGATAACTCAACCATGGAGGCATGCAATTCAACAACAGTAGAAACATGAATCAAGAAGACCAACAAAGCCATGGACATACCCACTTGTCCTAGGAATGAAGCATATATGGGTGTGGAAGGGTGAGCAACTGATTGCTTCCCTAGGTTCAAAGCCATCATTCGAGAAGCAAAATGAGAAGCCATGGCAAGAATTAGTGAAGCAAGGGAGATATCAACCACGGAGAACTCTCCAAATTTGGTATCAAAGTGATCAACGAAGGGAGGCTCTAATAACTTGCAAATATGGGTGCCAAAGATCTTCTTGAGAGTCCAAATCTCCTCCCACAAGATCTTAGTCTCCAGGCAATCACAATCCATCCCAACCCCTCATACATCTAAACAAAAAGTTGTTGCATATAATGCACCATGTAATTTTGTTCCTTGAACAACTTGGAGTTGGGTACCTAAACCGTCCCATGACCAAGTCAAATCATCCTCCTAGAATAACATGTATAAACCCTTTTAACTCTCATATTCCCATAAAAGAAGCATGCAAACTAAACAAAAATTCCAGCCAAACCTTGTAATATCTTGTCGTAGATGATTCACAAAAGCAATTGCATGCATCATCAAGCTATGGTGGGAAGTAAGAACTAGATCCCAGCAAACAACATTAACTCTTTGCCCATCGATTAGCACCCTTCAGAAGTACCTCCCATGTTCTATAAATATAGGGATACCATTCCCATCTAGGACCCTCCATCAAGACGAATGGAGAGAGTCCAAGCTCACTCACACTGGTTCAACGAGCTGGCTAGGCCATGGGAATGCATTTTACAAATGGGAGTCCAAGTGTGAATTCAAGCACACATGGGGCTGATTTTAGTTCTTCTCTAAAGAGTTTGAAGAGTTATAGAACTCAACAGAGCTCTATAATATTTGGGAAAGAGCAGAACTGTTGGACTACTTCACTGATCCATTACCAAAGATAAATTTTTTGAGATGTTATTATCTGATTCAGACTTTTTTAGCTTGGGGAAGATAAGGAACTTTCTGGCACTTTCATGGTACCATAACTATTTCCCAACCAAGAATTGAAGCCATTCAATTTTCCTCAAAACTTGATAAGTGAAGCTTTGAACATGTACGGAGCCACATCCCCATGGATAAAGAGATGCAGATCCTACATGCTATGAAAAAGAGGGATGTATTGAAGATCACTAAGATATTTGCTATCACACCAAGCTTGTTCCTACTCCTCAGAATGCGCATGCAACATTTTTCCTTTCCAATGCACGATTGCTTCATGCAGCCACATAAGAAGATATGGTTTATTCTTTATCTAGTAGAGTTTGTAGAGATCAAGATTAACCTACCACATTGGATCATTGATCAATTTTATGTGGAAAATGCAAATGGTAGCAGAAAGCATCCTTGAATGGGTGTTGTGCAATCACAAGGATCATATACAAATGTTTGGTTTATTACATTCCCATAGAATGGGAACTCACCAAGAGCAACTCTCTAGATTTTCAAGTAGAGAAAGCCCTCAACAGCTCCAGAACCTAGACATATGTGAGAACTATGCATGCAACCAAGAGGTGAGGTCACCACTTGCAAAGTGTCACCAACCACGAAATCACCCATAATTCCTTGATTCAACATTTGCATTCCCAACTTATAGAAGCTCATGGAGCAACTACCACATGTGAAGCAACTGTAGCCCAGTTGTCAGCCCCACCCATTCCACCAGAATTTGAATTCCCAACGACTCAAGTACTTGAGGACAAGGACACCTTGATTTCAAACAACCCATAATTAATCCAATCCTTATGTGTAGTGTTAGAAGTTGTTGGAGTGGTTGAAGCGATTGACTACATGTTAAATAATCCTAGTGTGCAATATGATGAATCCAGAGTGAGGACACTTTCCCACTTGGGTAAAATGATATAAATCTTTGTGACCTCTAGTACAACTTCTACAACCACCCTTGTCACCACTATACATATTTCCACTGTTGAAAATGTCAGACAATCAGAAGAAGCCACCTTTCATATGACTCCCAACTCACCCACAGATGTAATGTCACCCTTAATATCTCTTGAGCCAATTCTAACCACTACCACTAAGTTACCCATCACCACGAACCCTGTAACTACCGCAATATCTATTTCCAATTTTGAATTTCATAGTCTTGTGTCACATACATAACTTTTGTCTTCCTATGATAACCCATTGTATAATGCTAATGTTTCCTCCTCTCCAATCCCCCTTCTTGCCATATTCAAGCACATATCATCGGAACTTTTCCATAATGTCTCATTTTTGTTCAATTTTCCATCCACCTTCTGCACATCCTTCATTGTGGGACACTTCTTCTCACATTCATCATGTTCCATTTTATTTACCACCTGATAATTAGACTTTGGAAATTTTTTTCGAGCACCACTATGCACTCCAACCACCATATCACTTTTCTATTGATGCCACACACACCAACACATCAAATCCTATGGACATTTCACCTCCACTCACTGCACCTCCCCCATCCCCCACAAGAGCACAATCCCCGATTCCCCCTCCACCAACATCACCTCCACCCACTATGGTATTTCCCACTACATCCACTCTCCCCATCCCTATTCCCATCCCCCCTACATACAACACTTTGAACATTGCATCCACCTTTTCTGCATCAAACATTGATTAAGTTGTGCCAACCAATTATGCCAAAAATATATATGGTTGGCATCATAGAACATAATTCCATAGGACCAATCAACCTAGCTACAAGAAAGAATCACCACAGTAATTGCTACGAATGACACAATACAAAGACAATATAATGCTCTGCAATAGGGCCACACGCAGTTAGAGGTGCAGATACAAGAACAAAACACACAAGCCATCAATGAAATGGAAGCATAACTATGCATGAAGATGGAAAGAAATGCCAAGATCAACCACAACATGGCTCTACTATGAAGGCACTTAGAAGCATTAAAAGAAGAAAATCAGAGGCTATAACAATAGTATACAAAGAACTTGGATGCTGCCATTGAAAACATGCATGATGCCCCTATTAACCCCTCAAAGTTCCAAGTAGGTCCTCCAAAGAGTATAAAAAGGAAGATTATGTTAACTTACTAGAAGCACATGATAAACTAACTAAGGAGGTTAACCAATTACAAAGGCAAAAACCCACAAGAATACCAACAAATCCAATAGAACTCCCTAAAACAACCATGACAACTTCAAAATCTACTGACATTGTCAACCTCTAGAACAAAATAATTGAGTTGCAAGTGAGGCTCCAACAATACGAGAGGCTTGTGTCACCACTTGAGGCCCTAGAAGCAAAAGAGATAGTCGAGATCCATGTGTAAAAAAACATTTGAAGAAGAGTGCAAACCTTAGCTAACACTAGGAGGAATCATAGAGGAAGGCTAGGACACATATGAGCTATCCAAAGTGAGTGTGGGATGGAAGTGATAGAAGAAATTGGTCGGACTCAAGAAGAATGCATGGAGTTCCAAATTTTGGCAATGGACACTGTTAGCCCACAAAATGGTTGATTTTTATGCACTAATGTGGTTTTATTTGGCAGGAAAATATGTTTGGTTGCAGGTACTTGAAGAGTTAATCAATTGGATGAAAGGTATTTGCAAACTACATGGCTACATCTTGTTCAGAGGGGAATGCCCTTGGTATTTGGAGTTTCGATTATGGAAAATATGAGCATGTTTAGGATGCAGTCATTTGTGTTGAGCAGATGCAGTTTGGGGGAAAGCCCATTCAGATTCTTGCATTTCTTGTTTATGTATTGAATGCCTATTGTCATGCAAGTTTGGTGAGTGAAGGCCACAACCATTTTGAGGCCATGTATGCAAGTTGTGGCTTGATCATAGAAACCTATAAGTTTTCAATAAGCTTCAGATTAGGGACGTTGCGGGTTGGAATGTACTTCTGGAAGATTGCACAATGAAAGTGCCAAACAATGATTGTTATTATCTGATGTTGTTCTTGGCACTGCATTGGTGGATATGTATGCAAAATGTGGTTCACTTGCAACTGCAGAAATAGTGTTGCATTCTCGTCCCAAGTCAGATTCGATCTCATGGAATGCTATGTTAGGTGCATATGTCGAACATGGGTGTGTTGAAGATGCGCTATGATGCACTGAATCTATGTGTGCAGGGGAGTCTTTTTGGTCCCTCACTTTTAGGCTTTGCGTTGCATGGGTTTGAACGTCTCAGCAGCCATCATTGAGAGTATTCATCATGTTCATCTTGTACAGCTCCGTAGCTTTTGTGCAGAGGGTGTGCATAGGCTTTTGGTTTATGAATATATGTCAAATGGTTCGCTGGATACGTGCCTTTTTCCATCTGAAGGGAGTACAAAACTCTTGGATTAGAATACAAGGTATAAAGTAGCGTTGGGAACCGCTAAAGGAGGAGCTTACCTGCATACTGATTGTAGAGAGAGCCAGGTGTTTACAAAAATGAGAGGTACGAGGGGATGCCTTTATCTTTTGGGGCGGCAGCAAAAAGGGTCTCTCTCTCTCTCTCTCTCTCCATTTTTTTTGTCTTGTCCATCCGGGTGCAGGTGTCGAGGGGAAGGTGTGGATTCGTGGGGGTATCCTGGAAGAGTTTTATCGGTGTCAGCTTAGAACGCGGACTGCACAGAGGAGCTGATATCGAAGGGGGGGGAAACTCGCATAGGCGGGGGGGCTCGATGTTGGTCTGCTGGGTCGGCTCTTTGTATGGTTGTTTTCCTCTCGGTGGTCTGAAAAAAAAAAAACCCCTAGCAGATGGGGAAGGTCTTGGAGTTTGATGGGAATGCTGTGCAGGACAACAATAAGAGCAAAGTCATTTCAAGGCACATTCAACTGGCTATCCATAATGATGAGGAGTTGGAATAGCTTTTATCGGGGATGAGTTCCAGCCGAAGGATTATGCTGAGGAAATTATATGATCGAAAGAGTTAAGCAAGATTGATCCTGGAGAATCCTATCCTAGAGAAGGAGTTCTCAACAGGGAGAGACACCCTCGGCAAGGAATGTGTTACCTCATCTCCTGCATAGGGAATGGCTGCAATGGCGAAGTACCCATTACGTATGCATGATGGCTCTCAAATTTTATCATACTCAAGCGATATCAGGTAGGGCAGCGACTGAACGGACAGATCTGGGTGAGACAACGAAGACGAGGATGGAACAGATTGATATGGATGGTGGACAATATCAGCGTAGCTTTTACAGGACAGTGTTGCTCCCTGCAAGTACTGTTTCTGATCATATGTATAGGTACGGGCACAGATGTTGAATGCGATATTCCTGATTCCAACTGCGCTTTCTTAGACATGTTGATAAGCACCTGCTCACATATTTGATAAGAACGTTGAAGAACACTATCTGAGATTAGAGAAGGGAAATTGACTAGGATGAACGAGAAGAAGAAAAGGCTTGTATCAAATTACAGTAGGGTAAACGCTGAGCCTATGCCGTCTGCTTCAATTTCATTGACTCCCGCTTCTACAACGTGTTCACTACTGTTGGAGGTAATCGGGTTACTCTTCATCAACTACTGGAAAACAATGGCCTTGTAGGTTTGCAGATGTATGTAGATGAAGATACAGATGAGGCTTTGTATATTGTAAGTTGGGCTTGTGATACTGCAAATTCACCATATTTGATAGCGAGTGGGAGTAGTGGTGTCATCGGTGCAATCAATGTTGGCAAAGAGAAACTGCATAAAAGTTTTGTTGGCCACAGTGATTCAATAAATGGGTTGAGGACAAGCTCTGAGGCCCTGTCTTGTTGCATCAGCAAGCAAGGGTGAATCTGTAAGATTATGGAACATAAGTATAGGTGTTCGCATTCTGAGATTTACAGGATCAAATGGTCATCGAAATGAGGATCTTAGCATGGGTTTTCATCCATCAAACAAAGACTCGATTGCCAGTTGTAGGATGGATAATTCTGTAAAGATTTGGAGCTTGAAGGGTTTTCCAGTATATGTCGAACAATCTCTTGACTGGAAGGATGTTTCTTCCAAGTTTCCTACAAAATATGTGCAGTTCCCAATATTTACAGCAAACGTCCATTCCAATTATGTCGATTGCACTCGCTGGCTCGGAGATTTCACTCTATCAAAGAGTGTGGATAATGAAATAGTTCTATGCAAGCCTTGACAAAAGAACATGGCGGAAGCAATGATGAGACAGTGAAAGCAAATGGGCTGATTTGTTCTCTGAAAGAAAATTTGATGCGCCACCAGATAAGATGTTAACCCAGCGTGGCTTCTTTGAGCATTTGGTAAGAGTTTTACCAGTTTCCAAAGGGACTACTATGAGCCTTCGCCCAACTTAGATTTATGCAATTTTTGTTCATCAATACATTCTAAAGATGCAGATTCAACGATCTTTGCTGTGCAAAAAAAAAAAAAGAATTCTGTTCTTATTTCTTAGCACCAAGTTGCGATAAACTGAAGATAGTAATCCTGAAGTATGAAGTTTTGATTTCATTAATCGATTGTTCTAGTGTCCATTGTATACATGAACTAACATGGTGCATTTTCTTTTTGTGTGTGTTGCAATGAGTAAAAAATGAGGGAGTATTATAGAAATCTTGGGCTCAAGACCCATCATTTTGGTGCGTTTGCCGGGAACATATGAGCTAGTGCATAGACATAGGAAGAATCCATTGCGAGATAATTATGGGTTCTAGGTAATCCAAGTGGACCGATTCCGAGGGGTGTGAGCAAAATAAAGACTTTCACAATCATCTTTTCCTTGGGCTCAAGAGTTAAACATTTTGGTGCGTCTGCCGGGAATTTATGAGCTAGCGCATAGACATAGGAAGTCTCCATCGCGAGATAATTGTGGGCTCTAAGTAATCCAAGTGGACCAATTGCGAGGGATTTGAACAAAATAAAGCCTCAGATAATCATTTTTTTCTTGGGCATCAGGAGCCTTTCATTTTGGTGCGTTTGCTGGGAATTGGCTTAGCACATCTCATAGAGAGTGCTACGAGTTCGCTTGGTGCCCCAATCGTGTGGCACAGCCAAGTCGATCCCAAATCTGCTTTGATCTTCATTAAAGAAATGGCCCAACAAAGGCAAGCCTGTGGTTTTGAGGAGAATGCCAACATGAGGCAAATGAATTCTGGACGAAATAGGAGATGCATATATTCTCATTCGACCATGAGAGATCATGCGAATAGAGGGTGGCGATTTGGCCCGATATCAAATTATGTGAGATGCTGGTGTTGCGAGCAGATTGGGCATATAGCCAAATATTGCCCTCGTGTATGCACCCCACTGGATTTTGTCCCCACATGTGCGGATTGCGGGAAAAAGAGACTATGCGAGCACGTGTGTGGCTCAAAAGAGATGACTGACATAAAGGTCACAACAAATCAAGCTGATAGGTGCTTATCCTCCTTGTATGTGGAAGTTGACAAAGGTGGAGTTACTTCATCGACGGAGACTGCGAGAGCAAGTGAAAGCAAGGACACTCAATCTCATGATCGAGACTTGATAGAACTTGTAAAGAGCTTGGAATGTCAAGTCAATTTGCTTCAGGTGGAGCGAGATAACGAGAGGATCAAAATAGAGAAATTAGAGGAAAATCAAGTGAAAATGGCCGAGATCCTAGGAACTTGGGAAAAGCAAGTACGAATGTTGAAAAATGAAAACAAGGAGTGGAAAAGAGTAAACAAAAGCTGCAGGCAAGATCTTGTGAAGCCCGAGAGTGAAAACGTGGTCTGGGACTTGAGATCCGGCTTGATGGTAGCCGACTGTTTTGGAGTTGCGATCGAAGAAGAGCTCTCAAGAGATAGGTATGACCTGATGAGGAGAGTCGAACAAATGGAGCATGAAATTGAGAAGGTACAAAGCATAATCCGTCGATATAGTGATCAAGCGGGTAAGGCATGTGACGAGTTCCACCTGGAGTTAGAAAGAATGAAAAGTGCCCAAGCGGAGAGTGATGAGAAAGTGAGACGGGTAGAGAAAGCGAATGCAAAGTTGAGTAGCAAGCTCGGTAGGTGGATGAATCAGAAAGACGACGAGATGCGAGGACAGGTGGAGGATCCGAGAGCGAGGAAAACGGAGGAAGAGCTGAAAGCGGTGTTGGATAGGTTGGATGCGTTCGGAACAGAGTTAGAAAGGACGAAGAATGAATTGTCGAAGAAGGTAGATGACCTGGATGAAGAAAATATGAGTAGAATCTGGGAGGAGAGGTCGATTCAAGAAGAGGTTGAAAAGTTGTCTGGCCAAGTCGGGAGGAGCGAGGAGGTTCCTTTGGAAATAGAAAGAAAGATGATCCATTTAGAAGAGGAGAAGAAGAAAATGTGGGTTCGGTTCCATCAAGTGGATGATGAGATTTTTCGACTCCAAGGTAGTGATGAGCGAAAAGAAGAAGGGATAAGGGATTTAGCTTTGAAGCTCGAGGCATTAAGAGGTGTAGTAATGAATGGTGGCCTTCCAGACCGTATCGCCTAGCTAGAGGACAATATCAGCAAGCTGTCGAATCATGTGGAATCTCTACGAGGCAGAGGATGGAGATGAAAAAGAAAAAGATGATATGATGGATGCCGGTTAGGACGGCTTGAGTTTGATTAGGGTTTGCTTTGCGGATTGCGAGTCAAAGATGTGAGGACGGGTGGACCAAGTTTGTTGTATGCTTAGGACTAAAGTGACACTTTTTGAGGTTTCAGGTCGACAAGGTGGTTAGTATGTGCGGGTTTTGCGAGGACGGGTTGACCATGGCATTAGTGGCTGGATTTTGGCTTGAGTAGCAGCAGAGAGGAGATGTGTCTTATTGGGATGTCCACAGGGAGTCTATATGTGTGTGTCGTGATTGGGATGGTTGGGAAAAAGTCCTTTCTTTTGTCTCCTAATTCTCGAGATGCGGGAATGAAAAGGAAATGAGAAAAATATATGCTTGTGTATGTGTGAGTGTGGCTACGCGCCTATGTGGGCTGATAGGTGGGTGGACCCACTTTGGCCGGGTGGTCAAAGCCACGAACCGACGTCGGTTTCGCATAGGGCTAGCTGTCTGTGTGTTGTGCGCTGCGTTGGGTTGGTAGATGGGTGGAACAAACTCGATCGGGTGGCCGAGTCCACGAGTCGCATCCAGCTTCGGCGTAGGCCGGCAAGTGTGAGTAAATATGTGAAAAAAAAATGATGAAAAAAGAGAGAAAAAAAATGTGGAAAAAAATGAATGAGAAGAATTCCTCGCTCGAGGGGGGACATAAGAGAGGTGAGAGAGCATGATGCTCGGATGGGAATATATGTGTTTGTGTTGTGGGGATTTGGGTTATGTGTGGGCTCCCGATGAGGTATGTCGAATCGAAGCTTAAGCTCGGCTAGGATTTTGGTTGCGATGTGTCTATGGAAAGCTTGGACTTGAGGGATCCAATCGTGCTAGTTGCATTGTTTGTCTGCAAACCTTCCGGAAGTGTTCAGTTTGGCTCTTAGGTGGTGCAATGACTTGTGAAGTTCGGAATCGCGTCGACGATGAGTGATCTTGTTAGAGTGAGCTCGTGTTAGGCTCGAGTGGTCTTTGCCGTGTGTCCATCAATTTAGGAGAGGTGGTGGCGACCAAGCATAGGATCTGATTGATGAACAAAAGAGCACAGAGTAGATGAAAAGGTAAGTGGGAATAGAAAACCCTAGGTGGGAGAAAATGGGAAATTGGCAACAGAACTCGGTTAGAAATGAGACAAAGGGATCAGCAAAAAGATCGTGTGACCGGGAAAAGTATCGAAAACAGAACTCGGAAATGGTTTTTGATGGTGTGTGTAGAAAGTGTGTTGATATGTGGAGTAGAGATTCATGACGTGTTGAACAAACAGTCTAGAAGAGTGACGAGAGGGAATGTGGATGGGCTTTTTTCTTGCATGTGTGTTGTTCGTGACGAGAATGCATGTGTGACACGGATCATGATGTGTGTGCTGAATATATATGTGTGATGTGGATCAAGGATATGATTGTCTTTTCATTCTGGTTGTACATATTGTGATTTGATGAAGAAAGGTTCTAATATGTTTTAATGAAGTTTGTAGACAGGTGGACATGTCGATGAAGATGCGAGGAGATGGACGAAGATGGTAAGTGAAATGATTGGATTTTGGTACTAACAAATGATTGTATGAGTATGATTTCAATGCTACATTGAGGAAGAAGAGAGTAGGCATGCAAGGTAAAGATTTGTATTTGATTGAGTGATGATCACATGTTGGAACTGGAGTGCAGGTAGCATATCGCTCGTCGAGGACGACTTCACAAATAAGAAGAGGGGAGTATGTTAGCCCACAAAATGGTTGATTTTTATGCACTAATGTGGTTTTATTTGGCAGGAAAATATGTTTGATTGCAGGTACTTGAAGAGTTAATCAATTGGATGAAAGGTATTTGCAAACTACATGGCTACATCTTGTTCAGAGGGGAATGCCCTTGGTGTTTGGAGTTCCGATTATGGAAAATATGAGCATGTTTAGGATGCAGTCATTTGTGTTGAGCAGATGCAGTTTGGGGGAAAGCCCATTCAGATTCTTGCATTTCTTGTTTATGTACTGAATGCCTATTGTCATGCAAGTTTGGTGAGTGAAGGCCACAACCATTTTGAGGCCATGTATGCAAGTTGTGGCTTGATCATAGAAACCTATAAGTTTTCAATAAGCTTCAGATTAGGGACGTTGCGGGTTGGAATGTACTTATGGAAGATTGCACAATGAAAGTGCCAAACAATGATTGTTATTATCTGATGTTGTTCTTGGCACTGCATTGGTGGATATGTATGCAAAATGTGGTTCACTTGCAACTGCAGAAATAGTGTTGCATTCTCGTCCCAAGTCAGATTCGATCTCATGGAATGCTATGTTAGGTGCATATGTCAAACATGGGTGTGTTGAAGATGCGCTATGATGCACTGAATCTATGTGTGTAGGGGAGTCTTTTTGGTCCCTCACTTTTAGGCTTTGCGTTGCATGGGTTTGAACGTCTCAGCAGCCATCATTGAGAGTATTTATCATGTTCATCTTGTACAGCTCCGTAGCTTTTGTGCAGAGGGTGTGCATAGGCTTTTGGTTTATGAATATATGTCAAATGGTTCGCTGGATACGTGCCTTTTTCCATCTGAAGGGAGTACAAAACTCTTGGATTGGAATACAAGGTATAAAGTAGCGTTGGGAACCGCTAAAGGAGGAGCTTACCTGCATACTGATTGTAGAGAGAGCCAGGTGTTTACAAAAATGAGAGGTACGAGGGGATGCCTTTATCTTTTGGGGCGGCAGCAAAAAGGGTCTCTCTCTCTCTCCATTTTTTTTGTCTTGTCCATCCGGGTGCAGGTGTCGAGGGGAAGGTGTGGATTCGTGGGGGTATCCTGGAAGAGTTTTATCGGTGTCAGCTTAGAACGCGGACTGCATAGAGGAGCTGATATCGAAGGGGGGGGGAAACTCGCATAGGCGGGGGGGCTCGATGCTGGTCTGTTGGGTCGGCTCTTTGTATGGTTGTTTTCCTCTCGGTGGTCTGAAAAAAAAACCCCTAGCAGATGGGGAAGGTCTTGGAGTTTGATGGGAATGCTGTGCAGGACAACAATAAGAGCAAAGTCATTTCAAGGCACATTCAACTGGCTATCCATAATGATGAGGAGTTGGAATAGCTTTTATCGGGGATGAGTTCCAGCCGAAGGATTATGCTGAGGAAATTATATGATCGAAAGAGTTAAGCAAGATTGATCCTGGAGAATCCTATCCTGGAGAAGGAGTTCTCAACAGGGAGAGACACCCTCGGCAAGGAATGTGTTACCTCATCTCCTGCACAGGGAATGGCTGCAATGGCGAAGGACCCATTACGTATGCATGATGGCTCTCAAATTTTATCATACTCAAGCGATATCAGGTAGGGCAGCGACTGAACGGACAGATCTGGGTGAGACAACGAAGACGAGGATGGAACAGATTGATATGGATGGTGGACAATATCAGCGTAGCTTTTACAGGACAGTGTTGCTCCCTGCAAGTACTGTTTTTGATCATATGTATAGGTACGGGCACAGATGTTGAATGCGATATTCCTGATTCCAACTGCGCTTTCTTAGACATGTTGATAAGCACCTGCTCACATATTTGATAAGAACGTTGAAGAACACTATCTGAGATTAGAGAAGGGAAATTGACTAGGATGAACGAGAAGAAGAAAAGGCTTGTATCAAATTACAATAGGGTAAACGTTGAGCCTATGCCGTCTGCTTCAATTTCATTGACTCCCGCTTCTACAACGTGTTCACTACTGTTGGAGGTAATCGGGTTACTGTTCATCAACTACTGGAAAACAATGGCCTTGTAGGTTTGCAGATGTATGTAGATGAAGATACAGATGAGGCTTTGTATATTGTAAGTTGGGCTTGTGATACTGCAAATTCACCATATTTGATAGCGAGTGGGAGTAGTGGTGTCATCGGTGCAATCAATGCTGGCAAAGAGAAACTGCATAAAAGTTTTGTTGGCCACAGTGATTCAATAAATGGGTTGAGGACAAGCTCTGAGGCCCTGTCTTGTTGCATCAGCAAGCAAGGGTGAATCTGTAAGATTATGGAACATAAGTATAGGTGTTCGCATTCTGAGATTTACAGGATCAAATGGTCATCGAAATGAGGATCTTAGCATGGGTTTTCATCCATCAAACAAAGACTCGATTGCCAGTTGTAGGATGGATAATTCTGTAAAGATTTGGAGCTTGAAGGGTTTTCCAGTATATGTCGAACAGTCTCTTGACTGGAAGGATGTTTCTTCCAAGTTTCCTACAAAATATGTGCAGTTCCCAATATTTACAGCAAACGTCCATTCCAATTATGTCGATTGCACTCGCTGGCTAGGAGATTTCACTCTATCAAAGAGTGTGGATAATGAAATAGTTCTATGCAAGCCTTGACAAAAGAACATGGCGGAAGCAATGATGAGACAGTGAAAGCAAATGGGCTGATTTGTTCTCTGAAAGAAAATTTGATGCGCCACCAGATAAGATGTTAACCCAGCGTGGCTTCTTTGAGCATTTGGTAAGAGTTTTACCAGTTTCCAAAGGGACTACTATGAGCCTTCGCCCAACTTAGATTTATGCAATTTTTGTTCATCAATACATTCTAAAGATGCAGATTCAACGATCTTTGCTGTGCAAAAAAAAAAAAAAGAATTCTGTTCTTATTTCTTAGCACCAAGTTGCGATAAACTGAAGATAGTAATCCTGAAGTATGAAGTTTTGATTTCATTAATCGATTGTTCTAGTGTCCATTGTATACATGAACTAACATGGTGCATTTTCTTTTTGTGTGTGTTGCAATGAGTAAAAAATGAGGGAGTATTATAGAAATCTTGGGCTCAAGACCCATCATTTTGGTGCGTTTGCCGGGAACATATGAGCTAGTGCATGGACATAGGAAGAATCCATTGCGAGATAATTATGGGTTCTAGGTAATCCAAGTGGACCGATTCCGAGGGGTGTGAGCAAAATAAAGACTTTCACAATCATCTTTTCCTTGGGCTCAAGAGTTAAACATTTTGGTGCGTCTGCCGGGAATTTATGAGCTAGCGCATAGACATAGGAAGACTCCATCGCGAGATAATTGTGGGCTCTAAGTAATCCAAGTGGACCAATTGCAAGGGATTTGAACAAAATAAAGCCTCGGATAATCATTTTTTTCTTGGGCATCAGGAGCCTTTCAGACACTATTGAAGAAGTGATACTATAGTCGAAATCTTTCTAGAACATAGCCCGTTGCATACTCGTTATGACATGAGTACTGTAGTACATGCCATATTTTCAGCTTGGCAAATTATAATTCAGAGATTAAATGTATTAGAGGCAAAGCACCAACCTTTGCCATACAATTTGAACTAGAAGACCTCCTAGAGGTGGCACACAAAGGAACTATTTTCCAACCTAACTAGAGGGCAAAGTTACTTTAAGAGTACCCAAAAATGCTATGCACGTGGTCAAATGCTCTAGTACACATCTTATACAACCCTTGCAATGGAATGGTCCCAAGGTATCATTCATGGAAAGCATTTTCTAGAAAGTTAAAGAATAATGCATGTTGTGTAGATTGGGTTGACTACCCATATCTTGCACCTCTACGTGGACCTCCAACTGTAGCATACATGATCGTGACCATACACCATTGGATGCCAAGAATAAAAACCGTGCATGATGTCACTACACAAATGTTCATAAAGATCTTTGACCTCATGCTAGAGGTGTCCAAAACTTTCAAGAATGCTTCAGCACCCCATGTGTCCACACTCAACTGCGAGAATGGAAATTTAGATATGTTTTATGACTTGAGCATGATGTTGTCCATAAAGGTCATATATGTTTGGCACTATAGAGTGAAGTATATCCTCATCAGCCACAAACAGACATTTGAAGACATGTTCACAATAGGCATCTGGGAGTACCATTATGAGGTATTCATTTCAAAACTGACTCACCTTCTACAGCTTTTCGCATGCAAACATGCCATATAGTCCACACATCACATAATGCCTCATCTAGATGTCCCAGGTGTTGTTGATCAGAAAAAACTTGAAGTAGATCTCACAAAGGGAATCCACCTCAAAGAGGAGGAACCTTCCAGTGATGTCATCCAATACTATATTGACCACCTTGCACCACAAGGGTCTGCCAGAAACGATAGACTCAAGAGGGGGCTAGTGTTAGTGGCAAAAGAGGCCAAGGAAGCTTGAGCACACAATGAAGCTTAAGGAAAGAAAGCCAAAGAGACAGACAAGGCACAAGCCTACGCCTAAGTGGACAAGGAAGTCAAAGAAGAACAGGCGGGCAATAAGGTCTTAAAAAGTTTCAAAACTTTACATTTATAAAAAGTGATTTTCATCAATACCTACCATTGTAAATAATCATTTTTTATATTTCCAACTCCCTTTTGCACAAGCCAAGTAGTCTTGAATCTTGAGGAGAGCTACATTTCAATTTTCATATTTTTTGGAGCTCATTTGAGCCCTCAAAATAGCTTATGAGCCTATTTTTTAACTAGGCCAAACACTAGGTTTGAAATTGGTTGAAAGCTAGCCAAAACGTATAAAAAGAGCTAGAGAGCTCAGTTTTGGGGTTATCTTGTATGAGATTTGAGCATTGCAAGAGATTTCTTGTAACTTGAGTATATGAATAGGGAATTCCATTGTTCCACTCTTTGTTTTGCCTTGTGTGCATGTGTGTGCGTATGTATGTGTATTTCTTAAAAATTCTCACTCACTCAATTGTGCACTCTTATCCCTCATGATCATCATATCATCCTCATGTCTCCATGGATTGACATTTATGAGGTGAATCTTCACCACAATGGTACTTCCATTGTGCTAGAGTGACACTAATGGAGGGGCACCTCCTATGGGTGTGGGGGAGATCACTTTATAATAGATTTCCCTCAAGCTCCTATACCAAAAGTGGAAGTGTACTATAAGGACTATGGAAAAGATCACCTCATAAAGGATTCCAAATAACCCTGGCCCCCACCACAAGTACAACCCCATTAAAAGCTATGAAGGTGGAAGAATCAAATGGCCAAACTAGTAGTGAGTCTACAATACCAAGTGATAATGAATCATAAGGGAGAGTGCAAGTTCAAGTGATAACTAGGGCTGAGGCTAAAAGGAACCTTAAAAAAGTTGTTGATGAAGAAAGCTTGGAAGAGAGATCACATAGAAGAAAAAAGAACTCTTGGAAAAAGACAAAGGAGAGAGCTAAAGCAAAAGAGCAAAAACAGGATCTAGAAGGGAATGAGAGAAAAGGAAGGAAGGGAGGATTTGTGTTGGCATAACCTTTGTCTAAGCAAATGAAAACTTTATTGAAGCAATACTAAGGAGCTCTCAAAGAAATCCCATAACAAAAACAAGAAGGAGGATATCCATTGCATGAAGTAGAAAAGAGGAGATTTGCTCTATGTAGGCAACTTATAGAAACTGCCCAACAATTATTGGAAAAAGATCAAGACTTGAAAGAGACTAGAATATCAGATGAGCAAATGCAAAAGTGTATGGATCAAGTCATTTGGGAAGAACTAAGAAAACAAAAGGCCAAAGAATATAATGAGGAAAAGCCTCCTATAGGAGAACTGGGAGAAAAAAAGACACCACAAATGAGGAGGTACAGAGTGTGAGGTGCACAAGCTTGAGATTACATGGACAAAATTCCAAAATGAAAGCAACATGATGTCAAGAAATATAAGTGACATGCAAAATCTCGTGGGA
Organism: Ceratopteris richardii; assembly: GCA_020310875.1. NCBI lineage: Eukaryota > Viridiplantae > Streptophyta > Polypodiopsida > Polypodiales > Pteridaceae > Ceratopteris > Ceratopteris richardii. The sequence goes on from CM035435.1 coordinate 83,818,086, forward strand.
ACAACTTGTGAAACAAAACCCTAATCTGGAAAGGATGTGCAAAGATTTAGCTAAAAGAGATAAGGACTCATGTGAGGAGGGGGAGAGAATAATGCAAGTACCCTTGGACAAGATAGGAGGATACCATGAGGGTGAAGAAGGGAACTCCGCCATAATGTTTGACTTCCAAGGACACAAAGTACAAGCCATATTGGACAATGGATTGTAACCAAAGAGATATGGGAGAAATGGGGAAAGCCATAGATGAAACCCTCCAAGCTTAAACTTTAATTAGCTCATGGGCATATGGATCACCCCATAGGAATAATAGAATAGGTGGAGTTGAAGACTTGTGGAATCAAATAGTAATGGGCTTTCCTGAGTTAACCAACTATGATGTCATCTTAGGAAGACCATTATTAGGCAACTCAAGGTAGTACAAGACTGGGGGACTAACCATATCTACTTGAAACATGAGGACAATGTAAAAAAAGTGAACCTAAAGAATGGCACTTACCATGATATCTCTACCAAAGATTGGAGAAAGGTGCATCCTAGAAGAAACACCTCAGCGAACTCTAGTTCACTAGGAGAAGTGGATTCTGAGGACTCCGCCCAACTATGGATGTGCAAGTCTAAAAGGGGGGGCATGTACAAATTGAACAAAGAAGAATGCATTCTAGAGAGAAGCACAAAGGACTCTAGCTACATGCAAAAGTGGTTTGATGATGAGGAATTTGAGCCCTGTGGTTGGAATCAAATATTGTCAACCCTAGAAGTGGCTATCAATGAACATAGCCTATCTCAAATCTATGATTCAGAAGGATATGACCTAATACCAATCAACACGATTCAGGTAGTGCCAGACATAGGAAGGAACCACAAGACCAATACTAGCTCTAGGATTCCTAAAGAAGAAAAAAAAAAAAAGAAGAACAAGCAGAGACACAAATGGATGTCCCATAACATTTCAAGAGGTATGAAGTTGAAGAAAGAAAATTAATATTCTGAAAACCTCAAAGAGAATGCAAAACAGATCAAGCCTATGATAATAGGGAACATGTGAAACAAGTGGTAGTCATATTTGAGGAAGGAGAAGAAAGAAAGATAGTCATGGCCACTGATATACACAAAGAAGAAGAAGAAGAATTGGTAGCCTTAGTCAAGGAGTTTAGGAAAGTGTTTGCATGGAGCTATAAGGATCTCAATGGACCCAAGTATTTGTGTTCATAGAATACCCATTTCCCAATATTCAAAACCATCCAAGCAAAAGCACTACACATACAATGATGTTTATGTTGCCAAAATCAAGGAAGAAATCGATAAATTGCTATTAATAGGGTTTATCTATGAGATAGAACACACAGAATGGATATCTCCCATAGTGGTAGTACCCAAGAACAATGGAAAACTCAGGGTTTGCATCAACCTCAAGAAGCTCAATGTTGCTACCATTAGGGACAATTATCCACTTCTTATAACTGGCCATTTGTTGAAGAGAGTAGCTGGCAAAGAGGTATACAACTTTCTTGATGGTTTCTCAGGATACAATCAAGTGGCTATATCCCCAAAAGATCAACACAAAACTGCTTTTGCACTTGAGTGGGCAGTATTTGCATTTAGAGTCATGCAATTTGGCTTGACAAATGCATCAACTACCTTTCAAAGGCTTATGTGTCATGTCTTCAAATAACTCTTGATAACAACCATGGAGGAATATGTAGATGACTTATGTGATTTCTCTTGCCAGAGATTACCTCACCTTGGGGAACTTAGACAAATCTTTGAAAAGTGCAAACTTTACAGAGTTAGTCTAAACCCTGAAAAGTGTGTTTTCTTTGTTAGACAAGGAAGGATACTTGTGTTTCAAAGAATGGCATATCTACAGATGAAGAAAAGAAAAAAGTAATAGCTAAGATGCTGTTGAAGCTGAAGTCAAGGACAAAGCACCAGAGTGCATCAAAGAGGTGGACACACAAGAAGAAGGAGTACATAGGGAGCTCCAAGAAGTGTATGTCAAATTTTCACAAGAAATCCCTATAAAATACTGATTTTCATCACTAGAAACCATTGCAAATATCATTTCACCTTTTTGTAGCTCCATTTTGTGCAAGCCGAGGAGTCCTTGAGCTTGAGGAGCATTAGAAGTATCATCCTACCAATTTTCATAATTTTTAGACTCCATTTGAGCCTTCAAATAAGCCCTAGAACCTAATTTTTAACTAGGCCAGACACTAGGTCTGAACAAGGCCAAAACTAGTCCAAAAACTATAAAAAGAGCTAGAGAGCTCATTTTTGAGGTTAGCTAGTTAGAGATAGTGCTTTTGTACGAGAACTCTTTTGCAATCGAAGCTTTCCATTGTTCCTCTCTTTGATCTTACCTTGTGCGTGTATGTGTGTGTGCATGTTTGTGTGCTTTCACTCATGCACTTGTGCCTTCACATGCTCATGGTCTTCATACCGGTCCTCACGTCTCCGTGGATTGACAAGTAAAGGAGGTGGTGCTTACGCTTGAGGTTCGAGGACAAGCATTGTGATGGTAAGATCGTAGATTTGCAACGTTGGAAGGTAAAAAAAACTGTCATTTCTGTTCATTTTCTGTTTTTTCCTCTTCATCTTCATCATCATCATCTCCATCTTCTTCTTCATAGATATTTCTTGTTTTTTTAGTGCATTTTCACCATTTTCATACCATTTTTCATGCATTATTGTGTGAGAAGGAGTTAGGAGGTGCAAGGGAGAGCAAGCGTCTGTGTTTTTTCATGATTTTCAGCACAGATGGAGCTCACCATTGCTCAGCGCTCACAAATTTGAATTTCCCGCCAAAAAACACGATTCTGACTGAAAAATGCGATTTTCATAAAATTCAAATTAAAAAAAAAACGATTTTTTATTTCCCGCCTAAAATCCTTTTGAAAAGAACACGATTCTGGGGTCATTCTCAAAATTGCGATTCTGTGGTTGTGCTCAAAATCACGATCCTCTAAATTTCTCAAAACCACGATTCTGAGGCAAAATCGCGATTTTCAAGTAAAAACACGACTTTGACAAAACACAATTTTCAGTGGGCTCAAAATCGTGATTTTCACAAATCGCGATTTTCACAAATCACGATTTTTAGCAAAACACGATTTTAAGAAAAAACACGATTCTCTGTTGGCTTCAAAATCGCAATTTTCAAAAACACGATCTTTATCCAAAATCCCGATTTTCACGATTTTCAAAAAACATGATTTTCATTAAGGTATAAAATCGCGATTTTCAGAACACGATTTTCAAGAACACGATTTTCAATCAAAATCGCAATTTTTTTGTCATTCTTAAAATCGCGATTTTCATCTCAAAAACACGATTTTGAGAAAACACCATTTTCATTCAAAATCGCGATTTTGTGATCATTCTCAAAATCGCGTTTTTCACGATTCTCTCTCAAAATCACCTTTTTGAGATTGTTCAGAATCGTGATTTTCATCAGTGCTCAGCATCGCAATTTTCATGATTTCACAAAATCGTGATTTTTGTGGTTGCTCAGCATCGTGATTTTCATGATTTCACAAAATCGTGATTTTTGTAGTTGCTTAGCTTCGCGATTTTCATGATTTCACAAAATCGTGATTTTTGTGGTTGCTCAGCATCGTGATTTTCATGATCCCTCAGAATCGTGATTTTCATCAGTGCTCAGCATCACGATTTTCATGATTTCACAAAATCGTGATTTTTATGGTTGCTCAGCATCGCGATTTTCATGATCCCTCAGAATCGCGATTTTGAGACCCCAAAAAATCCCGATTTTCATTCAAAATCGTGATTTCCAAGGATGCCCAAAATCGCAATTTTCACACAAAATCGTGATTTTTTCATAAGAGCCTCTTTCTCTGTTTTGACCCCGAGGAGCCTGATTTGACATAACTTTTTAATCAAAAGTCCACTTTTTGAGCTCTATAGCTAGTTGGAAAGCTCGTTCGAATGCTACATGGCTTCAACTATTTTTTATAAGAATAATGCATTGATTTTTAGATAGGATAATTTGAAGTTGACCCTCAAGTGGGACCAGGAACCCAAGGGGACTCCAAAGGATTTTGAACCAAACCAAGGGGAAATTTTGGACACTTAACCAATGCTTATGAACCTGAGATCTGGTAGACACCTAGGCAAGGATAGACAAAGCATTAGATCTTCTGAGGCTAGTGTCAACCATATAGCTAAGTCTTGGGCACAACAATTAAGTGGTTATCCTTACGTACTAAGTTCAGACACAAGTGATTTAGAAATGTCTTTTCGCATGGGGAAACTTGCAGGTGGCTCAGGAACTGCCTACTTACAAACACCAGAAGGTCCATATAAGACACAATTGGAATATATTCAGACCAACCGATTAGGTGCTCGCATCTATGAGGATGGCTTGAGGCGATTAGTGGTCCAACTCAAAAATCCAGATCAACCCTTTGGACTTGAACACCTAGTAGTCAAGTTCGAAGAGGGTTCATACATTGATAAGGAAGGAACCATGTACGTGGTCACCGACCTACTACATAGGACCGATGAGTTTGGAAATATCATTCGTGAGAATGAGATAGGAGACCTAGAACAAGGAAATGTAGGACAAGGACCCCAGACTCCTAGGGGCAAGTTAGTTTTGACCAGAGTGATCACTCCAAATTGGATCCCTCAAGACAACAAAAGCATAGAGCTATTCTTGAATAGAGAAATAGAAGAAGCCTTTTGGAGATTCAAGCCAGATCAACCTAGCCAATTGGGCATAGTCATCATCTACGAGTTTAAGGATCCAAAGATACAAGGAAAAGTTGTCTACTTGGATAACACATCGGAGAAAATGTTCTTGGTATTAGAGCATGATAGGCACGCATACACTGGGCAGGGTGAATTGATTTTTCCTCCACCACGGTCTAATATTTCCCATGGCCACCAAGGTGTAGGATCATCCAAAGCTCATGAAGCACAACGAGAGCAAACAAGAGAGAGACCTGATGTTAGTTTTGCACACACCATGGGTAGAAATAGATCAGGATTCGAAAATGAAAGACCTGAAAGAGAGAGACATCAAGCCATAGGCAACAAAGAGATGAACATAATTTTCCATTGCCTAGACCCCGAGAGCACCCAAGAACCCTTAGACCCACTCAAGTGATCAAGGCAATGAAGAATTATTTCGACGGGACCATATAGGCCACAACAACAATATCAGGCACCATATAGGCCACAACCAGTCCTAGGAAACCAACCACCAGTGTCTTCCAATGTAATTCCAGTTAAGTATGCAGTGGCAGAAGAGAACCTTAATAGAGCATTGGTGCAAGTGACCCCACTGATCTCAGAGAATGACTCTCATGCTCATAGTTCAGACTACTCCCATGAAGGTAGTCCACATGCTTATTACAGCGTCACCTGAGCATAGTGAGATTTACTCGTATCAATATGAGACACCACATATTGAACAAAATTGGGAGCCTGAATACTCGAATGTCATGTATACAAATCCTAACCCTAGGCCCCAATTGAGAAAAATGAGACAACAAGCCCCTAGAGGACCATGTTTTAGATGTCAAGGCGACCATTTCATTTGTGATTGTCCCCACCCACCATCTCCAGGTCATGGATAGAACATCACAATACAAGCCTTTTGCCCTGAGTGCGGCAAAGACCATCTCCTGAGAGATTATCCAAGGAACCCCTCTAGTGTGCCCAAGGTCACACCCATTAATGTGGTAGGCTTAGTGGTGGATTCAAGTTCAAGCAGCAATAATGTGGCTCCTATACAAGCAATCACTAGGGCACAAGCTTTGAAATAGGATAAGCCAGCTAAACAATCAGAGTCAAGTGAATCAAGAGAGCCTAGCAAGCGGAAAACAAGAACATGGAAAGATACCAGAGAGAAGGCCAATCGCAAGTGGAATAAAAAGTTATAGTAACTCGAAGAAAGCCTGAAAGAAGCGAAAACAAAAATAGAAGAAATTGCATCTCAAAGTCCCTCGCATGCCAAAACTCCCTCCACTCCACCTCATCCATCCCACCACCCATTGTAAATAGACCACAACCAGGGTCTGTTCTTGCAGATCCAACCCCAGAAGGCTTAGACCTGATGTTCAAGGCCTACCGGCTCGACTTCAAGAAGGGCCAACATCTGCAAGCCTAGACAAGAGTTACCCTAGAGCGGATTTAGAGATTGAACGGACAAAAATCTGCATGAAAATGGTAGAACAAGCTCAAGCAATGCTCCAGACTAGCCAAAAGTTCAATCAGACAAACTCTTTCAAATTGGATTTGCATTTCCAGGGCTTACTAGAAAGATTAGAGCAGTTGGTAAACAAACCACAAGTTTCTTTACCTCCACAGGCTCAATGAGTTGTTGAGGGAGGAAGATGTCCACCAATGAAAGCTTATGTTCCTATTTCAGAGATTGATGATCTTCATGATCAATTTCCCCAAGACATTCCGTCTATCTATGGAGACCAAATAGAGCAACAAGAAGATGGAAGATTAGATTTTGAATCTAATTCTTTACAAGAGTTGCCACAATTCAGAGGCCCATGGGAATCTGAGTCTCTTCAGATTAGAGCTCCCAAAATATTGGTAAGAAATGAAGACTCCGTGGTTCCAAGGGACACCGATGTTGTGAAGAACACTAAGGTTCAGTGTCATCTCACTATAGAAGAGCTGCTCAAAGCAAAACTTGAGCTATGGAATCATGTGAAGGATCAGGTCCCAGAACTTGATTCCAATATGCCAAAAACAGGCTCTAAGCAAAAAGTTCTAGAGATACCACTCGATAAGATAGGAGACATGTGTGAGGGTGAAGAAGGTAATAATTATCTTCCAATCACCTACCAAGGTTACACAACCAAGGCAATCACAGATTCAGGTGCTGGTGTTGCTATTGCGACCACCTCCTTGTGGAAGCAATGCAGAAAACCCACATTAAGACCAACCAGAATGAAGCTTCAAATGGCCGATGATCATTTCAAAAGACCTCAAGGATTGCTCGAAGGGATAACTCTAACCACTTGTGGTGTAGAGTTTGAACACACATTTGCTATGTGTGACTTTTAGAAAAATAATGTCTATGAGATGATCTAGGAAGACCCTTCCTACGACAATTGAAAATAGTACAGGATTGGGGAACCAACTCCTTGTACTTACAGCACTTAGGGGTCACCACCAAGGTCAATTTGAAGGATTACACCTTTAGAGATGTACCACCCCTACAGTGGAATCCTATCCACAAAACAAAAGAAGATTCTATCTCTGTGCATTCTGGAAGTTCACTTGATCCATCCTGGTTGCATGAAGATACTCATTTGTGGATGTGCAAGGTCACAGAGGAAGAGGAAAAACGCTTAAAGGCAAGAGAAGAAGGAACTTCTCCAGGAGATAGACCAATTAAAGACCCAGCCTATACACCGATGATCTTTCTAGATGAGGAATTTGAGCCTCATGGTTGGGTAGAAAATCTTAGCTACCATGGACATTGCAGTCAATGAAGAACAATGGACACCTCATTGTGATGAGGAGGGTTATGATATTTCAGTGTTCATGTGTCAGCCCTTGCTAGAAGAATGTGACCCTAGTGATGTCATAGAAGAAGAAGAGAATGACGATGATCTAGAGTCCATTGTGATGGATAGTTTCTTTAACTCAGAGAAGCACTATTTAGAAGATGTAGGAGTGTTTAATAAAAAAGAAGAAGAACCTCTTACAAGAATTAAAACGGTAAATTCAAAGGATGGAAGTAAGAGTAGTCAAAAGAAAAAGAAAAGAAAAGCAGTGAAACAAGAAGAGGAGGAATCATTGTTTGAAGTACTAGAAAATTTCAAGAAATATGAAGTTGAAGACCGAAAAATTTTGGTACAAATGCCTAAAAGAGAGGCCATCATAGGAGAATCTTACGATAATAAGGAAAAGACCAAAAAGATTGTAGTGACCATTGAGGAGAACGAAGAGAGATGTACATACATAGGAGATGACCTAAGTGTAGGAGAAGAAATGGAGCTCATAGCTCTATTAAGGGAATATAGGGACGTGTTTGCTTGGCACTATAGAGACTTAAAGGGAGTAGATCCGAGGATATGCTCTCATACAATCCCCATGACCATTGATGCCAAGCCTACCAAACATAAGTCCTACACATATAATGACACTTATGCAGCTAAAATGAAAGAAGAAATTGATAGGTTGATTGAAGCTGGATTCATCTATGAGATTGAGCATACTAAATGGGTGTCCCCCATTGTAGTGATGCCCAAGAAGAACGGGAAGTTGTGGGTGTGTATTAACCTTAAAAAAGTTAACGCCGCTACGATCAGAGATAGTGATCCGCTTCCAATCACAGAACACCTATTGGAGCATGTTGTAGGCAAGGAAGTTTATAACTTCCTGGATGGATTTTTAGGTTATAACCAAGTAGCCATTGCCCTAGAAGATCAACACAAAATGGCTTTTGCCACAGAGTGGGGAATTTTTGCATTTCGTGTGATGCCATTTGGGCTCACCAATGCACCGGCAACATTCCAAAGGCGCATGTGTCAGGTCTTCAAAGAGTTCTTGCGAAAGAGCTTAGAAGTATATGTGGATGATTTATGTGCTCATTCCCAAGTAAGAAAATACCACATCCCTGAGCTTAGACAAATCTTCAACAAGTGTAGAGAATATCGAGTGTGTCTGAACCCAGAGAAGTGTGTATTCATGGTACGAAAAGGTAAAATCTTAGGTCACATTGTTTCTAAAAAGGGAATATCAACATATGAGGATAAGGTAAGAGCCATAGCTGAGTTACCGAAGCCAAGGAATGTTAAAGAGGTACAAGCCTTTATGGGCCATTGTGTATATTATCGTAGATTTATCCACATGTATGCGATCATAGCTAGACCTCTTTATGCCTTATTGACAAATTTTGAGTGGAATGATGAATACAATTCAATGAGCTAAAGAGACGTTTGTGTACAGCACCCATATTGACCACTCCTGATTGGAATAAGCCATTCCATGTCCATGTGGATGCATCCAATCATGCCATAGGATGTGTGCTAGCACAACCCACATGTGAAGGAAATCTAGACTTGCCTATAGCATATGCTAGCAGACAGCTAACCGCAGCTGAATGAAACTATACCACAACTGAGCGAGAGGGCTTAGGCATGGTATATGTTGTGAAGTAGTTTAGACACTACCTATTGGCCAACAAGTTCAAGTTTTTCACTTATCATCAAGATTTATTATATTTGGTCAATAAACCTTGCAATACAAGACGCTTAGTAAGATGGTTTCTCTTACTAATGGAATATGACTTTGAAGTTGTTATTAGGAAAGGTAGAACCCACCTTAGGACAGATCATCTTTCTTGTATCACTTCAGGAGAGTCACCTCAAGGAGTGTCTAATGACCTACCGGACGCTTATCTGTTCAATTTAGAAGTTGTTCCTAAATGGGCAAATAAGTTGGTACTTGTCCTAACCTTTGGACCCGCAAATAAAAATGTGAAAACATCACAAGAGGAAATTGTAAAAATCACAAAAATGTCACATATTGGCCGGAACAACGAACATTGCAAAATCTAAAGCGTTTAGGAGTGTATTGGCCTAGTATGGATAAAGAAATACATGAGTGGATTAAGAATTGTCCACGCTACCAGGAAAAACCCCCAGTGGAGCATGCTACCCTTTATCAAGTGTCGTTAATTCCAGATTGGAGTGCTCCATTGGTAGAGTTCATGAGATCAGGGACATTACCCAAAGAGGCTAGTCTAGCAAGAAGATGAAGCATGGAGCAAGACGCTCATGACTATGCCTTAGTTGGAGACAACTTATATCAAAGAGGCAAGGATGGTTATCTAAGATTGTGTGTTCACGAATCAAACTATTTGAAAATCTTAGAAACTACACATAGTGGTGTTGCAGGTGGACATTTTGGTCCTGACCGAGTAATCAAGGCCATTCTCTTCTCAGGACTTTGGTGGCCCACTCTTCATATGGATGCACATACCTATGTGAAGAAATGTGACACATGTCAACGTGCACAATATTCGATAAGAAAAGATGAGATGCCTTTGAGACCAATGATGGGAGGATGTGCATTTTCGAAGTGGGGTATAGACTTTGTAGGTCCCATTAACCCTCCAGCTAGAAACTCTCATGCAGAGTACATTATTGTAGCCACAGATTACCTCACAAAGTGGGTAGAAGTCAAAGCCACCACAAAGAATGATGCCCAAACAACGGCTAAGTTCTTATTTGAGAATGTGTTCACCAGATACGGGTTACCAATAGAGTTAGGTTGTGATAGAGGTACGCACTTCTTGAACGAAATCATTGAAAATCTTCTCCACGAATTCTTGGTGATACATAAGAAGTCCGCCCCCTATCATCCACAAGCTAACAGACAAGCGGAGAGCACAAATAAGATCCTATGTAATGTATTGACAAAACTCGTAAATAATAAACGCTCTGATTGGGACAAACAACTTCATCATGTTGTTTGGGCTTACCGAGTTGCCTATAAAATAGTACTCAATGCCAACCCATTTCAGATGGTCTTTGGAAAAAATGCGGTGCTACCATTAGATTTCCTAATCCCTGCTTTAAAAGTGGCACAAGAGCATGAGTGGAATGGACATGAATTGTTCTCTAGCATCTTTGATCTAGAACGCTTAGGTGAGACGAGGCTACGAGCGGTAGCAAGTATCTATGCTGCAAAGAAAAGGCAAAAGGCATACTTCGATGCACACATTAAGGATAAAGGGTTGAAAGAGGGAGATCTAGTGTTGGTTTATACACTAAAGCAACATGCCCATAAGTTGGAAAAAAGAGGATATGGACCCATGATCATTAATAGAATTTCCACTAGCGAGGCGTTTCAATTGGCTACTTTAGGAGGTGACATCTTGCCAAACTATATCGGTGGTTGTCGAGTCAAGTTATATCAAGAACCTCTTATAGAGGACATGCTAATGAGATTCAATACTGCTAAGAAACGAAAAGAAGAAGAGTTGAGAGTCAGAGAAGAAGCACAGGCAGAGGCTAGAGAGCGTATTAGGCGAAATAAGTTAAGGTGATTAGGCCTAGATGTCAACTCAAAAGCCCCAAAATATCACATGGACTTGTGCCAAAAATCGGGCATAATTACTTCTCAAGTCATTGACCGACGTCCCTTTGTGACCATAGAGATAGGAAAAGGAAAGGGTGCAAGGACTGTGAAAGCATTGATTGACTCAGGTGCAGCAAGTAGTGCATTTAGACTGTCCTACTACAAAGACTTGTAGTTGAACATCAATCCCATAGAAGTTTAAGACCTTATAGAACCACTTGTCTTGGGTCAAGATTGGATTTATGACCATGCAGTCAATTTGAACCTAAGAAGTGAACTTCTTCAAGTTTGGGTACAAGAACAATGCATTACATTAGAATTAGAGAATTGCATGCTCAGATCATGACACCTCACACTCTCTTAGTCCCCCTAAGATTGATCTTCACGAACAAGATGTTGTATGTGTCAAAAGCTCTGTATTCCAGAAGAACTCAATCATGGGAGAATCGGCTCAAGGACAAGCGGAATCCTCCTCTCGTGCAAGGACTAATGTCGCAACCACAACTCAACCAAAAAGGCAAGCAACACAGTATAGGACAACGACTATATCAATAACACAAAGAGATGTCAAGAAGCAAGTAGTGCCGGGCATGCGGCAGATCTGGGTACGAAAAGGAGAGCAACCACCAGCCTTGCCACAACAATTCCCATGTGGGCAAGCCAACCAGGCCAGAAGACGAAAGCAGAAGCTAGGACAAGCTCAACCACAAGGTATCCAACAAGTTTGGGTGTCTAAAAAATTAGCTGCAGCTCAACAAGGGCAATCACACATGTGGGTGCCCAAGAAACTCTTACATGCACATAGGTCTATACTCTCCACTAGGCAAAAGGTCTCAACCAAGAAGCCAAGGAGAGAAAAGGGAAAGAACCGAGCACAGAGACCACAAGAGGATAAACTCACCTCTTCGGCAATAGTCAGAAGACTAACAATGGTATGGGTATGGAAGCCAAAGGCACCGATAGGCCCCACACAACCAAAGAGTCAACCTCGAAGGATCAAACCCTCAAGAAATCATCCAAACATGAAGCAGCCCAAGGAGATCACTAAACAATGGAAGACCATTCTCAAATTGATCCCTATAAGGAGGGAAGATCAGTTGTCATCTCGAGATCCAATGGATATCTCCAAGACAGATTGTTGGTGTAAATCACAAGCCTACACATTTGGCTTGAAAGATACCTTGAAGACCTTACATATGTGAAGAAGCATAGAAACCATTGCTAGTGGTTAATTAGCACTTTATCTCATTGTAAAAGTCAAGTTGACTTGGAATCTCTTGTAATCACCTACCAAAAGGATTCATGGAAAAGTTAGTTGTTTGATTGAAGGAATATCTCCTAGTATATAGGAGCTTGATCATAGGGAGCGAAAAGTTTGAATTTGAATTCAAATTTTTACTCATTCTTTATAAAATGGACATGAAAGTTCGCGGGTAGAGATGATCACTCCCGAGCCTCTCGTTACTGATTTTTGAGTGTGTGTGAGGTCTACACTCTAGCCCACACCCCTGTACACCATTTGGCAATGAAGCTCGTGCCAATGCAGTTGTATACAAGTGTTTATTAATACATACATTCACATTGTCCATCTCTGAGTTCTCTGTTAGTCTACTCAAAAGTCTGTCAACTTGTGAAGGGCATATCTCAGTCAATTCTTCACCAAATTCAATTATTCAAAGCTTGTTGGATTCAGATTGAAGTTATCTACATGCTGTCAAAGTTTGAAGAGATTATATTCAGCCATTTTGGATAAATCTATGTCAAGGTGATCTCTGGTCATTTTCTGCTACAGTCCTAAAAAGTCGGGGGTATAGCTTAACTTGCTAAATTGATTTCTCTTAGCATAGTTTATCTTTTTACATCATTCCACTTGGAATAGGTAGATTACTAAGCTAAGTAGATACCCCTAAAAGGAATTTTTCCAATTCCTATTGTGCTGGTCATAGTGAGCAAAATACCCAGCAGGTATTAAGACATAAATAGAAGGTTTTCTTGAGTTTGTGAGTTTCAAAGGTATCTGTTTTGATCCAATCATTACACACATCATTTCCAAAGTACATAGGATATTTTATGGTGTCATTGGAAAGCTAAGGAGGTCTAGTTATCAAGTCTGAATCAAAAGAGGTCTGGTACAAAGCACGGTTTAGCAGTACCTACTCAGTCTCTTGGAGCATCCATCCATCTTTCCCAACAGTGGTATGAGAGCAAGTTAAGGTAAAATGGGAGATGGTTTTCCTTCATTTATTGATAAATTGGACAAGAACAACTATCAAGCATGGTCTCTAAGGATGAAGACCTACTTACAAGGAAAGAGTCTCTATGGATACATCTTAGGAGATGAGGAATTTCCCTCATTCAAAACAAGAGGATTACCAACCAAGGAAGAACATGAAAGGCTCAACACATGGTGTGCTAAGGATGCATTGGCAAGGTCTTATTTACTCAACTCTATATCTGATTTTCTTTTGCCACATATTAGAAATTGTAAGACATCCCAAGAGACTTGGGAAACCTTGTCATCTTATTTTTCCTCCAACACAAGGGCTAGGAAAAATCAGTTGTGGATTGAATTCACATCATTAAGGAAGCAACCTAAGCAAGTTGTTTCAGAATTTGTGACCAAGATTAAAGATGTATCAGATCAGTTAGAAAGCATAGGAGAAGAGATTGAAGAAGAATAGATTGTAAGGCAAGTGATCAATGGGATCAAGGCTGATGACAAATGGGAAAGCTTCACCACTGCTATGGATCTTTACATGGACATGCACACTCCAGATCTTACAACGCTCATGGGACAATTGTTTACTCATGAAGCAAAGCTCAACAAGAGTGGAGACACATCCAAAGGTAATAACTCTTCTGCCCTATACACTGATAAGAAGTCTAAAGGTAAAGGCAAGAGCAAGAAGGTGGAAGATGAAGGTTCTACCTCCCAAGCCAACTATGCAGGGAGAGGTAGATCATCAAGAGGAAGGGGCAGAGGAGGTAAGCAAGGTAGGGGGAGATCCTATAACTCCTCACCATGCAACATTTGTGGTTTATCAAATCATACTACAGATGAGTGTTTCAGGAAGTACAAGAATCAGAGAGGAAGAGGATATCAAAGATGTGGATACTCACAGTGAAGAGGTAGATTCAACCATCACCAAGGCTACAACAATAACTACAACAACAACTACAACAATAATTACAATGGCAACTATCAAGGAGGATTCAAATCCAAGAAGGATTACAACAACTACATAGAGGAGCAGGATGAATCTCTTCTAATCATGAACATGACTTCAAAGTCAGGTACAAATGATGACCACCTATTCTACATTGACTCAGGATGCTCAAATCATGTGGTTGGCAATGTAGCACTACTCTCTGATCTTGAGGAACCAAAAGGTAAGCATCAAGTCCAAATAGCTGATGACACAAAGCATTTAGTAGTTAAAGTTGGAAATGTTAAGACTTGTGATGGAAATCAGAATTTGTTGAGCAGGGTACTCTATGTACCAACCATTACCAGAAACTTGATGAGTGTTGGTCAGATTGTGGTGAAAGGTTTGCACGTTAGATTCAACCAATATGGAGCATATGTGGAGGATCCAAGGCATGGGTTCAAGAGGATTGCTAAAGGAGAAAAATCAGGTAGACTTTTCACCTTTGAGTTAGAAGATACAAAGAATATTGCACTATATAGTTATAAAGATCAAACACTTTCAGAGCTTGAGATTTGGCACAAGAGGTTAGGACACATAGGAGAAAGAACCTTGAAACAAATGTGCAGGGACCAAGGTGTGCTTGGGATACCCAATGTATCCAAGCAACATATGATTTAAAAGTGTGGTGCATGTCAATTTGGGAAGTCTCACAGGTTACCCTTCTCAAAGAAAGGATACATGCATGAAGACTACCTAGAGCTTGTCCACACAGATGTATGGGGACCAAGCAAAGATCCCTCTATCTCAGGATCAAGGTACTATGTGTCTTTCATTGATGATTATAGCAGATGGACTGTATTGTACTTCATGAAGCACAAGGATGAGGTATTTAATTGCTTTAAAAAATATCTTGCACTACTATTGAAAATCAGACAGGAAGGAATTTGAAAAGGCTAAGGTCAGATGGAGGAGGTGAGTACTTCTCCAATGAATTTGAAGACTTCTTGCAAGACAGAGGCATCAAAAAGAAAATAACCACAAGGTATTCTCCTGAACAAAATGGGGTAGCTGAGAGAAGAAATAGATTAATTGTTGAGACAGCTAGGTATATGTTGAATGAAAAAAAGTTACCTAACTATCTATGGGCAGAAAGTGTTTCTACTGCCACTTACCTCATAAACAGGTTACCATCTAAATCTCTTGATGACATGACACCCTATGAAGCATGGCATGGTAAGAGACCCTCACTTGACAATTGCAAAATATTTGGATGTGTAGCATATGTACACATTCCTTCTCATATAAGAGGTAAGCTAGACCCAAAGGCTAAAAAATGCATCTTTATTGGGTATGATTTAAATAAAAAAGGTTACAGGTTTTATAACCCTACCAATAAGGGATTCATGGTAAGCAGAGATGTTGTCTTTGATGAAAATGATTCTTGGTATGAGAATGAATGCAGGAAGGTTAAGTTACCCTATGATTTGGAAGAGGAATTTCCAAGTCTTACAAAGGAGGAACCTACTCAGAATGAAGACTCAAGTTCAGATGATGAAAATACTATCAATCTTGAAGAATTCAAAGCATGGAAGTCCAAAGGCAAAATGAAGATGAAGAAGCTTGAAGACATACCTGAATCTCAACTCAACCATTTAGAAGATCACAAAGAGAAAGCAAAAAAACTATCAGATATGGGTATGATACATCTCTTGTTACTAAACATTCTGTTTATCTTTCCAAAGATTTGTCAAATGAAGAACTAGGATCATATGAAGAAGCAATAACCAAATCAGAATGGAAAGAAGCTATGAATGAGGAGATTGATGCACTCAAAGAGAGTGACACATGGGAGTTAGTACCTAAGAAGGACTCCATGAAGGTAATAGGATCCAGATGGATCTATAAGCTTAAAAGGAATTCTGATGGCACAATTAATAGGTACAAAGCCGGATTGGTAGCTAAGGGTTTTGCACAAACCCAAGGCATTGACTATGAGGAGACATTCTCACCTGTGGCCAAGATGCCAACCATCAGAGTGTTGGTAAGTGTGGCTGCATCAAAAATCGGAATATGTACGAATTGGATGTCAAGAATGCTTTCTTGAATGGATGGATTTCAGAGGAGGTATATATGTCACAACCTCTTGGCTATGAGGACCCTAAGAAGGTAACATATGTTTGCAAATTAAAAAAGGCTTTATATGGATTGAAGCAGGCACCTAAGGCATGGAATTACAGGTTAACTACATACCTCCAAGATCAAGGTTTTGTCATGAGCAAGGCAGATACTTCTCTATTCATCAAGAGAAGTAATTCAGAAGTAATATATCTTTGTGTTTATGTTGATGACATCATCATTACAGGTAATGATGTCAATGGAATCAGACATATCAAAAGTCAAATGATGAAGGAGTTCAAGATCAATGATCTTGGTCTATTGAAGTATTTTCTGGGACTTAAATTAGTCTACACTAATTCAGGGATATACATCACTCAGAAAAAATACATACAGGATATGTTGAAGAAGTTTCACTTGCAAGATGCCAAAGTAGCAAGCACTCCAATGGAGGTAAACCTAAAACTAAGTGCCCATGAAGGTGATGGAGTCAATGACATTACAGGCTATCAAAGTATGGTGGGTAGCTTGAACTATGCTACCTTAACAAGGATAGATATTGCATATGGAGTTAGTGTGCTAAGTCAATTTATGCACAAGCCAAGGATACCTCACTTAGAGGTTGCCAAGAGAATCTTGAAGTATCTCAAGGGTACACAGAACCATGGTTTGTATTTCCCTTACACTTCAGATATTGATATCAAAATTTATTCAGATGCAGATTGGGCAGGATGCAAGGATGATAGGAGGAGCACTTCTGGATATATCTCTTTTGCAGGTGACAAACCAATTTCATGGTCTTCAAAGAAGCAACCTACTGTTTCTTTGTCTTCCACAGAGGCAGAGTATAGAGGGCTGGCTAATGCCACACAAGAAGCAATATGGATTAATCTTTTGTATACAGAATTGGGTTTATTTACTAGGTCTCCAATAATCTTTGGAGATAATACAAGTTCTCTTCACCTTGCAGCTAATCCTATTTATCATGCTAGGACCAAACACATAGAGGTCCATTACCATTATGTGAGAGAAAAGTTGATAAACAAGGACATTCAACTAACCTATGTATCAACCAACATGCAATGTGAAGATTTGTTAACTAAAGCTTTGGATGGAACCAAACTTTGTAGGTTCAAAGCCATGATTGGATTGCAGGATATACTTGAAGATTGAAGATGAAGACTTAAGCCAAAATGTTTGGCTTGAGAGGGAGATGTTGGTGTAAATCACAAGCCTACACATTTGGCTTGAAAGATATCTTGAAGACCTTACATATGTGAAGAAGAATAGAAACCATTGCTAGTGGTTAATTACCACTTTATCTCATTGTAAAAGTCAAATTGACTTGGAATCTCTTGTAATCACCTACCAAAAGGATTCGTGGAAAAGTTAGTTGTTTGATTGAAGGAATATCTCCTAGTATATAGGAGCTTGATCATAGGGAGCCAAAAGTTTGAATTTGAATTCAAATTTTTACTCATTCCTTATAAAAATGGACATGAAAAGTCGCGGGTAGAGATGATCACTCCCGAGCCTCTCATAACTGATTTTTGAGTGTGTGTGAGGTCTACACTCTAGCCCACACCCCTCTACACCATTTGGCAATGAAGTTCATGCCAATGGAGTTGTATACAAGTGTTTATTAATACATAAATTCACATTGTCCATCTCTGAGTTCTCTATTAGTCTACTCAAAAGTCTGTCAACTTGTGAAGGTCATATCTCGGTCAATTCTTCACCAAATTCAGTGATTCAAAGCTTGTTAGATTCAGATTGAAGTTATCTACATGCTGTCAAATTTTGACAGCATGTAGATAACTTCAGTCATTTTGGAGAAATCTGTGTCGAGGTGATCTCTGGTCATTTTTTGCTATAGTCCTAAAAAGTCGGGGGTATAGCTTAACTTGCTAAATTGATTTCCCTTAGCATAGTTTATCTTTTTACATCATTCCACTTGGAATAGGTAGATTACTAAGCTAATTAGATACCCCTAAAAGGAATTTTTCCAATTCCTACTATGCTGGTCATACTGAGCAAAATACCCAGCAGGTATCAAGACATAAATAGAAGGTTTTCTTGAGTCTGTGAGTTTCAAAGGTATCTGTTTTGATCCAATCATTACACACATCATTTCCAAAGTACATAGGACATTTTATGGTGTCATTGGAAAGCTAAGGAGGTCTAGTTATCAAGTCTGAAGAAAAAGAGGGCTGGTACAAAGCAGGGTTTAGCAGTACCTACTCAGTCTCTTGGAGCATCCATCCATCTTTCCCAACACAGATGGCATCAACATCTACAAATAATATCGAAAGCCTCGACGAGCAACAACCATGTGCTCCTTGCACAACCTTGTCTTTTGCACCATTCAGGTCATGCATTTCCAAAGTATGCATTAATATAGGGCCACATTACATGGCCGTGCATAGACACATTTGAGAGTCCCATGCACAAGAGCACATTGACATATGTCAATTATTTTTTCTGATACTAACATCTATCTTCTTGTTTTGTGACATTGTTTCGCAATACAAAAAAAAAGAGAGAGAGAAGAGAGAAAAAAAAAAGGGGAATAAAAAAAGAGAGAGAAAGAACTTGTTCCCAGGTTTGGCTCATGGAACATGAATGAGTCATGCTTAGTTGAAGGTCGAACCGTTGATTCCTGGGCATTCATCAGGGTGGCGAAGTGTGTCTTGGCTAGCAGATGATATTATTGCTACCTTGTTGGGTAGATCGCGAGCACTTGGCATGAACATGGCATCCACAACTATTGTTTCCCCTTACCATGGTAGGAGGGAAGAGCTTGAAGGTCCACAACTTGAGTGATGCTTAACTACTATATGCACGAGAGCATCCAAGGCAATATCTGCAATGGGTAGTTTGGTACCCTGCAAATCCTTGTATATATACAGGATGAGAAAACTCTTGCTTATGGTGAGCTAAAGAGAATATGTGAAACTAAGCTTGGTGTAGTTACCCAATGTTGTTTGTCAAGGAATATAAAGAAATTCAATTCTCAATATTTGGAAAATAATGTTTTGATGAGAGCAGAACGGGCCAGACACTCAAAGAATTTCATCAGTGGACCCTCAACACGGACATTCATCGACAATGTCCATCACAAATGCTAGGAGTACAACACGAAGCGATAAAAATCGATAGATGCTTCACCATGGTAAGCATCTTTACTTTGGCAACACCATAACCATGATAGATTAGAAATCCTCTTCATCGGCATACCCTTGAGCACTTCACTGAAGACCCCTAATTTTTGCACCATACTTCTTCCAGTGCATTTTCCAAGTAAGCATGCATAGGGCTACATTACAAGGCCGTGCACAAGGCACATATTTTTCTCAACCCATGCACGAACACACCTACCCATCCCTCATTATGGGTTATGAGTACTTGGCATGACTACTATGAACATCACCTTTGGAAGACATCACGAGGACAACATCAATACTTAGGACATGATTCGTAGCCTGCAGTTGCTCCAACTCAACCCTGACAACCTCTTTTGAGCAACTAACAGTTTGTGGAAGTTTACAACGACACATTGTCACTGGAATACAAGGCCAAACCACACACAAAGGATGGACACTACCTCTCAAAGCACTACATGGAACAACCACTACAACAAGGGTCTGTCAGGGACGACAGACTCGAGAGGGAGAGGAGTGTTGAAGCTGAAGGTCAAGGAAAAAGCACAGGAGCACATCAAAGAGGTGGACACACAAGAAGAAGGAGAACATAAGGAGCTCCAAGAAGTGTATGTCAAATTTTCACAAGAAATCCATATAAAATAGTGATTTTCATCACTAGAAACCATTGTAAATATCATTTCACC
Organism: Ceratopteris richardii; assembly: GCA_020310875.1. Taxonomy (NCBI): domain Eukaryota; kingdom Viridiplantae; phylum Streptophyta; class Polypodiopsida; order Polypodiales; family Pteridaceae; genus Ceratopteris; species Ceratopteris richardii. Next base: position 83,838,273 of record CM035435.1, read on the forward strand.
TTTTTGTAGCTCCATTTTGTGCAAGCCGAGGAGTGCTCGAGCTTGAGGAGCATTAGAAGTATCATCCTACCAATTTTCATAATTTTTAGACTCCGTTTGAGCCTTCAAATAAGCCCTAGAACCTGATTTTTAACTAGGCCGGACACTAGGTCTGGACAAGGCCAAAACTAGTCCAAAAACTATAAAAAGAGCTAGAGAGCTCATTTTTGAGGTTAGCTTGTTAGAGAATAGTGCTTTTGTAAGAGAACTCTTTTGGAATCGAAGCTTTCCATTGTTCCTCTCTTTGATCTTACCTTGTGCACGTGTGTGTGTGTGCATGTTTGTGTGCTTTCACTCATGCACTTGTGCCTTCACATGCTCGTGGTCTTCATACCGGTCCTCACATCTCCGCGGATTGACAAGTAAAGGAGGTGGTGCTTACACTTGAGCTACAGATGCCTAGACCCACAACTGTGAAGGAACTGCAAGAATTTATGGGACATTGTGGTCACTACAGGAGATTTGTACACAATTATGCTATGATTGCTAAACCTTTATATGCCTTAATCACCAAGTTTGAATGGACAGAAGAATGTGAAGAAGATTTCAAGAAATTGAAATATTGGTTGGGCATAATGGAAATCAAAATTTCCAATCAATGGAGCCAAATACTTGAATTGTAAACTAGGTTGTAGGAGTATGAAAGATCTTCATCTCCCCTATAAGTATGTGAAATTGACAAGACTATGGAAATACCAATCGAACAAACTTTTGATGAGAAATATGAACCATAGCAAGCAATTAGGGGCCAAGTAACAGAAGAGGTTCGCAATATGTATGAATTACCTAGACCAACTTGGCTCAAACAGGTAGAAGAGATTGTCAGAACACACTCTAAAAGAGTCGAACTATAAATCTTAGCAATCCAAACATTCAAGGAGTGCATTTTAAAGTTATAACACTTCCAAAGTCTAGCTTCTTGTCGGCATATTATAACTTTTGAATTAGAATATTTGCCATACTTCATACTCTTTTCAAAATACAATGTAGAAATTTAATGGGTCATATGCAAGCTACGACCATTTGCCACACAATTTAAACTGGAGGACATTCTTGAAGCAGTGTGATGGGGCACAATATTTCATCCCAATTGGTAGGCTCCACTATTATAGGAGTAACCCGAAATGATGCACACATGGTTAAATGCTCCCTTTCACATTTTGTACAACCCATGCTATGGACTAGTCCCTCAACATAGATCATGGAAAGCATCCACCATCAAGGTAAAAAAACAATGCAAGGTGCATCGATTGGGTTAAGTACTACCCATATCTCACACGTCCACAAGGACCACCAACTGTAGCTTATATGATAGATATGATCCATCATTAGATAGCTTGACTGCAAAAGATGTCAAACATTACTGTGAGCATGTTAATGAGAATCTTTGATCTCATGCAAATCACTTTTAAAATGTTGAACAATATCATGGCACCCCACGTGTCCACTCTAGGCTTTGAAACCAGAAATCTAGACCTAGTCTATGACATGAGCACAATTCCATCCATTAAGTTTTGTGATGCCTCTCACTCTTGAGTGAAGTATCTCTCAACCTTTTATAGATAAATCTTTGAAGATATGTTCACCACAGGATTCGTGGAATTCCACTCTAATTAGTGTTCATCTCCAAGCCAACTCACCTGTTACATCTGTTTGCTTGTGAGCAAGCCCTCTACTTCATGCACTATAGGTTACCACAATGAGAGATCTCAGGTGCCATTGATTGGCAAAAACTAAAAGCAGATCTAGCATGGGGTCTAAGAATCAAGGAACGTGAGCTTGCAAGAGACATCATACAATACTACATTGATTACCCCACATTAGAAGGGTTTTTCACGGATGAAAAACTCAAGAGGCCCAGGAGAATTTTAGTAGATGAGGCAAAGGAGCAAGCATGGGCTGGTAGGGCAGTTGGAGAGAAGGCAACCAAAAAAAAAGGCTAAGGTGCCAATGCAAGTATGTGTGAGAAGTCGAGAATGACATGCCTGGGACTCACCTCCCAGCCTATTTATAGCCCTTGCCTAGTCACCATCTAGAGTTCTCTCAAAGGCCCCCTCTACTCATCTGGCCATCATGAGTAGGCACCTCATATGAACTCTCTGGCTTTTGGCCTTGGCTATGCCCCGAGCAAGGAACTTCTCGTTCCTCCAAGCATGTACATCTTTGGAATATAACACTCTCTCCCCCTTCTAAAGATCATAGTCCTCAATGATATAGAAGGAGCTATAAACCTGGGAATCAGAATCTATGATTCCAAATAATAAGAGTAGAGTGTGTTAGGTGTCTGAAATACTAGATAATAAAAAAGTAAACAACTAGTTTCTGTGCTTCCTATCTAGCATTTCCACCAATCAATAGTATTCCTTGCCTTGGGCATACTATAGATATCCCTCTGAGGCCCAATGAGTCCATATGTGCACAGCATAAGTACTCGAAATATCCTCGGACTCCTTATGCCTAGACCTTGACCACTAACTTGTGACGACTTATCATCTATAGAGACCTCGGCAGCTTGCCCTTGTCTCCCTAAAATACCCACTGACAGCTTTTCATATGGTATAATCACGAAAAAAATCACTTACTCCACTAGAGTAATGAAAAAATATACTATGCTCATTCGAAACAATGTGACTATGTCCCAACTCTCTGTGGAAGAATACTAAAAAGAAATGAAAATCTTTTCCAAGTAGTGTTTTATCTCTAAATTCAAGTAAATCTGCTTGATTTACTCACCATAATGAAGTGAAACTCAAGAAAATCTCATCACGGTCCAAACTATAAATCCAACATGACAACCTATCAATGCTCCAAACTATGGACCAAAATATCAATATGTCAATCTATCAACTGTGGACCAAGATATCAATATGTCAATGATCCAAACTATGGACCAAAAAATCAATCTCTCATATCCAAACTATGGACTAAGATCTCAATCAGTCACATCCAAACATGGACTAAGATCTCAATCAATCGCATCCAAACTATGGATCCAAATCTCGATCTATCATATATAATAATCCAAACTATGGATCAAAATATCTCTCATACAAAATAAATCCTAATCCACTCTCTGGAACCAAGTCCATCATGCCAAGTGAAGACGTGCTAAGAAAGTCTAGCAACTAATGGAACTACCACCGCCTTCTCAATAATAACATCTAAGATGTTCCAAGTGGATGAAACTTGCTTTATCTTTTTTTTTTACCACCATCTGATCATCACTATGATCAAATCATTCCCAACTAGGAATGAGGTGTATCTCGTAAACTACTATAATAATCTGGCACTCCCAGATATAATGAGAACCAAAATGTAAGTCCACTAAATACACTGAAAAATGGTAAGTAGATGTGTGCACACTCCTAGCCCACTAGGCTAAGCATCTAGCTCACCTCATACACACTATGTATGAACCATGGCCTATTCTCAGGCATGTCAAATAAAGTAGTACGTACTCTTTGAATTTCTTCTTAATGCAATTGCCTATTCATAGTTCTTATGTGCAAACCTTGCCTTTCCGTTTCTAGGCCACTTGCCTACGGACTTGCCTTGTTTGCGAACACATACAAAGTGACTGTCTCAACTGCCCCTCTGTTGTCTAATAATAAGATGATACCAGAAGATCATATAAATGAACTCCAAATCATATAACAATCTTAGAGACTTGTCTCCCATACCATCTGTCCTACACCTAAGTAGAATACAAAGTTTTGATGTCCCATACCACCAAACTTTATACCCCACATAGATGCGTGTATGAGATTAAAGTCGAACACTTCTCTCAAAAAATGATAAGAATAACTCGGTGAGTACTCACAACCATAAATAATGTGACGAAATCATGAAGTGTTCCTAAAGTGTTTCCTTCCCTCGATGGAAAGAACAAAGTCATTCATATGACTATCACTCATAACCATCTCGAGACATGAGAAACTATTTCATAAATCAACTCAACTAGAGTTGTGAGGGATGCGGCTTGCATCAAATATCAACTCATGCATCTTGAATCAAATATTGACTCACAATAAATTGGAATTTATACAACTTTTATGAATCCAATTATTTGAAATGAGAACAACTAACAAAGTTCTCCTGTTCCATGCTCTCATGGCACTATATATATTCTTGAAAATTTCGACATAGTCTCCTCCGTCCTACTGAGAATGGTCACCAAAAACCAATGCTCAATAAACAAATATCTAGGGCATAGCTAGCCCATGGTGATAACACCATCTCAAAAAAATATCATAAAAAACGTGTGAAAAGTCTTTTCCCTTCAACAATGTCTCCTACATAAACAATTTCCAATAGTAGCAGATTAACTAACTTTTACTCATCCAAAATCTATGAAATTCTCCAGCCTTTTGTAGCTTTTCTCAAGCACTCATTAGGCACAAAAATCACTTGATTTGGATATTTGCTCAGAGTTTTATGACCATTTTACTAGAAGCATCAAACACTCGATGACCAATTCTAAAAAATGTATAGGGTCATCTTCTTGAAGCCCTTAGACTGATCAAACAAAATCTAAATTTCAATTTCTTTGTGCCCAAACCTAGATCAACGTATTCAGTTTGGTCTCACAGAATTTCAATTCAAAAATGAAATCAAATACTCATTCAAAAGTATAATTTTATCTCTGCTATACCTGCGCTTAGGTGAGCCTAGAAATAATGCTACTGCAATTTTCAAATATCTTATAACTATGAAGATAAATTCCAAAATCCTTGAATTTTGGGTATGTTATAGGGTCTACACTGGAGTAGCTTCTCCAACAAAAATTTTTGAAATTGGAGTTTCCAATATGAAAATATCATGTGCTCATTAGACATATATACCACTCTTTGGAAAATCCTTGCCAGAGATTGGTCTCAGAAGAATAGGTCATTTGACCTACCATTTAATATCCAATTTGTTCCAAATTTTAATAGAATATAGCTACTACTATCTACTTTTATGGATATACATTTCATAGTATTTGGACATTTGGATCTTCCACGATGACCAAAATACTAAGCCTCTGAAATATTGCAGAGGATAACTTTTACTCTTTGCTTTCTGTATCCTAAATAAAGAAACATTTCATCTTGAAATTTTATACACACTAGCTGGAGGTGTATACCTAAGGTTAGAAATAAAAAGCACTCAATTTGAGTAAATGAGCTAAGAGAACCAATCACCTCTAGGTGACATGGTCTCTAATCATTTCATAAATTCCAGATGCTTCACTTTCATGTGCAGATATCTTTTGACTTATCAAATGATCTTCAAAAATCATGAAACTTGGTATGTACAAAGTGCATCTATCAAGATTTCATTTAAAACAAAAATCAATTCTATTAGGTCTACCAATTAAGAGAAATGCCCTTTGTAACAGGCCTATGTCACTTGTTTCAGGCCTCTACCTCTACTAGCAGCACTTTTAGTGTAGAGGTCATTTGACCTATCTAAAAGTCTCCAAATTACTTGAAAATTGGTCAGCTTAAAGAAAAGCCTAGAATCTACTTGCCCTTAAAATTTCAATAAATTTGGGCATTCCATCAAAGAGTAGCATCCAAATCTCTATGAGGCTACTACCTCACTAACTATTTGCTCAATCATTTTTTTAAAGCTAAAAATGACGAGACATGTTAATCCTTATGATGAAACAAACTCATTCATTATCTTGGATGGATTATGACATGGATATATAGCCATGCATATAATGATCTTCTAGATCAATGCAAATCAATTAACCATCCAAATCGTCTCGTTGAAAAAAATCAACTCTTTACATAGTATCCACCTTTTAGTGAAAGTGAATATCTATGAACGTCATTCTATTCATTGTGCTTCTTGCACATTCATTAATCTCATCACAACCAATCATATACAAGCACTTAATACTTGTATCAATGATAATAATCATAGCACTCTTGTGCGGACTCGAAATAAACGTCTATATCAAGTACATAGACTTGCATGAAAAACAATTTATGTGCTCATGCATTACTAGTCGAAAACACATCTTAGTTGCTCTTGATGTATATAACTTATCTGTTTACTTTCTAAAGGCATAAATAGCCTATGCCTGGTACCTCGATCACATACCTCATGCTCACCCTAACCAGTCGTGGTGATACATAAAAGTGATCTTCTATAAACAGAAAATGCATCATGCACTTCAACTTTCTAGCAATCATATCGTCTATGTATACATGCATTTACTCATGCATTTTACTTCAATAAAAGTATATGCTTTTAGCTATGTTGATAGAAGACTTCCTCTCTCACACAACACAACATCACTCTAGTTCTCACATGGCATATAACGCCATGTGGCTACAAAATTTCCTGCAGCATTTCGCTAGGAAAATGAAGCCTGAAAAACAAAAATAATAGTCTTTAAAATGATAGGCATCAGCCTAGTGGTTGGCAAACCACTCTCTTTATTCGAGAAATCTGCAAATAAGAAACTTTTCCAAAATGTGCTGTTGGGCACTACACACCCTCATTACAATGTCTTTTTTTTTTTGCCTTCAATACCTGCAAAAGATTATTCTAAAACACGCAAACAACAACTTGTGCATGCTTTTATGAATCAACAAGGCACCTCGTATGAACTCTCTGGCTTTTGGCCTTGGCTATCCCTCGAGAAGGGAACTACTCGTTCCTCCAAGCATGTACATCTCTGGAATATAACAATATGAGTAGCCAAGTTAGTCAAGGAAGAAGAGGAGGTCAGTAAAACGCTTCCAATGTGCTTCCAAATTGCATATTGGCACATTCAAAAAATATTGATCTTTATCACTAAAAAAATTATAAATAATCAATTTTTTATTCCTAAATCCATTTTGTGCAAGTCAAGGAGCCCTAAAGCTTGAGGAATGCAAGTAGAATCCTCCTTTCAATTTTCATAATAATTTTTTGGAGCTCTTGTGAGCCTTCAAAATAGTTATAAGAACCTATTTTTTTAACTAGGTTGGACACTAGATCCAAAATCCACCAGAACTAGTAAAAAGTTTATAGAATGAATTAGAGAGCCCTTTTTAGGGGCTAGCTTGTTGGAGATTCAAAATTTGAGGCTTGTATGAGTTCTAAGAGCATTTTAAGGCAATAGAAGGTTCCATTGCTCCACTCTTTGTTCAGCCTTGTGTGTTCATGTGTGTGAATGTGTGTGCATATCATTGTGCTTCTCAATCACTCAAGTGTGTGATCCTCTCACTCATGATTGTCATATCATCCTCTCATCTATGTGGATTGACATATATGAGGTGATCTTCACCATAGTGGTACTTCCATTGTACTAGAGTGACATTTATCTTGTAAACCCACTTGAAACCTTTGTTGCATTTTCCCTTGCAGCAATGGAACCAGCTTCCATGTTTCATTTCCATAAAGTGAAGCCATCTCCTCATCCATAAATTTCTCCCAATCTACATTTCCAATTGCATTTTCGAAACAACAAGGTTCAACATCTTGTATAACCTTGGTCAAGTAGGCACCATGATGAGCCATGTAACTATCATATGTTAATAGCTGTGCTAAATTACACATCCTCCGTTATCTTCTTGGTCCTGGGTCACTTCTTCTTGTTGTATCATCTACATATGCCTTTTTTACTCCCCAAATCTTCATAGAGTTTCTTTACCTTTCTGAGATGTAGTTGATGAAACTGCTTGATCGAAATTTCCACAAAATCCTCCACTCCATGCATTTGAGTTGGAACTATTGCGTGGTGACATATTAGGTCCAATCAAAAATTGAGATTCTATGCTTGAGTTTTCAACATTTCCCTTTTGATTGAATCAAGATTAAGTCCTTTGCTTGTAGTATAGAAGCTTGACATTTTATCAAACACCACATCTCTACTTATGTTCAAATTTCATGTGAATAGGTTATAACATTTATATCCAATTTTCTCAAGGAAATACCCAATGAATTTACATTTTTCTACTTTTGGATCAAGTTTCATCCTCAAGTCATGTGAAACATGTACATATGCAATACAACCGAATACTTTCATATGTAATAATTTTGGCTTTTTACCTATAAACTTCTCTCATGCATAACTTGATGTATAATGGCAGTCAAAGTTATATTCATGATGTATACATCATTGTGCATAGCTTTTGCCCAATAATAATAAGGCATATTTTTTTCAGCCATCAAGGCCCTTGCTATTGGAATGGAAAATCTTTGTCATTCTAACTACTTACCTGTGTTATCTTTCTCTGATTTTTCCTCTTGTGAGCATTTTTAGGACACACACACATGAGTATCATAGCAACGAGCCTAGTCAGAGTTAGAAAAAGCATGTAGATCTAGTGGTAGTGATCCCCACTTAAATGCTTGCCAATGCTTGACACATGGGAATGCATAAACCTCATCATTTGAGAGACAAGAAACTGAATATCAGGTCGAGTTATGCATAAGTAAATCAAGCATCAAACAATAGTTTCCAAAAGAAGGTATCTATCTTGATATATTTTGGTAGTGATATGTGTGAACACACTAGGACCGCCATGAGAGATGTGTTCTTTCTTTCAGAAACTCCATTTTGTTGAGGTGTATATGGCACTGTACACTGATGTTTTATCCCATGTTCAGCTAGAAATGCATTAAAATTGGAGACATATATTCCCCCTCGATCAGAATGGAGGGTGCCCAATTTACATGAGACATTTTTACCAAAAAAAAGAAGGTGTCTATGTTGATTTATTTTGGTAGTGGTATGTGTGAACACACTCGGACTATCGTGACACTCTTTTCCCTCTTTCGGAGGTTTTTTTCCCACAGCTTGTATATATGCCTATAACCCTAATGAGTCACTTATCTTTGTACATTCACTTGGTAATACATTCAATATTGTGTGTTGTGCTCCAAGCTTTTTCTTATTCCTTGTGTTGTTCTCATGCTTCGGCATACCCAAAACACCAACAATTGGTATCAGAGTAGATCATTGCTTCAACTAGGACATCCTCAACACCCCTCTAGTCACAATATTAGAATTGCATGAAAATTGGTGATCATACTCATGGCGATTAAGAGTTCAAAAGAGCTTCACTATGTGGTGTTGAAATTGTTGACCGGATCTTCTTGCAGACACACATATGTTGAGGATACTATAGAAATGAAATCTCACAAAAGCATAAACAGAATAAAGAGACACAAGAGACTAGACACCAGATTGAATACAATCTCTCCCCACATACTCTGATGGACGAGTCTATCAGAGCATGTGTCTTTATAGGTATCTCTCATTACATCTTGAATAGAAGATACATGAGGGTGACCCTTCAAAAAGCATGCTTTTATGAAAATCTGCTTTATATACAAAATCATGATCTAATATTTTGACAAAAATGTTGCTTTCTAAAGCAATCTACTATTTTTACAAAAATTAAATAAAATACTATCTTCTAAATATTCTTCTAAATATCTCCAAAAATATGTGAATAAGTCCACGTACATTCACACCTTCATGAGTCTTCACCTGCTAAATCAAAACACAAATCACATTAAAAAACCTTAAGACATTAAAATCCATATAACATTCCATTAGTCCATAAAGTATAACGTGCCTCCAATTTGACAAGCAACTGAACTCAGTTGATAAGAACAAATCAGACATGGATGGCCAGTCACATGTCCCATCACTGAACAATCATAAGCGTGTTCCATGTGAAAACACATACATGGAATTGGAAAACTGGAATTTAATGTAACTGTGAATGATATGCAGAAATCAAATGATCATAATGTGGAGTTAGTGATGTCTTATGAATCCATTGATATTCTTCAACTGATTTTTATATTAACTAAATATCTATGATATTGCTTACCAATGCGTGTAGTAGTAACATCATAATCAAGTATTTTCTCTAAAATGAAAATTTCAGCATTCACTTCAAGTAAAGGAGGATCATTTAAAATAGGAGTGAGTGGTAATGGTCCTTTTAAAATTTTTCAGTAAACTAATATGAAAAGAATTATGTATATTCCAATGAGAAGGTATGTCTAATCTAAAAGCATTCTCATTAATTTTTTGAATAATACAAAAAGGTCCATAATAACGTGGTGCATACTTAACCTTAGGATGTTGTGAAATAATTTTGAAACATATTTTAATTATTCATAACCAAACAAAATAATTTTCATTAAGTTGTTTAGCTACTTGTTTCTTATTAACGTTATGCATGTAACATTCTTGAATTTGTTTAATGTGCTCATGAACCTCATGAAGTGTAGAAATATGATCTTATGCAAAAGAATCAGCCATAGGTGTATCAATTTGAGTGATAGAAATGGGAGTGGGAAGCTTTTTACCATAAACAATTTCATACGATGCACGTCTAGTAATGGTGTGGATTGTGTTATTATATGCAAATTGTAGAAAAGGAAGTTTCTCATCCCAATTACTTGGGTTATCTAAAGAATAACAATGTAATAAATATGAAATAGTACTATTTGTAGCTTCATTTTTCTCATTACTTTCAGGATGAAATGGAGAGCTAAAGTCTATTTTAGAACCTAAATTTTGAAATAATGCAACCCAAAAGTGATCACAAAAATGAACATCTCGATCTAATAGAATAAATTTTGGAAACCATGATGCAAAAAAATACATTTAATAAATAACTTAGTAGCTTGAGGTGCAAAAGAGTCCTTTTTACAAGGAATGAAATACGCTTGTTTACTAAACGTATCAACAATTTTCCAAATCATATCATTATGAGATGAATAGGAAGAATAGTAATAAAATCCATAGAAATTTGTTCCCATGGTCCATTAGGTATGGGAAGTGGCATTAATAATCCAAGTGCTTTACCACGATGTCATTTCACACATTGACACACAATGCAATGAGAAACATACTATACCATGCATTTTCCATATTTGGCCAAAAGAAAAATTCTTTACATGTAGAAATAGTACTTTGTATGCCCGTATGACCCATATATGGTGGTTCATGCATATCTTTCATAACAAATTCTTTAAATCTATTGGAGTTAGATGTTTGGGGAAGCACTCGAACAACACAGGGAAGAAGAAGAAGCCTGGAGCTCAGCACACAATACTGAATGTATTACCAGAGAATGTACAAAGTTAAGTAGCCCATTAGGGCAATAGGCGATGTTGGAAAAAATCCTATTACACCTAAAAACATAGTTATTAAAGGTGATGCTGACGACGTTAAAGATGGTGATATTCCTGTTTGTATTGGGGTTCCTACTGCACTTACTATAAAGCAACTTTGTTGGGATGGCAAAGATGCTCAGGAACATGCATTGATAGCCTTGTCTATCAAATGTGCCATTATTCCTCACATTCACTCTTGCAGAACAACAAAGGATGCTTGGGATACACTTACCACTTTATACCAGGCAAGGAATGGGGCTCGTGTTGCTTACCTATGAAAATAGTTGGAGAGTGAGCACATGAATGAAGGAGATTTCATGGAGTTTTTTGAAAAAGATCAAAGATTTGAAGGAGCAGTTGATTTCTACTGATGAAGTCTTGCCTGACACTTCACTTGTGCAGACTCTTTTGAATGGTCTTCTAGATTTATATCAGAGTTTTGCTTCTACTCTTTGATTGGTGATGAAAGGCAATCCAAATGCCTTACATTTGAGGAGTTAGTCTTTGTTATGTTGTATGAAGATCAGTCTAGGCAGAACAGGCCCATTATGTGTGTTTTCGATCAAGCTTTCCTGGCTAGTCAGAACGGTAAAGATGAATGGAGCTCATCTACTAGTAAGTAGAAATCTGCTAATTCTGCATAATCAAAGAAGGGTGATAGAGATGAGAAGAAAACATAATTTTTTTTGCAAATAATATAAAGAGAATGATCATGTCATAAGGATCTATCCAAAAATGGCTGCAAAAGGGGCAAAGGAAAAAGAGGTTCAGATGGTTGTTATAGAGGCCTCTACACCCAAAACAGAGTCGGCTAATCTTGTGTAGAATAAAGAATGTGTTGATATATTTAGGTAGTGATGTGTGTGAACACACTAGGACCATTGGGGCACTTTTTTCCCTCCTTAGCAGGTTTTTTCCCTCAACTTGTATATACCCCTTTTGCCCTAATGGGCTACTCAACTTTGTACATTCTAGTGGTAATACATTTACTATTGTGTGTTGTGCTCCACGCGTCTTCTTCTTCCTTGTGCTCTTTGTGTGCTTTCACAGATGTCTAACTCCAACAATTGGTATTAGACTAGGTTGTTGCATCATCTAGGGTGTCATCATCACCTCTCCGATTGTAGTCTCAAAATCGTGATTTGAGCTCGTTCTCACCTCTGAATGCACTATTGTAGCACTTGTGCAAGCTATTTTGTCTTTTTGTGCCAAAGGTATATACCAGTTTTGGTTTGCCACTATAAGTCTCTCGAAGTCTACTACAAGTTTAGTGGAATTCGCATGGGCAGTTCTGTTCAATTTTTTGAGATACAGTCAATTTTCTACATCAAGGTATTTTAGTCACCAGCCATGGCTGAAAGCACTGATGCATTCTGTATGTTGGTTGTTGAGGATAAGTTGGATAGTACCAACTACCCATTATAGGCTTATATGATGCGAAATGTATTAGTTGCAAAAGGACTGTGGAACATTTAGCAGGGTGTTGAAAGACATCTTGTTACACCTGCAAATACAGGTACTGCAAATACAAGTGCTGGAGTTGATGGAGATGGTGTCAAAGATGATGTTATTCTATAGATTCCTGTTCGTGCTATGGTTTCTACTGCACCTACTACAGAGAAAATTCATTGGGATGGTAGAGATGCTCAGGCACATGCACTCATAGCCTTGTCTGTCAAACATGCCATTATTCTGCACATTCGCTCTCACAGAATAGCTAAGGATGCTTGGGATACACTTACCACATTGTACTAGGCTAGGAATGAGGCTCGTGTTGCTTACCTCCGAAAACAATTGGAGAGTGAGCACATGAATGAAGGTGATTCTATAGAAAGTTTTCTAACAAAGATCAAAGACTTGAAGGAACATTTGGTTTTTGTTGATGAGGTTATACCAGATAGCTCACTTATGTAGACCGTTTTGAATGGTCTTCCTGATTCATATCAAAGTTCTCCTTCTACTCTTTGTTTGATGATGAAGGGCAATCCAAATGCCTTGTTATTTGAGGAGTTAGTTTATGTTCTATTGTAGGAAGATAAGTCTAGGTAGAATAGGTCTATTATGTGTGTTGCAGATCAAGCTTTCCTAGCTAGTCAAAGGGCAAAGGTAAATGGAGCCAATCTACTAGCAAGCAGAAATCTACAAATGCTGCACATTCGAAGAAGGAAGACAAAGATGAGAGGAAATCAGAAAAGTAGAAATTGTTTGCAAGTATTGTAAAGGAAATGATCATATTATAAAGAACTATCCAAAATTGGCTGCTATAGAGGCAAAGAAGAAAGAGGTTGGAATGCTTGTTGCAGAGGCCTCTACATCGAAAACAGAGTCTGCTAATCTTGTGCAGGAAGAAGAATGGGTGTTTACTACTATTTACAGTTTTGAACCGTCTTCTCATGAGCAGTGCATGTCTACAGTTGACTCAGATGTTTGGTACTTTGATAGTGGGGTGACCAAACATATTACCTCGCAGCATAGTTTCTTCTCTTCACTCGAGCCTGCCCCTATAGGGAATACTATCACATGCACCAACAACTCCTCTTATCCTATCATGGGAGTTGGTAAGATCATTCAAACTACTACTGATGGTAGTTCTTTCACTTTGTCAGATGCTTTATTTGTTCGAGGGATCAAGAAAAAGCTGTTATCAATTTCTACATTAGCCAAGATTGGCTTGCTTGTGGAATTTCTTGATGACATATGTATAGTTCATGCTCTGTCAAATGGTGACATCATTATTGCTCCTGGCATTTTATGTCGAGGGCTATACAAGCTCATAGACTATGAAAGATTTGTGAACGATTTGGCATGTACAGTACATGATTCTCAGGCTATGTCAGATGCAAAGCTTTGGCATGCATGCTTTGGTCATCTGAATTTCACTAGTTTGTTACGCCTACAGAAATCTGATATGGTGTCTTCTTTGCCCAAGCTTGAGGCACCCGAAAAACATGTCTATGAAGGCTGTATTTTGGGCAAAATGCAGCATTCCTCCTTTCCAAAAGATTGTTCAGTTCGAGCTACGTAGAATTTGGAGCTTGTACATAGTGATGTTTGTGGTCCTATACAGACACCTTCTTTTGGAAACTATCTTTACTTCATGACTTTCATTGATGATTTTTCTAGGCATGCATGGGTATATCCACTCAAAGAAAAGTCTGAAGGGTTTATGTGATTCAAACACTTTTTTGTTTTGGCTGAAAGTATGTCAGCACATAAAATGGGCACCCTTCGTTCTAATCAAGGGGGAGAATATATGTCTTCTGACTTTAATGCATTTCTGGCTGAATGTGGGATAAAACATCAATTTACAGTGTCGTATACACCTCAACAAAATGGAGTTGCTGAACAAAAGAACATATCACTCATGGAGATGGCAAGGTGTATGGTCAAGAGCCATGCCTTACCACATAGTTTCTGGCTTGAGGTTGTTATGTGTGTAGCATATGTACTAAATAGGTGTCCCACTAAAGCATTGCATTCTATCACTCCATATGAGGCTTGACATGATCGCAAGTCATCTATTGCTCATCTGCGTGTTTTTTATTGTTTGGCATATGCATTAGTACCTGAACAACATCGCAGAAAATTGGATGATAAGGCAGTAAAATGTATTTTTTTTGGGTACAGTTCTGAAAGTAAAGGCTATCGTCTGTATCATCCACAGATTAAATGCATTTTGGTTAGCCGTGATGTTGTTTTTGTGGAAGATGCTATTCAGCCATTGCTTTCATGTACTAAGGAGACATCTGTTAGCTCCAAAGACATGTATGATACTTTGCTGCCTCTTTTTACAGGTGGACAGTCTAGTGCTAGTCCTAATGAGGCAACGTCTCAGCCTTTGCATGTTTCATGTGATGATGCAGATCATTCCATTTCTGATGTAGATTTAGATGATGCAATTCTTGATGAGAGAGTTGATATTGAGCAGGCAAAAACTATGCCAAAATGGCTAGTGCAGACTTTACGTGATAGCAACTTAGGTGTACCTCTGTCATATCATACTCGGTCAGGATCTCATAGTGCCTCTTTTGCATCAGATTGCTATGCTATGGCTACCTCTAGTCTCTGTGATGAGACAGAATGTGTTTTGTTTGATGAAGCACAAAATTTTGAGCATTGGATGGCTACAATGCAATCTGAATATGATGTTATCATGAAAAATGGTACCTGGTCCTTATATGACTCTCGGCTACCTGGATTGTTTTATCCCAAGGGGGGATCACTACTGCCAGATTTGCATGCTTTTTCTGACAGTGATTGGGTCGGTTGTTATGACACTCATGTGTCCACTGGTGGTTTTTGCTTCATGCTTGGTAGCTCATGTATATCTTGGTTGAGCAAGAAGTAGCCTATTGTGGCCACTTCCAGTTGTGAAGTTGAGTGGCAGCCTTCACAGTGACTGTTGAGTGTGTGTGGCTTAGACGCCTTATGGCTGATTTGGGTGTTGGTCAGTCTTCTGCCACCACCATCTTCACTGAAAGTCAGAGTGCATTGGCAGTTGGGGAGAGGTTGTCTACTAGGGAGATTATCTTGGCATGTGTGCCCACGCAAGAGAACATTGCAGAACTTTTCACAAAGGTTGTGCCTAGGGAGAAGTTTGAAGCTTTCCTCAAAGCTTTGGGCTTACTTCCTTTTGTGGACTGATTACACATAGCTTGACACTTCCTTATATATGAGTGTTATCTCCTTGTTCACCACATCACTCCTAGGAGGGATTTTTTGATATATTTAGGTAGTGATGTGTGTGAACACACTAGGACTACTGGGGCACTTTTTTCCCTCTTTAGCAGGTTTTTTCCCCCGGGTTGTATATATGCCTATTGCCCTAATGGGCTACTTATCTTTGTACATTGTAGTGGAAATACATTCAGTATTGTGTGTTGTGCTCCAAGCTTCTTCTTCCTTGTGTTGTTTGTGTGCTTTCCTAGATGTCTAACTCCAACAGAATGAGCATTTACTATAGTTTGCAATTATGACCCATCTTCTAATGAATAGTGTATGTTTGCAGTAGACTCAGATGTTTGATACTTTGAGAGTGGAAAAATCAAATGCATTATCTCACATTGTAGTTTCTTCACTTCACTTGAGCATGTCCTTATAGGCAATACTATCACATGTGCCAACAAATCCTCTTATCCTATCATGGGAGTTGGTAAAATCATTCTGATTACTATTGATGGTAGTTCTTGAACACTGTCAAATGCTTTATTTGTGCCACAGATCAAGAAAAATGTGTTAGCAATTTCAACATTAGCCAAGATTGGTTGTGAAATTTGTTGATGATAGATGTATAGTTCATGATCTGTCAAATGGTGGTCATTATTGCTTCTAGCATTTTATGTTGTAGGCTCTATAAGCTCATAGACTATGAAAAATCTGTGAATGATTCAACATGTGCAATACATGATTTTGAGGCTATGTCAGATGCAAAGCTTTGGCATGCATGCTTTGGTCATCTAAATTTTGCTTGTTTTCTATGCCTGCAAAAATAAAAAATGTTGTCCTCTCTGCCCGAACTTGAGGCACCTAGTAAACATATTTGTGAAGGCTGTATTTTGGGCAGAATGCAGTGTTCCTCATTCCCAAAAGATGGTTCTATTTGAGCTATTGTGTATGGTCAAGAGTCAGGCTTTACCACATAGTTTCTGGCTTGAGGTTGTTATGTCTGCAACATACATACTTAATAGGCATCCCACTAAAGCATTGTATTCTATCACTCCATATGAGGCTTGGCATGGTCGCAATCCATCTGTTGTTCACCTACATGTCTTTGATTGTTTGGCATATGCAATACTGCCTAAACAACATGATAGGAAATTGGATGATAAAGCAATGAAATGCATTTTTATAGGGTATAGTTCTGAAAGCAAAGGTTATTGTATATATCATCCATAGACTAAACACATTTTGGTTAGCCTTGATGTTGTTTTTGTGGAAGATGAAATTCAACCATTAATTTCATGTACTAGGAGACATCAGTTAGCTTCAAAACTATGTATGACACTTTGCTACCTCTTTTTACATGTGGACAGTCTAATGAGGCAAGATTGCACATGGTTTTGAGAACAGTCCAACTGAGAGCACCTTATATGTTAAGCATGCAAATGATGTGCTTCTGATCATTTTTATCTATGTTGATGACATGCTACTCATTGGTCCTCATGAAATGCATATTGCTGATTTTAAGGCTGATTTGCATGCCGCATTTGAGATGTCAGATTTGGGGCATTTGCACTATTATCTGGGCATTCCATTTATGCAAGTTGATGGTAGAATAGCTTCTTGTCAAAAAAAAATATATTGACACATTATTGCAACATTTTGGCCTTGAAGACTGCAACCCTATTGCCACTTCTATGGAGACAGGATTATGGTTGAGTCTTCATGATGTTGGAGATGTATTTGATGTTGTTCTATATCAGTAGAGCTTATGCATTACTTGGCCTCATATTTAGTTTGTTGTCTCACAGATGACTAGATTTATGCATTGCCTAGGTGTCAAGCATTCGCACGTAGTCAAGTGCATCTTTCGCTACTTGAGTGGTACCCGACTACTTGGATTGTTTTATCCCAAGGGGGGATCACTACTGCCAAATTTACATGCTTTTTTCCACACTGATTTGGCTGGTTGTTATGACACTCGTGTGTCCAGCAGTGGTTCTTGCTTCATGCTTGGTAGCTCATGCATATCTTGTTTGAGCAAGAAGCAGCCTACTATGGCCACTTCTAGCTGCGAGGCTAAGTATAGGGAAGCTTTCACAGCGATTGTTAAGTGTGTGCGTGGCTCAGACACCTTATGTTTGATTTGGGTGTTGGTCACTCTTTTGCCACCACCATCTTCATTGACAGTCAGAATGCATTGGAAATTATGAGAACCCTATGTTCCATTCTCACATTAAGCACATTGAGGGTGCACTATCATTATGTCATGGAGAGGTTCTTTGCTGGAGAGATCAGTTTGGCATATGTGCCCACACAAGAGAACATTGCAGACCTTCTCACAAAGGCTTTGCCTAGGGAGAACTTTGAAGCTTTCCGCAAAGGTTTGGGCTTACTTCCTTTTGTGAATTGATTTACTACAACATATCGAGGGAATACCGATGGTCAGTGTACCGACGGGCAGTTGTCGGTGTCGGTATACCCCTCGGGAAATTTGGGAAAGCTGCATTGCCTCGGAATCATAGCTATGTTGCCTCAGAATCACGGCGTCAGTATATGTGTCGATATATGCGTCGGTATATGTGTCGGTACTTTGCTGGAAATACCGACGCATATACCGACGCTCTCTTTTTAACTGGGCCTGAACCCGAAATTTGTCATTCTGCTCGTTTTGAATGTAGAACTTCTGCTTTCGGGTTTGCGCGCGCCAACAGCAGAACTCTGTTTGTCATCCTCTCTCTCTCTCTCCCTCCCTTCCCTCTCTCTCTCTCTCTCCCTCTCTCCCTCCCTTCCCTCTCTCTCTCTCCCTCTCTCTCTCTCCCTCCCTCTCTCTCACTATCTCTCTCTCTCCCTCTCTCTCTCTCACTCTCTCCGTCTCTCTCCCTCTTTCTCTCTCCCTCTCTCTTTCTCTCTCCCTCTCTCTCTCTCTTTTTTCTTTAATTTTCTATGTTTTTTCTTTACTAATATGCTCTTTGTTTGGTTTTGCAAGAGATTTTGGGATCAAATCTTTGGAAATTCGACCAAGAAGAACTTCAAGTGGATTTTGACGATCGTGTCAAACAATTCTCTCTCTCTCTTTCCCTCTCCTTCCCCCTCTCTCTCTCTAAACACACCTCTATTTTTATAGATCTGATGCTTTGGTAAGTAGATCGCACATATTGTATCACTCTCTTTTCTTTCTTTATGTTTTTGCTTTTCTAATATCTTCTCTCTTTAGTTTTGCAAGAGATTTTTGAGATCAAATCTTTGGAAATTCAACGAAGGAGAATTTCAAGTGGATTTTGACAACTCTGATTCAAAAATTACATAAATGTAAGTAAAACATATATCACTCTTTTATCTTTCTTTATATTTTTGTTTTCTAATATCTTCTCTCTTTATTTTTGTTTGAGAGAGAGAGAGCGAGAGAGAGAGAGGGATACATGCATACATGCATACATGCACGCATGCATATGCATACATGCATATGCATATGCATACATGCATACATGCATGCATGCATATGCATACATGCATGCATGCATATGCATACATGCATGCATGCATGCATGCATGCATACATGCATACATGCATACATGCATAGCATGTATGCATGCATATGCATACATGTATAGCATGTATGCATGCATATGCATACATGCATGCATGCATATGCATACATGCATGCATGCATACATGCATGCATGCATACATGCATATGCATGCATGCATATGCATACATGCATATGCATACATGCATATGCATACATGCATGCATGCATATGCATACATGCATGCATGCATATGCATACATGCATGCATGCATATGGATACATGCATATGCATACATGCATGCATATGCATACATGCATACATACATGCATACATACATGAATCCATACATACATGCATCCATACATACATACATGCATGCATGCATATGCATACATGCATATGCATACATGCATATGCATACATGCATGCATGCATATGCATACATACATACATGCAGACATACATACATACATACATACATGCATGCATACATACATGCATGCATACATACATGCATGCATACATACATGCATGCATACATACATACATGCATACATACATGCATGCATGCATATGCATACATGCATGCATATGCATGCATATATGCGTATGCATGCATGCATGTATACATATGAATTCATGTATACATATGAATTCATGTATGTATGCAAATGCATGCATGTATGCATATGCATGCATGCATGTATGCATATGCATGCATGCATGCATATGCATACATACATGAATTCATATGTATACATGAATCCTTTGTTGGTAGGGTTGTATAACCTGTAGCCCTTTTGATTGTTGTCATATCCAATAAATACACACCTTTCTGCCTTTGGATCCATCTTGCCTATAACCTGTGAAGGAACATGAGCAAAAGCAATACATCCAAAAATTTTACAATGATCTAAGCTTGGTCTTCTTCCATTTGAAGCCTCATATGGAGTCATCCCATCAAGGGATTTTGAAGGCAACCTGTTAATCAAGTAAGTGGTTGTAGATACAGCCTCAGCCCATAAGTAATTAGGTAAATGCTTTTCATTTAACATAGACCTTGCAGCTTCAACAATTGTCCTATTCCTCCTTTCTGCCACTCCATTTTGCTCAGGAGTTTACCTTGTAGTTACCTCTCTTTTGATTCCTCTTTCTTGAAGAAAAGAATCAAACTCATGGGAGAAGTATTCTCCCCCTCCATCTGACCTTAGCCTTTTTAGTGATTTACCTGTTTGATTCTCCAAAAGAGCCAAGTATCTTTTGAAACATGAAAAAACTTCATCTTTGTGTTTCATAAAGAATAGGATAGTCCATCTGCTGCAATCATCAATAAAAGAAACATAATACCTTGATCCAGATATTGAAGCTTCCTTGCTAGGTCCCCATACATCTGTATGAACCAACTCCAAGAGATCTCCATGCATATAACCTTTCTTCATGAATGGTAACCTGTGAGACTTTCCAAATTGACATGCACTACACTTATAAATCATATGTTGTTTTGACAAATTAGGAAGTCCAAGTACACTTTGGTCCCTGCAGATTTGCTTTAATGACCTTTCACCAATATGTGCTAACCTTTTGTGCCATACTTCCAATTATGTGAGTGTCTCACTACCATAATTAAAGAGAGCAATTTTTCTAGTGTCCTGTAATTCAAATGTGAACAATCTACCTGTCTTTTCACCTTTTGCAATTCTTCTGAATCCTTGACTTGGATCTTCAACAAATGCTCCTGCTTTTGTGAACCTGACTTGCAACCCTTTCTCTACTATCTGCCCAACACTTATCAAATTCTTTGTAATGGTAGGGACATAGAGTACCTTATTGAGTAGGTTGATGTTTCCATCAGATGCTTTTACATTGCCTATTTTCTTCACAGGATGTTTTGTATCATCTCCTGTTTGTACCTCATGCTTATTCCTTGGATCTTCTAAATCTGATAGGAGTGCTACATTTCCTGCCACATGATTTGAACAACCTGAATCTATGTAGAAAACATGCTCATCAGATTTACCTTCTGGCATAGCCATGTTCATGATCAATAATGAATCCTCTTTGTTTGAGTCTTCTGTGTAGTTATTGTAGTCTCTCCTTCCTTTGTAGCCTCCTTGATAGTTTGAATGATTGTAGTTGTTGTAGTTGCCATGATAGTTGTTGAACCTTCCTCTTGAATAGCCATAACTTCCTCTATTGTATCCTCTTCCTCTTTGATTCCTGGAATTCCTAAAGCAATTTTCAGTTGTATGATTAGTTAGTCCACAAATAGAACATGAGTTGGAGTCTTGGGATCTCCCCCTGCCTTGTCTACCTCCTCTTCCTCTACCTCTGCCATGTCTTCCTCTACCTGCATAGTTAGCTTGATATGTACCTGCTTCATCATCCACTTTCTTTGCCTTTCCTTTTTTATCTTTAGACTTGCTTTTATCCGTGTATAAAGCTGAAGATTGATTACCTTTAGAGCTTTCTCCATTTTTGATAAGCTTTGCCTCTTTAGTAAGTAGTTGTCCAATGAGTGTATTGAAATCACGTACATGCATGTCCATGTACAAATCCATAGCTGTGGTGAATGCTTCCCACTTGTCATCTGCCTTCAAGCCATTGATGACCTGCCTTACAATTTGCTCTTCATCTATTACCTCTCCAATACTTCCCAACTGATCTGCTATGTCCTTGAGCTTTGTGACAAAATCAGTCACATTTTGTTTGGGAGCCTTCTTGAGAGTTGTGAAATCCAGCCATAGTTGATGCTTCCTAGCTTTAGTACTTGAAGAAAAGAAAGCTTCAAGTGCATCCCAAACTTCCTGAGATGTCTTACAACTTCTAATGTGAGGCAACAAAAAATCTGAGATAGAGTTGAGGAGATAAGACCTTGCAAGTGCATCCTTGGAGCACCATGTGCTCAATCTTTCTTGCTCTTCTTGTGTTGGTTGACTTTTGTTCCTGAAACTTGGCATAACTTCATCTCCAGCCACATAACCATATAAACTTCTACCTTGGAGATAGGCTTCCATTCTTAATGACCAAGCTGAGTAGTTACCTCTGTCCAATTTGTCAATTGGTGAAGGAAATCCATCTGCCATGTTGTCCAACCTTGCTCTGATACCACTGTGAAGAGATGGATAGGTATGTGCTTGAAGATGAAGAGGTGTTGCAAAATCCTTGATCTACACCAGCCAAATGAACTCCAGAAGTATATGGTGGGCCCTTTTAGCTTTCCAATGGATGTATTAGACACCCTATGTACCTTGGAAGATCACTCTCAAAAAGATAGATCAAAACAGATAAGTTGGAGTTAGCTTAGAGGTGAAAACTTGCTATTCTTGGTTCATACACCTATCCAGTGTTTTACATAATTCTCTGAGCACAGCAGCAATTAGCTTAATTCCTCTTGGGGAATTCTAGGTAACTTAAAGAGCTAACTTTCAAGAGTAATCTCATCAAAAATAATGAACCACACACTGAGAATGAGTTTTAACAACTGATGACATCATCCCGATTTTCACGGGCTGCTACAGTTTGAGACCAGTGAGTCGAAAAATCAACATAACTCAAAATGTAGGAATCCAATGATTATAAAAATTTGTATGGTTATATTAGACAGTAATTTGAATCCAACAAGCTTTAAATCACTGAATTTGGATAAGCAACCACTGAGAAACACCTCTGACAAGATGAGTGAAAAAGTCGGGTACCTGACAGAGAAGTGAAAATGCACAGACACTGTTGACTTCAACTGAATATAACTGAAGATTGCAACATCCAAATGACATGAAAATTTGTGAGCATATAGTAGACTTATAGAACTAACTTTACCAACTTAAATCACTGAAAAGGATGCACCAAGCTCAGAGAAAACATCTCTGCAAGCTGACTAAGAAAAACTGAGAGTAATGGCAGTGAGTAGTACACTTCACAAGAACATGGAAAGATGAACTCAAATAATCATGAAAATGAAAGTATATTGCTTGTACAATACAATGACTTACTGATACATATGTGTGCCTTGTAATCACACCTTGATATGGCATAAAGCTCAGCTCTTGGAGGTCTTCACATAGGTCTCTCTAACCACGACTAAAACTGCCATCTATTTATAGTTGAGTTTGGGAGGCTAACTTCCCTCAATCACTCTCCAATCAATCAATGATTGATTTGATTCTCTACCTACCACAAATCACGAATTTGTGGCTCCTCTTTCCATTCTTGATCAAGTGGACTCAACCACTTAAGATTCTTTCACTTTTACATTAAGTAAACTCTTCAAAAGTTACAAGAGGTATTTCACAAGTGAACTTTACATAGTCTTCATTTTAAGGCTTTTTCTATGACTTTGTGGGACTCAAGCCAATACTTAGGCTTGTCATAGACTTGCTCCAACAGATATGTTGTAGTGATTCCACATAGCTTGACACTTCCTTATACATGAGTGCTAGCTCCTTGTTCACCACATCACTCCCAAGGGGGATTTGTTGATATATTTTGGTAGTGATGTGTTTGAACACACTAGGACCGCCAGGGCACTTTTTTCCCTCTTTAGGAGGTTTTTCCCCCGGCTTGTATATATACCTATAACCCTAACGGGTTACTTATCTTTGTACATTCTCTTGGTAATACATTCAGTGTTGTGTGTTGTGCTCCAAGCTTCTTCTTCTTCTTCCTTTGTTGCTCACGTGCTTTTGTAGACCTCAATCTCTAATAAACATGCACCTATGCAGTGATGTTAAAGTTTGCAAGATGGTATTTTCTTGATTTTAGGGTGCATTTTTAGTGTATATGATCTAGAACTACAACCCTAATAAAGGGGGCATCAAGAAAACAAGGATATTCCAAAGTTGCAAAAATCCACTCCTTTGAGGAGGGAACTTACAGAGAATTTGAAAATTGCATAGTGGGGATTTTGTGAGAATTTAAGCACAAGTGGAGGCTACAAGTGATAAGAATATAAACCCTAAAAACTTAGCCTCAAAGGACCTAGAAAAATTATATTTGTAATTTTTTGTCTTCCTTGGTAGTCGACTTTGGTAGGGTAGTCCTTAATTGCATACATACTTTTTTTGGGGTAATTTTGTGATAAGTGACAAGCATACAAGGCTTAGATAATGAGATCAAAGATTAAGCGTACCAGAAAGATAAGAAACATTTGCATTTTACAACCTCCCTAGCTAGAGAAGTCATAACTACATTGTAACTTATTTGAGTGAACCAAAAGCAAGGGTGTCAAATAGATAAGAAAATGTCAAATCTTGCAATCGTCAATGTATGTGAGCTAGGGATGTTGAAAGTTGCAAGTATAAGTTTTCTAGGATTTCACTAAGAACTTGGACCCTAAAATACATTAGGGTAACAACCAAAGTGATTTTGCATCATAGATTCACTGATAAATTGGTTTATAGAAAATGGCTTCCCTAGCTTAGGTGCTTTGTAGAGAAGTGAAAGATTGCAAATAAGGGATTTTCGTGAGTGTTTTGAGCTCCTTGCAAGCATAGAATACATAAGAAAGGTATTTAAGTGAGTGGGCTTCAAAAAGTTCAATATGGCAATCAATTGAAAAAGGTCAATATGATGTTGCAACATTGTGTTTTAATTCTTGGAAACCAAGCTTGTATTGAACTCATAAAGCATAGGGAAGAGTCTAGAAGACAATAAAATTGGGAAAAATTCAAGTTTAAGGATAATTGGAATCTCCAAGTTCCCTAGCTAGAGCTATTGGATATCAATTGCATGTTTCAAATACTTTTGAGGACTTGAATTGAAACTACAAAATAAGACCAACATAAGGTAATCAGTATGAGAGCTAAAAAGTGATAAAATACTCATTTTGCAAGAAACAACTTCCCTAGATTAGGGAAGTCACTCATTGCAATAAAGTGTTTTATAATTTATCTTAAACCTTCAAGTGGTCCAAGAGCTTGATGTAATAGTGTAGCCTCTATTGGCAAGGAAAAATTGAAGAGAAAACCAAAGTTATGAATTCAAACTTCCCTAGTCAGAGAAGTTGTTGATTTTCAATTGGGCAAACAACCAAGAGAAAGCAAGTCTAGGACCTTATTATGACTCCAATGACCCCTAATGCACTTCAAGACATCACCAAAATCCTTTAAAAAACTTAAAGTGTGACTGAAAATAATCCTCGGGCTATATGCTATAACATTGTTTTTTGTAGATAGGGCTAAAAAGACAATCTCGAAGGAAGATTAAGAGGTCTTTAAACACAAAAGGATCCTTGACATGTCCTATTTTCCTTTTTTGACCTACAGGATCCTGATTTCACATGAATTTTTGGTAAAATATCCATTCTTTAAGGTGAGGGGCTCATCCAAATTTGGTCCTTGGGTGAGACTGGTGTTGGAAATTAAGTTTCATTTCAAGCTCACAAGTGTGGGAACATGCCCCAAGCTTCAGCTTCCACATCATCCACAATCTTCTCCAACTCGTGGAAATCATTGGGAGGATGATTTCCATGAGTTGGAGGCATCCAATCATGTCAATAATGGAAAGATTTCAATTAGAGAAGAAATAGGTCACTTTTTGATGTGATTAGACCTTACTTTTTGACATGTATATGTTTTTATTGGTTAAAGAAGTTAGTATGTGTAAGGGATTGAACTCACAACCTCTTGGTTAGGAATGTGATGGGCTAACCACTTGCCCCAAAATCCATGGTTGAGGATTACTTCCTAATCCTCTCTCTTAGGGTGTGGTTCAACCATCTCCTACCAGGATTATGTTACATTCTTCCCCCCTTGAACTCCCTCGGGAATGTACCCTGACCAGCTATGGGACTGGTAGGATGTACCCTGGATGTACCCTAGCAGGATGTACCCTGACCAGCTATGGGACTGGCAGGATGTACTCAATCAAGTTCCATCCAAGGATTCCCAAGGAATTCAGACATTGCAAGCTAGCTCATTGGAAAGTTCGTTCCGAGAGCTTTCCAACGGTATATTACACGCCTCAATCCGACCTACGGATTGGGAGATACACCCCAATCATTGTAAGGTCCATCATTGAAATCGACGCGCGCGCCTTCCACAATTCCTACCCTTTCACATAGAGGATGCCCAAGCGCCTTTTTTAGAGGCCATTGGGTCATTCCACTTTGCCCAAGCCTACTTCCTAGGCTCTGATACCAATGTAAGGAATTGAACTCACAACCTCTTGGTTAGGAATGTGATGGGCTAACCACTTGCCCCAAAAGCCATGGTTGAGGATTACTTCCTAATCCTCTCTCTTAGGGTGTGGTTCAACCATCTCCTACCAGGATTATGTTACACTGAATATGCTACAATGCTTTCTAAAGTGGAGAAATGAAAAATCCCCCCCCCCCCCCCCCCCAAAGAGGTGATCTATCTTTTAAAAGCCCTCTTTCTTTATTATGACTTGGCTTCAAGTGCCACTTGGTGGTCTTTTTGATCCCCCTTTTTTTTATGGAAGTTCTCTCATGGATCTATTAATTTCCCACTTGTTGGAGGATAAACACTCCTATGAGCACAACAAAAGCAAATAAACCCTCCTAGGATCCTAAATTTTTTCAGACATAGGATCTGTGTTTTTTGAGTTTCGCTGAGTACATGTATATTATGAAAATGAAACTCTCCAAGCTGAAATAGGCTTAGAGATCTTTCAATTGAGGTAAAATCACTTCATTTGGAAACTAGATGATGCCTCAAACAATTGAATCAAAACAAATAACTTGATCTCTTCACAGAGTATTAGCTAACTACATAGGCATTATTCTAGATATTTCTATGAACTTGTGTGCAGGCAGTAATATTGAGACAACTTAGACTATTCAAATTAGGACTTAGAATCTTTCCAACAAGACAAAAATAACTAGAAATGGGTTCATAATGAAGGAAAACAAAAATTACAACAACAGGGGTCTACAACAATCATCTAGAGAGATGGAGTATGTAAAAGTGAAATCTCTACAAAATATGTAGAGAACAGCTAGTAGGGGATGTGCTTAAGCAAGGGGGTAGCTTGGGCATGTATTTCCACCAATCTAAGTCATATTAAAACTCATTAGAGGTTTTAAAGATTACATACTTACCTCTTTAACCAGTCAAACACATACATGTCAAAAAGTGAGGTCCAATCACATCAGAGGTGACCTATTTCTTCTCTAATCAAAATCTTTCCATTATTGACATGAATTGATTCCTCCAACTCGTGGAAATCATCCTCCTTTGATTGTGGATGATGTGGAAGTTGAAGCTTGGGGCATGTTCTGAAGGGATTCGATGGTGATGCACCACGGTGCGCTCTCCTTCTCGAGAGCTCCACAATGATATCCTTGGAGTAGAAAATCGAGCTCCTAAAGCCAAACACAGTACTCTGCACAGAGGTTGTAGAATACACAGAAAAACACAGTACACAGGGAGCATGAAGTCAGACTTCTTAAGACTTACAAATGCAGTCAAACTTACAATTTGTGACTGACCAGGCCACTATATGTTTTATTAAAGAACATATACAAAGAAGTGTCCGGTGGCCATTTGGCCTTTCACATGGACACTAATGGTAACAATCTCCCACTAAAGGCCAATATGGCCAAAGCAACAATGGGAGAAAAAATAAATAATGATAAAGAATACCTGAGTGTAAGTATACAAACTATACCTCCCATACCTCCCACCTAATGGGCATGTTACATTGTGTAAGATCAGGAATCAAGTAACCCCCATCAAGTGACAATAGTGTCAAAAGCTATCCTGTCATAGGTGTTGAGCCCATAAAAGTCACATTGGTCAAAGTCAACCATAGTTAAAGTCAAAGGGTCAAAGTCAAAGTGCTCAAAGTCAACATGTTCAAGGTCAAGGTCAACATGGGCAAAGTCAAGGCGTTCGGGTGTCAAGGTGCACAGTTAGTGCATAATTAATTGTTCACAAAGGTTATATTGTGCAGAAAGTTGGTTGCAGGTTGCAGAGTGTTTTCCTCAAATTCTCTAAAGTTCAAAATGTTTTTAAAGTCTTTGGAAGGTTGAGGTGAACCCTCTCTTAGGTGCACATTTGAAGAATTAAAAGGCAAAATGTGAAGGTATGTGAAGCGGCAACATACGCAGACGTGAAAGTATGGCCCCCTGTTGCTCTAGCACAATGGTGAGAACCAAGTTAAGAAGCTCCACCTCCTTAATGTCAATCCGCGGAAGAGATAGGAGTGATATGAAGATCGTGAATGTGAGATGAAGTGAGAGTGAAGGTGGGAAGCATAGAAATGCACACACACATACACACACAACCAGGAGACAAGCAAGACACAATGGAAGATAGGAAATCCACTCTATTACTCAAGAACACTCTTACAAGCTCAAGCTCACTCTAGGTCATACAAGTCTACACTAGCTAACCTCAAAAATGAGCTCTCTAGCTCTTTTTATAGATTCTAGACTAGTTTTAACCGGTTTCACATCTAGTGTCCGACATCGTTAAGAAATAGGTTCTAGGTGCTATTTGAAAGGGTAAACGATATCTAAAAATAACCAAAATTGGTACGCTCATTCTACCTAAGCTCCTCAAGCTCGAGGATGTTGGTGCATTTTACCCAAGCCTACATGCTTGATATGCTTGATATTATGATCATTTGTAAGTCATATGTGTAGTCATGTGAACACCTCTTATAAAAGAGTTCATTTTTATCTCTTGTATTTGAAAAAAGAAAAAAGGAAAAGGATGGCTTACCTCATGCATGATGTAAAAGCAAAGTCGTGGCTCTATCTACCCTAAAACCATGAATTTTTGAGCTGAGAGAATATCTCCTAAATTTGGGGATCACTTTTAGGTGGAGCCATCGAATTCGAATTCAAAACTCCCTCCAAGAATAGCTATAAAAAGAGCAAGAAGGAAGAGGCGATTAGCAAGCCTTGTATGTGACCACTTCATGTCATTTTGTAGAGATTGAAGAGCTTACTCCATAGCTCTATCATTCTACTCCCATTGTGCAAAGATTCATTGCCAATGTGGTTGTAATCATATGTGAATCTATACATTTATCATCATTTACTTCTCTGTTTTGTTCTCTGCTATACTCACTCAGAGCAGCAACTTCAGAAGGTCATATCTCGAGTTCTACTCATCCTTTTTCAGTGATTTAATGTGCGTTGGATAGCTCATACTATCTACTTTCTACCCATAGATGTTCATGGTCATTTGATTAATAGTTTTGAAGATATATGCAATTTACTGCTCACTCGTCTATCTTTGCAGAGCCCCGAGAATTATGGGCATGTTCCAGAAATTGATAAATCTTTTTCTCAGTGCTCAGTCCATCATTTGAAGTGTTTTAACTTGGAATAGCAAGCTTGTTAAGTCTATTTGCTATGCCTAAAAGGAAGTTTTCTAATTCTTACTAGGTTGAGAGCACTGTTCATTTTTTCCAGCAGGTGTACGTCCAAAAATAGCAAGTTTTGGGAGCTAGTCATTTCGCAACTAGTCTGTCTTGACTTAAACTTTTGGGATACATGTTCCAAAGTACTTGGCTGATATTTTGGTGGATTTAGGAAGCTCAAAGGGTCTACTAATCAACTCTGAAGTCTCAGTTGGCTGGTGTGAAGCTGGTTGTAGCGGCACCTACTCATCTTTGGATTGCATCCACCATCTCTCTTCACAGTGGTATCAGAGCATAGTCAAGCAACATGGGAGATGGATTTCCATCAACAATTGAAAAATTGGATCAAAACAACTACCCGGCCTGGTCTCTAAGGATGTAGGCTTACCTTCAAGGGAGGAATCTATATGGATTCATATCCGGAGATGAAGCAATGCCAACCATGAGGAACAAAGGGCAACCATCACATGAAGAAGTGGAAGGACTTTCAAATTGGTGTTCAAAGGATGCACTTGCAAGGTCCTATATTCTAAACTCAATCTCTGATTTTCTTTTACCTCATGTCAAGGGATGCAAGACATCAAGAGAAACCTAGAATGCACTTGCTTTGTTCTTCTCTTCCAACACTCGAGCAAGGAAGAACCAATTGTGGATGGAGTTCACAACAATGAAGAAAACCCCGAAGCAAAATGTTACTGATTATGTCACAAAGATGAAGGACATTTCCGACCAACTTGGAAGCATTGGAGAGGTAATTGAAGAGGAGCAAATCATTAGACAAATAATAAATGGAATCAAAGCAGACGACAAGTGGGAGTCATTCACAACAGCCATGGATTTATACATGGATATGCATGTACCCAACCTCAACACACTCATTGGCCAACTCTTCACTCATGAAGCAAATATTAGCAAAGGTGGTGAGTCCTCAAGAGGCAATCAAACTTCTACCTTATATTCTGATAAAGCTAAGGTCAAGGACAAGTCAAAGAATAGGAAGAATGAAGATAAAGGAAGCTCTTTCCAAGCAAACTTTGCAGGTAGAGGAAGAGCTAGAGGAAGAGGCAGAGGTGGAAAGCAAGGCAGGGGGAGATTCCAATCATCTCAACCTTGCAATATATGTGGGTTATCTAATCATAATACTGAAGAATGTTTCACGAATCCAAGGAACTCAAGAGGAAGAGAATTCAATAGAGGTGGCTATGGATCAAATAGAGGCAGATACAATGGAGGCTACAACAACAACTACTACAACAACAATTACAACAACAACAACTATCAAAGTGGCCATAGAGGAAGAAGAGATTACAATAACTATGCAGAGGACCAAAGCCAAGAAGATTCATCATTGATTATGAATCTATCAGCGAAGAAGGGTAAGGATGATGATCACATATTTTACATTGATTCGGGATGCTCAAACCATGTAGCAGGAAATGTGGCTTTACTTTCTGATTTGGAAGATCCTCATAACAAGCATGAAGTGCAGACAGGAGATGATACAAAGCACTCAGTGGAGAACATAGGTAATGTGAAGACATCAGATGGGAATATGAACCTCTTAAGCAAAGTCTTGTATGTCCCTACAATTACCAAAAATTTAATAAGTGTTGGACAGATTGTTGAAAAAGGATTGCAGGTTAGATTCAATCGATTTGGAGCATATGTTGAAGACCCAAGGCAAGGCTTTAGAAGGATTGCCAAAGGAGAAAAGACAGGAAGGCTTTTCACTTTTGAAGTGGAAGATACAAAGAACATAGCTTTGTTTAGCTATGGATCTCAAACTCTTACAGAGTTGAAGATATTGCACAAAAGGCTTGCTCACATTGGTGAGAGGACACTCAAACAAATTTGCAGGGACCAAAGTGTACTTGGTTTGCGTAATATCACAAGGCAACACATGATTTATAAGTGTGAAGCTTGTCAACTCGACAAGGCTCATAGACAACCTTTCAATAAGAAAGGATATATGCATCAAAATCCTTTGGATCTAGTGCACACGGATGTGTGGGGTCCAAGTAAGGAGCCATCTATATCAGGCTCAAGATATTATGTGTCTTTCATAGATGATTGTAGCAGGTGGACCATTCTGTTTTTCATGAAGCACAAGGATGAAGTGTTTAATTGCTTTAAGAAGTATATTGCTCTTGTTGAAAACCAAACAGGTAGGACTTTGAAAAGACTCAGATCAGATGTGGAGAATACTTCTCCTCTGAATTTGATGCCTTCTTTCATGAAAGAGGCATTAAAAGGGAAGTCACTACAAGGTATACACCCGAACGCAATGGTGTAGCAGAGAGGAGGAACAGAGCTCTTGTTGAAGTTGCAAGGTCCATGCTCAACGAAAAGGGATTGCCAAACTACCTATGGGCAGAGGCTGTGTCTACAGCCACATATCTCATAAATAGACTTCCATCTAAGTCACTAGATGGAACCACTCCATACGAAGTGTGGAATGGAAGAAGACCTAGTCTAGAGCATTGTAAAATCTTTGGATGCTTAGCCTATGCTCACATTCCTTCTCAAGTAAGAGGGAAATTGGATCCCAAGGCAGAGAAGTGTGTATTTATTGGTTATGACCAAAACCAAAAAGGATATAGATTGTACAATCCAATCAATAAAGCATTTTCTGTGAGTAGAGATGTAATTTTTTATGAAAAAAATCATGGTTTGATGATGACAGGAAAGTGAAGCTGCCGTATGACTTGGATGAAGACTTTCCATCACTTCAACCAAAGGAACCAAAGCAGCTTGAAGAAAGTGATTCGGAGATTGACCTAGAATACTTGGAAAGACTAAAGCTATGGAAGAACAAAGGTAAAGCAAAGATGCAGGATGCTACATATGGACCCGAGAGCTCACATCAACCACTTAGAAGGTCTTCAAGGGAGAAGAAGAAACCAGAGAGGTTTGGTTATGATACTTCTTTGGTCACCAAGCACTCAATCTACATTGCAAAAGATTCAACCAATGAAGAGCCTACCACATTTGAAGAAGCACAAAGCAAGAAAGCTTGGAGAGATGCAATGGATGAAGAAATGGATGCCTTGAAGGAGAATGACACTTGGGAGCTTGTACCTAACAAGCCATCTATGAAGATAATCGGATCTCGATGGATATACAAAATCAAGAGGAATCTAGATGGAAGTATAAATAGACACAAAGCAAGGTTAGTTGCTACAGGGTTTGCTCAAACCCATGGTACTGATTATGAGGAGACTTTCTCTCCTATTGCAAAAATGTATACAATTAGGGTTCTCATTAGTCTTGCAGCATCTAGAAATTGGAATCTCTATCAACTTGATGTAAAGAATGCTTTCTTGAATGGATGGATTTCTAAGGAAGTGTATATGGCACAACCTCCTGGATATGAGGATGCACATCATCCTAACTACGTATGCAAACTAAAGAAAGCTTTGTATGGACATGTTGGCTAAAGCTCTTGATGTAATGGTGCAATGTGCAGACATGTTGGCTAAAGCTCTTGATGTACAAAGTTAAGTAGATTCAAGTTGATGATTGGCTTGCAAGAAATCAAGGACAATTGAAGACTTATTTGGAGGCCAAGCATGTTAGGCTTGAGGGGGAGCTGTTGGTGCATTTTACCCAAGCCTACATGCTTGATATGCTTGATATTATGATCATTTGTAAGTCACATGTGTAGTCATGTGAACACCTCTTATAAAAGAGTCCATTTTTATCTCTTGTATTTGAAAAAAGAAAAAAGGAAAAGGATGGCTTACCTCATGCATGATGTAAAAGCAAAGTCGTGGCTCTATCTACCTAAAACCACGAATTTTTGAGCTGAGGGAATATCTCCTAACTTTGGGGATCACTTTTAGGTGGAGCCATTCGAATTCGAATTCAAAACTCCCTCCAAGAATAGCTATAAAAAGAGCAAGAAGGAAGAGGCGATTAGCAAGCCTTGTATGTGACCACTTCATGTCATTTTGTAGAGATTGAAGAGTTTACTCCGTACCTCTATCATTCTACTCACATTTTGCAAAGATTCATTGCCAATGTGGTTGTAATCATATGTGAATCTATACATTTATCATCTGCAGAGCCCCGAGAATTGTGGGCATGTTCTAGAAATTGATAAATCTTGTTCTCAGTGCTCAGTCCATCATTTGAAGTGTTTTAACTTGGAATAGCAAGCTTGTTAAGTCTATTTGCTATGCCTAAAAGGAAGTTTTCTAATTCTTACTAGGTTGAGAGCACTGTTCATTTTTTCCAGCAGGTGTATGTCCAAAAATAGCAAGTTTTGGGAGCTAGTCATTTCGCAACTAGTCTGTCTTGACTTAAACTTTTGGGATACATGTTCCAAAGTACTTGGCTGATATTTTGGTGGATTTAGGAAGCTCAAAGGGTCTACTAATCAACTCTGAAGTCTCAGTTGGCTGGTGTGAAGCTGGTTGTAGCGGCACCTACTCATCTTTGGATTGCATCCACCATCTCTCTTCACAGAGGACTCCTTGGCTTGCACAAAATGGAGCTATGAATTACAAAAAGGGTTTTTCTATGTTACATATAGTACAAAAGTGATGAAAATCACTGTTGAGTGTTTGAAAAAGTATTTATAAAATATAATTCTTTGAAAAATGATTCGACTCACTCCCTGCTCTGTCTTTACATGCTTCTGCGTCTTCTATGCCTCTGGCTACTGCCAAAACCCCCCTCCCTCTCGCTTCTGTCGTCCGTGATAGAACCTTGTTGTGAGGTCTGTCGGATGTAATGCTGTAGGAGCTCCTGAGTAAGGGTGTGTTCTAATATTCGAAGGCCTCGGGCCGAATCTGCCTCGAGTTTCTCCCAATCAATGGGTTGCAGTTCATCAGATGGCGGGAGTCAATAATGCGTGGAATATACCATCTGTTCACAGGCAAATAATTGAAGTAAATGCGTAGGCCTACTAATGAACACTTCCGAATGGTATTCCCAGAAACTGGTTGTGAACATTTCTTCGAAGGTTTGCTTGTAGCACGCCGGTAGGTATTTGATTCTACAATGCCAGGCATAACACACCCATAGCGATGGCGTTGTACTCATATCATATGCAAGATCTAGATTGCCATGCTCAAAGCCCGGGGTGTTTACATGGTGCCTTAACACGACGGAAGACTTTAAAAACCATCTGCATCATGTCAAATATCTTGATAGTCATGTGTGCTGCTATATCGTCCATATGTTTCAAGCGAGGGAGCCAGTGACGAATTGTTGCCATCATGTATCCAACTGTTGGTGGTCCTGTGGGTGGCCTGAAGTATGGGTAGTTTAGCCAATCCTAGCATTGCTTGTTGTTTTGTACCTTAATCGCAAATGCCTTCCAGGAGCGGCGACGTGGCATTGGTCCCCAACATGGGTTGTATTTTAAGTGTAGTGGTGCCTTAACCCAAGTACTCATCATCTCAGGATAATTTTGTAAGAGATCCTTGCGCCAATCTGGTTGATAGATTTCTCCTTGCTACACGTCTGTTGGCAAATCGTCAGGCTCAAACTGAGTAGCGTGAGAGCGTTTTTTGCCTGTTTCTTTTTCTATGGCCAATTGATATTCCGCCATTAACATAAAGTAAGGCTTGTATTGTAGCTCATGCCCTGATATGTATCTGCGAGGGGCCAAATGAGCAAAGTAGGGGGACTGTAAAATGTGTTCTTCAATCATTTCCATGGCATGTAATTGCACCTCTACCCTTGCTGAGTGGGTTGTTCCAAGTTCTTCTATCATCTTCATCCATGCGGAAGTTGGAAGTTCGAAAGTTGTCTGCCCTTCAGCCGTGACTCGTCCGCCTGGGATGGGTTGGGGTTCTTCTGCTTCTTCAAAAGTTTCCTCCACTGGAATAGTGACTGTTTCTTCCTCTCTTGGTAGTTCCGGTGGGGAGTCTGGCCTTGGTGGTGCTTCATATACTGCTATCTGTGATTGGAGCATTGATAGCTGGGCCCGTAAAGCGTTGAGTTCCTCTAGGATGTCAAGAGATGGGTCCGCAGGAGCTGGTAGTCCTTGTTGTATTGGTGCTCGTAGTTGGAGTAGTTTATAATCTTCTTTCAGCTTTTGATATTCCTCGTTCATGCTGTCATACTCATCTAACAATCTGACATGATCATCTAGCAACATTTTCATAGATTCGGAGGGCACTGCTTTGAAGCGGCTGGGGCTTAATGGTTGGTCGGGTTGATCTAGGGCAGCTTCTAAATTTTCTCTGTTCTGTTCTTGTAAACGCTGGTTCTCTTCTTTTGCTGCTTCCAGGTGTCTTCTGAGTAAGCCCATGTTCCTAGTGAGCATTGCATTGCGAATAGTCTGTGCCCTTAATAAGTTATCGATATCTGTGATAGCCTCTTTCATCTTTCCTTCACTTTCTAGTTCAAGTTTGTGATATGCCTCTCATAGCTCTTGGTAGCGGGTGTTCAATGAGGCATTCTCGATGGTCAGTGAATTGAGCTGCGACTGTAAATCATTCGTTGTCTTTTGCAGCTGCTGATAATTATTTCCAAGAGATGTGAACTCATCGCTTACTTGAGTCATACACGTGAACATCTATCGAAATGCTATGTCTATGGTGGGTGATAATATTAATGGTGTGCTAAGTAAAGATGCAGTAGGTGTAGATGCAAGGGGAATGGGGAATGGGGGTGGGAATGAATGATGTGAGCGGTGGTGCAGTGGGCGGTGATATATCCATGTCGTTGGATGTGGTATCAAGTGCGGTGACTGTGAATAATGGTGTGAGAGTGTGTGCGTGCGTGGGTGTAAATACAGGGTTTACAAAGGTTGAAGAGTAATTTACAGAGGGGTTCTCTTGGACTGCTTGGTGGAAAGGGGAAAGAGGAATTACAGTGGGGCGGGGAGGTGATACAGGGGAGAAAGTCGTCGGGGTTAGAAATGGAAATAGTGGTCTTGGGGGTGTAGGGAAGGATGGAAAATATGGAAGGGGAAATGGACTGGATAGAAGTGTAGAAGTTCTAGGGGGTAGACTAGGTTGAGTGGGTGCCGGAAGGGTTAGAGGAATGGAAGCAACAAAGGCTTCTGCTACAACGCTATCTAGAGATGTGTATGGTCTGGGAGAAATTGGATGTACAGGGGAGATTGGAGATACGGGAGGTGAAAGAGGAGCGGTTGGGGTGGCGGGTACTTCGGTCACAACAGTGGTATGTACAATAGTAATGTGGGGCGGGGAATCGACGAGGATAGCTTCTTCTGCCAATGATCCTTCAGGGACGAGACATGCTTCCCTGGCCTGTTCTGAAGATTGTGCACCTGTGGGTACACGAATGTATTCACCAGGTTTGGTTAGTAAGCGAACTCTACGAGGGTCATACTATGGTAACGGTTTCCTCTACAAATATCTTAAGGCTTCGGTGGATCCCATTGATTTGACAAGTTCCCTGAAGCCTCTGATGTATACTTCTTCGAAACCACCTGAGACAAGTTCTTGCTCTATGAGTGCTTGGCTCTCTTCCTCAGTTAACTTCTTACGTGCCCAAACTTTTTCCATAGTGCGATATAAATTTTTGATGGCTAGCATATAAGCTGCTGCTTCAAAGGTTTCATCTTCATGCATACTGGTATCACCTTGGGTGTCGGTGTGCTGTCCTTGTTCATCTGTCTGTACATGCTCTTGTGATTCATGAGTGCCCTAGCTGGCTTCATTGTCTCCGTCATCTTCATCGGTTTCTGTTCTTTCTTCCTCGGAACTAGACACTACTTGTCCTTGTGGTTGATCCGGGGGAGTGGTCGGGTAGCTTGGCCGTTTGTATTCTTGGGAGAAAATTTGGCCTTCAGACAACTGAAATTCATTTGAGAACACATCTTGCATCTTGAAATCGAATGTTGTGTCTGTCGGTTCTGCTTCTAAGTTGGGTATCAGAAAAGAAAAAGCTTCCGCACCAATAGTGGTGGGAACTTCTCCTACAGTGGTGGTAGGTTCTTGAACTGATGTTGCCTGTGAGGTAATCGCACTAGTAGTGACTTCTGTAACGATAGGCCGTGATAATCGTATACGGATGGGTTGTACAATTACAGGGGCTTCTGTAGGAGACTGTTCTGGAGAGGGCTGTGGTGATGGTGATTCTGGGATCTGTAGGCATGGAATGGTTCCTCTCATGTGCTTGCCTGCGCATCCTTTGCTAGCCTTCCTAGCTTTCTT
Source organism: Ceratopteris richardii (assembly GCA_020310875.1). Classification (NCBI taxonomy): domain Eukaryota; kingdom Viridiplantae; phylum Streptophyta; class Polypodiopsida; order Polypodiales; family Pteridaceae; genus Ceratopteris; species Ceratopteris richardii. The sequence continues at coordinate 83,876,097 of CM035435.1, forward strand.
TGTTGTCCCCTTGAATGCTTTCAGCTCCTCGCTTTTCATTGCATGCTCGATTGGCAAATCGTATGCCAAACACATATATACAATGCGCGTGAGAGTGCAACATCCATTGATTACTTTCTTTCTTTCCCATCTGTGTTGTGCTAAGTACAACTGATCAATTATCCAGCTTGCAACTGTTAGTGGTCTAGTACATGCTAAATATAAGCCAAACCAGATGCGTTTGTGGGGCATGATGAATCTATCCTGAGCGGGGAAAGCGAAATGTTGCATACATATCCTTAATGGTTTTGAGAGCTCAGGTGTGATTGCTGAAATATCTTCCCACTTAGTAACATCCCCACGTTTCATAGGCTCCAGAATTAGCCGTTCTCATTCTGTCGGCATATGCGTTCCATGGATCTTGATTGCAGTGTGAATCAAATCTTTAGACAGATAAAACTTCTTATATGGCGGATCATTTACCAAAGACGGCAAAATGAAGGTTCCTGGCAAATCTTTGTTCTCCGAAGCTGTCAATGTTGTTACCAAGTAGTAGCATCTATAGAAGTCTGGTTTAGGCAAAGGATCTGAAATATTCTGTGAAGCCTGCTCTTGCCCACACATGCGTTAAGTCTTCTGTGTTCTGTAATCCTTCAAACTCTCTTGAGAAAAATTGGTACTTGGCCCAAGTACGGGTATCAAAAGTCAAATTGGCCTCGAAGATAAAGTCCGCGTCTGCCAATGGGCCTGCTAATCTTTGGAACCAATGAGAGTTGCGATGAATCTTTTCAGTATATCCCTTAGGAGGGTCGTCGATTGGCATGGGTCCTGGAAATCCCTGAAATTCTGGGGGTTGAGCCGTAGGATGGGGCTCCGCTAGTATTTCTCCAATATTGGCCATGGGTACACTCGGGCCAGCTTCTGATGGTCCTTCTGCGTGCATGATGAGTGATGCGAGTGCGTAGAAGATCTGCTACAAAAGATTAACACATTAGTATGGAAATTAATTATGATCCCATTAAAGTGAGACCGCAATCCCTTTCCATAACCGATGTGTAACCCGTGTAGCCGAGTGTTGTGATGTGGTTTACGGAATGATTGTTGCAAAACTAATGCAGGTCTCTAGACACCTACATGCTTCAGATGATGCATACATTTCTTGATGAGGTGTTATTACAAGTGATGTGGGTTATAGTGTGTGGATTTATACAAGGTTTAGGTGTGGGTGAATTATTACAAGGTTGTAGGTCAGTCGGGGTGGGAATTATGTTAGACAATGGGTTTTGAGGAGACAACTGGATACGTTTCGGTATCCATTTCCTAAGAGTTTCGGAGCGGGTGATATGTTTTTTCTAAGGGACAAAAGGTGATATCGGATGTGGTGGTATTGAGGGGTGAAGAGATTTTTTAGGGTTATATATTCTCTACCACAGATCTAGGCCAGTCCGTAGTAAGTGTGGAAGGATGGGCACTGCAAGGTGTTTTGCCCATGTGGCTACTGATGCAGTCCACCTGACCTGCAATTGTCCCCATTTGTCCGTTGATGTAACCCACCTGACCGCTGATTGTGTCCATTTGACCAAGCGGTTGGGCGGTTGCCTCTTCTAGTTTGCACGAATCCCAAGGGAAAATCTCCTGACGTCCTTCTGATTGACAATTGTCCATCACCATGCCCGCATGGGTTGGTGTGAACGTAGCGTGACTTATCTGACCAAAGATCTTCCAGTCTTCCTTCGCATGTTGTTCATATGGTCTAGGGTTACATACCTCAGGCGGAATGCCGTTAGGGAAGTCAAGCGGTATCACTCGCTTCTGATCTAAGGTTCCAATCTGCAAGGAGCCTTGTCTAAGATTTAGGTTCACTGAGTGATCGTATAGCCAATCTTGGCGAAGGATTAGGGGTTCTATCAGGTCCTCTTCATGGCACACTAGTAGCTTCACTGTCAAGGTCACTTTGTCTATGAGGATAGGAAGATACACCTCACCCATGCAAGGGGTTTCCATGCCTCCTAGCCCTATGAGGTATGCCTCAATTGGACGCATTTCCCATCTTGAGTCATTATAGTGGGACCATCTAATCGCACTAGTCGCAACACCTGAGTCAGTTAAAGCCCTGAGCTCTTGGCAAGGATTGTCGTGCTCTAGCCTGACGGTAATGAATGGTCTCCGATCCACTTTGCTAGGATGGGTACTTGACTTTGCTTGACACATGGCCATGGGATATCTGGGTGTTGTTTCTAGACGGTTATAATGTTCTCTCCCTAGTCCTTGTCTTCTTAGCTTCATGCACTTAATGCGTTCTATAGCTTCTGCCTGAGCTTCAACTCGTATTCTATTTTCTTCCTCCTTACGCTTCTTTGCCAACGTGAGTCGTCTAAGCATATACTCAGTAAGAGGTTCCTGATATAACTTGACTCTACAACCACTAATGTAATTAGGCATTATGTCTCTTTCTAAGGTGGCTAATTGTACTGCTCCACTTGTCGAGAGTCTTTTAATGATCATAGGTCCATAACCTCGCTTTTCTAACTTCCGTGCATGTTGTTTCAGCGTATATACTAGGACTAAATCTCCTTCTTTTAAGCCTTTATCTTTCACATGCGCATCAAAATAGGCTTTTTGTCGTTTCTTTGCTGCATATATTCCTGCTGCTGCTTTCAACCTGGTGTCTCCTAATCGTTCCAAGTCCATTATTCTTGTTGATAATTCATGGCCGGTCCACTGATGTTCTTGTGCAACCTTAAGGGTCGGTATCAAGAAGTCCAAAGGAAGCATAGCATTCTGACCAAAAACCATCTGAAAGGGAGTTGCATTGAGTACGGTCTTGTAGGCCACTCGATATGCCCAAACAGTGTGGTGTAATTGTTTGTCCCAATCTGAACATTTTGTTGTTCACGAGTTTCGTCAGTACGTTACAAAGGATCTTGTTAGTGCTTTCAGCCTGACCATTGGCCTGAGGATGATATGGTGCGGATTTCTTGTGAATCACCATAAAATCCTATAACAAATATTCAATGACCTGGTTTAGAAAGTGAGTTCCTCGATCGCTCACTAACTCTATAGGCAATCCATATCTTGTAAAGACATTTTCAAATAAGAATTTTGCTTTCGTGTGTGCATCATTCTTTTTTGTGGCTTTTGCCTCTACCCATTTGGTAAGATAATCAGTCGCAACAATAATGTATTCTGCATGTGTACCTTTTGCAGGGGGTTAATGGGTCCTACAAAGTCTATACCCCACTTAGAAAATGCACGTCCTCCCATCATGGGTTTCAATGGCATTTCATCTCTGCGAGTTGGAAATTGAGTTCTTTGGCACACCACATCTCTTAACATAGGTATGTGCATCCATGTGAAGAGTGGGCCACCATAATCCTGCAAAGAGGATGGCCTTGATGATCCTATCGGGTCCAAAATGACCTCCTGCAACACCTTGGTGTGCAGTCTCTAGTACGCTCAAATAATCACTCTCATGAACACATTGGTTTAAGTATCCATCTCGTCCTCATTTGTATAGATTGTCGCCAATAAGTGAATAGTCATGAGCTTCCTGCTCTAGACTGCGTTGTCGTGCTAAGGTCATTCCTTGAGGGAATGTGTTCATCCTCAAGTATGTCACTAAAGGTTCACTCTAGTCTGGTGTGAGAGACACGTGATATAATGTAGCATGTTCTACTAGTGGTCTTTCACAACAAACAGGGCATTCTTTACACAACTTGTAGACATCTGCTTCCATTGAAGGCCAATATACTCCTAGTCTATGCAGAGTCTACAATGTATGATGTTTTGAATGATGTTGCTTTAATGCACCTATGTGTGCTAATTGCAACCAATTCGCATGTTCTGATTCATCTACACAACAAGCAAGAATCTTTTGATTATCTTGTTTATATATACTTCCTGCTATTATTTGATATCTGAGACTTGGTAATCTCTCCTTCCTTGATCCTTATCCTTGGATTCTTGGGTCCGTATGTGAGAATAGGGACAATAGGCTTAGCCCATTCTGGTGCTATCTCAAGGTTAAACAAATATGCATCTGCTAATTCACCACTATTCCTTGAGGAGCTTCTCCTGACGTTAGTCTCGAGAGGTGGTCAGCTCTAAGATGTGTCTTTCCCTTCCTCACTACTACTTCAAAGTCGTACTCCATGAGTAATAGAAACCAACGTATTAATCGTCCCGTGTTACATGGTTTATTGACTAAGTACAACAATGCTTCATGATCTGTAAAGAATTTGAACTTGTTTGCCAACAAATAGTGCCTGAATTTCTTTATTGCATAGATCATTCCTAATCCTTCTCGTTCCGTAGTGGTGTAATTTCTTTCTGCTGCATTCAATTGTCTGCTCACATAAGCTATGGGGAGATCTATATTACCTTCATTCGTGGGTTGTGCTAACACACATCCTATGGCATAATTGGATGCATCCACATGTACATGGAATGGCTTACTCCAATCCGAGGTTGTTAATATAGGTGTTTAAGTTCATTGAATGAATTCTCACATTCACCTGTCCATTCAAACTTGGTCAAAAGAGAGTACAGAGGCTTGGCTATGATTGCATACATGTGTATGAATCATCTATAATAACCGCAATGAACCATAAATGCAGCTTTTCTGTTAGGCATTCGTACCATGATTCGTCTATCTTCTACTTCATATTTCTTGAAGTTCTCAGGAACCTCAAACAAAGATTCTTCTATTTCTGACATGGTTTCTTTCTTCTTTCTTTTCTTCCCTTCACTTTTAGTGGTCACTTGAGTGGCTAACCTCACATCATCCATAATCTCTTCATGTCTCTGAGGGTAAGTCTCTACTTCATAGAAGTATTCTTCCTCTGATGCAAAGGGTGGGTCCATAATAATTGACTCTAAATCGAGATCACTTGCATCCTCAAATGCATCAGTGATAGGTTCACATTCTTCAATAATCGAATCACACATGATTGGCTCCATTGTGAAAACTGAGATGTCATAGCCATCCTCATCACAGTGGGGTGTCCATTGTTCTTCATTGATGGCTACATCCATGGTTGCTAGGATTTCTGCCCAACCATGAGGTTCAAACTCCTCATCTGGAAATACTACAAGTGTGTAAGATGGGTCTTGAAGGGTTTGTGGAGGTTGTTCTGAACCTAAATTTCTGGCTTCTAATCGTTCTTCCTCTTGTTTGGCTACCTTACACATCCATAAATGAGTATCCTTGTGCAACCATGAGGGGTCTAACTCCAATGAGTGTACCGATTCCATTTCTACCTGAGTCTTATGGATGGTATTCCATTGTATTGGGGGTACATCTCTATGGGAATAGTCTTTAAGATTGACTTTAGTAGTCAAACCTAAATGTTGCAAGTACAAAGAATTAGTTCCCCAATCTTGTACAATTTGCAACTGAGGCATGAATGGTTGTCCTAAAATCATCTCATAAGCATGATTTTTCGCAAAATCACAAATGGCGAAAGTATGCTCAAATTCCACACCAAAGTGGTGAGAGATATGCCTTCTACTAAGCCTAATGGTTTTCGTATGTGTCCATCAGCCATTTGTAGCTTCATCCTGGTGGGTCTGAATGTTGGCTTACCCCAACATTTCCATAAAGCGGTGGTAGCGATGGCTACTCCGGCTCCTGAATCTAAGATGGCTTTCGTGGTGTAGCCCTAATGGGTTATTGGAAGATAAGTGTTACCTTCCTCTCCTTTGCTTACATCTATGATCTTTTCTACGGGTATCTCTGGTACCTTTTTGTGTGTTCCTATCTGAGAGGGAGTAGTAGCAAGCTCGGGGAATTGATTTGCTACATGTTTCCACAGTTCTGGTTTAACCTTTGACAATTCCTCTAGAGTGAGATTACATTGAACTTTGGTGTTCTTTATCACTTCCGTGTTCTAGGGATTACTGATTCTTCATTCCTCACTATTATCGTGGCTGCTCTCATACTAATAGACTTTGCTTCCCAAGGTCCTGTGAACTGAGGTAATTCATGCAAAGAGTTAGATTCAAAACCTGTGTGTTCACTCAACTGCTCCTCCTCTACATCATTGTAAATAGAGGGAATGTCTTGGGGAAATTGTTCCTGCAAGTCGTCTATTTCTTGAATAGGAGGATGAGTTCCTTGTTCTTTTCTCCACTTCTCTTCTTGGATTTCTCTCAAAAATTCATGTGAATATCTATGTATGGAAGACAGGTTGTCTTCACCTTCCGTGTTGGGTACTTGAGACAGGGATGGTGCATTCCTTTCCTGTGTCTCCGAGATGGTAGGGTTCCTATGCTGATCCTTTTTCTCTTTGCTATCAATCAAGTATTCTAGCCTCTCCATTAGTCCTTGAAAGTGTAATTCCGTTTTTCCATGTTATTCCAATTAAGATATCTAGAGGCTTCGAACATTGCTTGTGCTAATTCTACCATTTTCATACAAAGTTTAGTCCTCTCAATTTCTAGATCTGCTCGAGAGTAGTTCTTGCTCATTTCAGCTATCTGAGGTCCTTCTTTTAATCTGTCTTGATATGCACGAAACATCATGTCTAGGTTTTCAGGTATGGGTTCCGCTAAAATTGATCCTGATTTTTGAGCTAGGTTCTCCTGATTCGAGTCCTGTGAAGTCAATTCTATGATTTTGGCTCTTGATTCCTTGAGACTTCCTTCCAATTCAGTTATTTTCTTACTCCACTTTCTCTTGATTCTTTCTCTAGAATCATTCCAATATTTCGTCTTTTTACTGCTAGATTCTCCAACTTCACTAGTTCCAGCTATTTTCTCTTGATTAAGCTGTTGGTTCTGTAAGAGTGCCTGGGCTCTGGTTATAGCTTGGATAGGCACGTATGTAGGGTTGGATCCATCTGCATTGTGCACAATACCTATCACGTTGATCGGTGTCACATTTGAAGCATTAGTAGTATTCTTAGGACAATCTTTTATGACATACTCTTTACCACAATCGACACAAAAGCCTTGTATGTTATAGTATTGTGATTGTCTTGCTATAGGAGGATGTGGATAGTCCTTTATGAAATGATCTCCTTGGCACCTAAAGCATGGTCCTCTAGGGCCCTGTGGTCTTTGTTGCCTTAATTGGGGCCGCGGATTCAGGTTTGTGTACATCACATGAGCATAGTCAGGCTCCCAACTAGGTTCCAATGGTGGACTATCGTAATGATATGTCTCCACGTGTTCTCGTGACTTTGTGTAATACGCGGGTGGACTATCTACATCAGTAGAGTCAAAACTATTTGAGTTTGGGTCACTTTCTATGATTAAGGGTGAAGAGGGCACTAAAGCCCTACTTAGGTTCTCTTTTGCAGCAGCGTATTTAACTGAGATGACATTCGCTGGTGGGGGTGGTTGCTGAGCTAAAATAGGTTGAGGTCTCTGTTGAGCCTGATAAGGATAGTTTTGTGGAGGCCTATAGTAATGAGGCTGAGTATTATATTGACCTTGATACCTACCTGGCTGTGCATATGCTTGCGGGTAGTTCTGTCTCACTACTTGTTTGTTATATGGGCAGTCTTGAGTTGTATGATTCGTATATCGTCTCTCAATTGTACAGTATTGGCCACTAGGGTTGGCTTGCGGTTGTGTTACATTGGGACACACATTTGCCATATGATCACCACCACAGGTGTAACAACGCTTGTTTGTTGTTAAGCTAGGCATCTGTTTACTAGAAACTCCTAGTTTCTGGGCCACTTTTTCGGCTAGATCTTCTATTGAGCTGGACAATTTTGAAGATCTTAGAGAGGAACAATCTTTATAGACCTTTGAGAGTTCCAACTCGTCTCCTAAGTTGTCCTCAATGTCTATGCAAATTCTCACACATTGCTCTAGCGTTCTGGGTTCCTTCAAGTACACATAGGAGCATAGTTTAGAGCTCAACAGGCCATCTAAAAACAATGACACTTGCTTGGCCTGTGAGGGTAACTCTTGCATTGGGCATCTTTCAACATATTGTCTAAACCTTCGTCCTACGAGTCTAACTGTTTCTTGAGGGGTCTGTTTGAAACTATGAATCAACGAAGACATGTCATGTTTGATTCCACTTTTAGAGAATTCTGTGATGAATGACTCTAAAAAGTGATGGATGTCTCTAAATTGCCTCTGTTGCAATGGTCGGAACCAAGTTAAAGCTGTGTTCTTTAACGTTCGCCCAAAAGCATTATATTGCGTGAACATGTCTTCTACTTGTTCTGCCCTTAGTACTTGCTTAAACTCTGCAACATGGTCATAGGGATCTCCTGTCCCATCAAAGTAGTTTTTCATGGATTTTACTAACTGAGTGGGTCTTAATATTCGTGTGTGTTCACGTGGTCTAGGTAGAGGAAAATCGTCTCTACCACCTGGCATTCTTTGTCTTTCCACTCTGTCCGTGTCTATGGTGGTTCTATCTCTCCCTATGGGATGATTGAAACTTACTTCGGGTCTCTCTTTGTTTTTATCTCTTTGATTAGCATGGGCAGAGGATGCTCCTGCCCCTTGTTGGCTTATGTTTACGTTTGCTCGAGATGGAGGGAAGACCAAATCACCTCTCCATGTGTAGGTATTCCTCGCATGGTCTGGTACCACAAACACTCTTTCTGAAGTCTCATCCAGGTATACAACCTTTCCAGGTGTATCCGGGTCCTTAACTTCGTAGATTATGATGGAACCTACCTTACTAGGTTGTTCCGTTTTGTACCTCGAAAATGCTTCGTCAGTTTCTTTGTTTACGTACAACTCTATGCTTCTGTTATCCTGAGGGGTCCAATCTGGAACTAGTACTCATGTTAGTACAGATTTCCCTCTAGGTGTCCTAGGTTCTTCTAATGGTTCTTTTCCTTGGGCTTTCACTTCCGTTTCCAACTGAATTACGCCAAACTCATTGGTATTGTTTGGCTGAGTACTTAAGATGTACATCGTTCCTTCCTTGTCTATATACGCATCTCTCTCAAATTTCACCACTGGACGTTCCAATCCAATGGGTTGATCAGGATTGTGCATTTGCACCACTTGTCTCTGCAAACCATCCTCATAGATGTGAGCACCTAAGCGGTTGGTTCGGAGAAATTCTAACTGAGTTCTATAGGGTCCTTCGGGTCTTTCTAGATACGCTACATTTGACCCTCCTTCTGGTCTTTCACTGCTAAAAGCCATTCCTGATTCACTCGTGTCTGAGCTCTCGTAGGGATAACTATTATTTAGCTATTGAGCCCACGATCGTGCAGTGGTTCCTACACTTGTCTAAGGCTTCGTCAGTCTGATTTACCTATATGTTTGCCCGATCTAAGGTTCATGAACGTTCCTTTTTTTTAATTGCTTGGTTCTTTTTAAATGCCTTTAAGTTCCTCTGACCGTTAACGTTCCTTTTTTTTAATTGCTTGGTTCTTTTTAAATGCCTTTAAGTTCTTGTCTGATCTTACTATAAGCATCAGGAATCGACTTTCCGTGGTACTTTTGAGTTCTCGTTTCATCAGACTTAAGTTCTTTCCCTTTAGGTTTTCGTATCACACACCTTTACTTTGGTCTTGGACTTAAAAATGTTAAATATCTTGAACTTGAGGCGTTCCTATGGTCGTTAATCCAATCCACAATGCTACCGTTTAGCCTAAGCTAAGAATTGACTGAGGGGGTTGAGTAATCTTCCAACCTCAAGTCAGCTGCTTTAGTTGCTCTGATGCCCAAGCAGCCGCGCTTCCCAAGCGTTGCGTCCTTTACTGCCTTGCCTTGGTTTCCCTTGATTGTCCTTGCTAGACCTGTAAAATTCAATATTAGAACAATCCTCAATTGAATGATCAAACACTTGAGTATATACAGCTTTAAATTCCCTTAACCTTTGGCAAAATTTTCTTCCAAAGCTCCCTTTCTTTCCTAGTCCCACAGGTGGTCAACCTCAAAAATATCCTCTCAAAAAATCAACATATTATTTTTGAAAAAAACATTTGAGGTCACGTAGTACTCGTAGAGAGCTTTCTAACGAGCTATAAAGCTCAAAAAACGGACTTCGGATGAAAAAGATATGACTGTTCAGGCCCTCGAGGGTAAAAACTGACAAACAGGTTTTTCTTTACCTATGAGCTAAGGGGTCTCCTAGGAGTGCAATGATCCAAAAACTTTCAAAAAATGGCCCCAAAATTGGCCAAAAAATAAAACCCTAAAAATTGCGTTTGGGATGAGCAATCGCGATGGTCTAAGATAATTGCGATGGTCTGGGATCGTCGCGATGGTCTATGTGAATCGTCGCGATGGCGTGGCACAATTGCGATGGTTCAAAGCCTAGTGAACTGTCGCGATGGTCTAAGGTGAATGATCGCGATGGTCCGAAAATGAATGATCGCGATGGCGTGATCTACGAACCGTCACGATGGCATGAGTGAACAATCACGATGGTATGAATGAACAGTCGCGATGGTCTAATCAGTGAGCAATCGCGATGGCATCGGTCAACGGTCAACGGGACAATCGCGATGGCGTGAGCCTGTCGCGATGGTCACAAAGCACGATGGCGTGAGCCAATCGCGATGGTTCAAATATCGAGGCGTCGCGATGGTCTGAGGGTATCGTCGCGATGGTCTAGCTTGCCACGTGGCGGCATCGACGCGATGGCATGAGCCAATCGCGATGGCGTGGGGTCGACGGGATCATCGCGATGGTCCAAGTGAACCGTTGCGATGGTCCAAGTGAACCGTCGCGATGGTGTGAGACCGTCGTGATGGTCCGGCCGAGCTGTCGTGATGGTGTGAGCCAATCGCGATGGTGTGACACAATCGTGATGGTCTGATCCAATCGTGATGGTCCACCAAAATGATGATTATGAAAATGCATTTGTGGATCTGTGCAAGCGCTAGTGTCACCTACCTCTTGGTGAACTCGCATACCAAAAATTCCGAACTTGGCAGACCATCGCAATGGTCTGAGACACACGGCAGATTTCTAGCAAAAAGTGATTTTCTTACCTTTTTGCAGCTTTCTTGATGCTCTGGAGCACTGTACCTGCAAGAAAACTCAAAAACACAATAGCGAATGCAAGCACAAAAGCTCTCTCTCTCTCTCTCTCTCGCATGCACAAATGAGGGGAAATGAGGAGAATGGGTGGGTATGGTGAATTTTCTGATTTTTTTGGAGTTGAAGATGATGATGCGGTGATGAAGATGGAGTGTGGGGGAGGTGAAAAACACTAAAAACTAACTAAAAACAGCAACAAAAACTGAAATTTTACCTTCCAATGCCACTTCTTGCTATACTCTTACCATCACACATTCGTCCTAGACTCAATCCCCGGCAACGGCGCCAAATTTGGTGTTGCTCTAGCACAATGGTGAAAACCACGTTAAGAAGCTCCACCTCCTTAATGTCAATCCGCAGAAGAGATAGGAGTGATATGAAGATCATGAACGTGAGATGAAGTGAGAGTGAAGGTGAGAAGCATAAAGATGCACACACACATACACACACACAACGAAGAGACAAACAAGACACAATGGAAGGTAGGAAATCAACTCTATTACTCAAGAACACTCTTACAAGCTCAAGCTCACTCTAGCTCATACAAGTCTACACTAGCTAACCTCAAAAATGAGCTCTCTAGCTCTTTTTTATAGATTCTAGACTAGTTTTGACCGGTTTCACATCTAGTGTCCGGCATAGTTAAAAAATAGGTTCTAGGTGCTATTTGAAAGGGTAAACGATATCTAAAAATAACCAAAATTGGTACGCTCATTCTACCTAAGCTCCTCAAGCTTGAGGACTCCTTGGCTTGCACAGAATGGAGCTATGAATTACAAAAAGGGTTTTTCTATGTTAGATATAGTACAAAAGTGATGAAAATCACTGTGAAAAATGATTCGACTGACTCCCTGCTCTGTCTTTACATGCTTCTGCGTCTTCTATGCCTCTGGCTACTGCCAACACCCCCCATTTAAAATTTTGTATTTTCCTAAAGTCACTAGAGGAGAAAACAGGGATTCGTTGGCTGTTGGGCACACCTTGGAGACAATCTTGGGACATACAAGTGAGGGCCAAGATGCTATGGGAGTTAGGAGTGTACGTGAACCGACAACCAAGGGAAGGAGTATTCTTGGTTGGACCAAGCTATTATGAGATATTCTAAAGCAAGAGAGAGAAGAGACACAGAGAGAGTGTGCGTGACACAGAGAGCCATTGCAAGGTGCAAGAAGAGTGACTTAGATTGCATGCAGAGAAAGCAAAGCAAGGAACATCAAGAGTTAAAGAGTCCCATTGAAGGTGCATGTCGACAGAAGGTGTCCATCCCTCCCCTTATTGGAAGCTTGGTGCAAGGTGTGCACAAGGGCAAGCTTGGAGAAGGTGGAGGTATGGTGCAGAGGTTGGCGGCAGATTCTAAGTACTTTCTAATCTTGTTTCATGAGCATTATTTAGTCTTTGGCATATTGCGCAGAGCATTTGGCTTATGAATAAGCTTGTATTCTTTTCTTCCTAATTGAGCAGAAGCTTTCACTGTCATTAATTCTCTTGTTCTCACTCTCCATTCTCCTACAAACACTAAAGTTCCTTTCTGCACAAGAATCCCCCAACAAAATTTGGCATGCCCCGTGGGACCTTAGGAGGCTTGAGCATACGAGAAGCAATATCGGAGTGTGGAGAAGAATTATTCAAGTGCCAACAGTGCTTACAGTACTACTTCATTGGGTTAAGAGGTAAACCTTCTTTAATTCTCCTAGCCTAAGAGGATTATGAACACCTCATGACTGCAACCCGGTCTTAAACATTGAGGGTCACTTGCAAAGCAACAAGAAGGAAGGCTGTTAGAAGACCCCCCCAGCCCACTTTCATCAACATCGTCAGTAAAGAACATGCTAGGTCAGGTAGATTTGGAAACTCTACTTTCTAGATTAAATATAAAATTTCCATATTTCAAAGGCTTAGCTCAAGAAGATTCGGACAAGCATAGTAGGAGATTCTTAGCATTATGCAAAACAAGAGGTTTGATGGGAAGAGTGGATGCCTTTTTTATCCTCTTTCCTGCCACATTAGAAGGGCTACCAGATAAATGGTTCAGCCAGTTTGTTGAAAACCATTTCACCACGTGGGATTTAATGAAAGAGGCATTCAAAACTCAATTCTAGCATGGGAACACTACAGAGATAATCATTGAGGAGTTAGAAAACTTGAGACTAGGTCCTGGTGAAACATTTCAAGAGTTTGTAACTAGAGCCAACGCATTAATGGCTAAGTTGCCAGATCCTCCATATGATTTCTTTATTAAGAAATGGTTAGCTAAACCACTTCCGGTGACTACACAATGTAAAATCAAAGAATTAGTGTTGCCAACAGCCTCCATAGAAGAGTTAATCAATACAACTACATGACTTGAACAAATAAGACAACAATATGGAGCAAGTTCTTCCCAACTGCCCTATTTTGCAGAAATTGAGGATCCAGCGATTCAATTAAAGAAAGAGCTGGAGAACTTAAAAGGGAGTAAACCTCAAAAGGAAGAAGAAAATGCAGTAGCCCTGTTGAGGCAAGAAATTGAAGCATTGAAGCTACAAAAGGAAGAGGAAGCACAAGCAAAAGAGTTGGCTCCACTTCGATAGGAGTTGCAGGAACTCAAGGGAGGTGCCATCAAACGTGGACTATGGTGCACCATGTGCAGTAAGCAGGGTCATGTGGTACATGAGTGTTCGCTTCTAAGTGTAACTTGCTAGCTATGCAAGAAAGTTGGCCATGAGGCCCAAGAATGTCAATTAATAGGTATGCCTATGTAATAAAGTAAGTCTATGATCCAAGGGTCTGGCCGGTTTAGACAGATCTGAAATCGGACACCGTTTGGTCATCCGTGTGTATGACCAAAGATCTCGAATTTAGACTTACTAGGTCTTGTGCTCTTGTGAACAAGTGATCCACTTAGCTTAGTGGTTAAGTCTTAAGGATGTGAAGGAGGAGGTCTTGGGTTCAATCCCCATGGGTACATGGGGAGAGTGTTTTGCCCAAAGAACTCTAGAACCTTCTAGAAGCATCCACTGAAGTTAAACTCTAGCTAACTGGGACACTTGTCACACAAAAGTAAATGACCTAACAATAACTATAGACTCGAGATCTTTGGTCATCCGTGTGTGTAGCTCAGTGATGAGTAGCACCTCCTTTAATGTCAATCCGGGAAGACGTGAGGATGGTATGAAGACCTCGAGCAAGTGGAGACACAAGTGCGTGAGTGAGAAGCACACAAACATGCACACACATACACACATACGCGCACAAACGGCAAGACAAAGAGTGAGAAGCAATGGAGTTCTTAGATTACTTTCAAAAAGCTCTTACAAGTTCATTTCAATTACAAGCCAACCTCAAAAATGAGCTCTCTAGCTCTATTTATAGTTTTTTACTAGGTTTTGGCCCTGTCCAGACCTAGTGTCCAGCCTAGTTAAAAATTAGGTTCCAGGGCCAATTTGAGGGCTTAAACGGAGTCTAAAAAATACAAAAATTGATATGTAGGCACTTCTAAGGCTCCTCAAGCTCAAGGACTCCTTGGCTTGCACAAAATGGAGCTATAAAAATACGAAATGGTATTTACAATGGTTTTTAGTGATTAAAATCACTATTTGTGTAGGGATTTTCTCTGTTGGTTTGTCGTACACATCTTTGAGCTCCCTACTTGCTCTTTCTTCTTGTGTGCTCCACTCCTTGATGTCTGAAAAATTTAGATGGCCTACTTGCCAAATCTTCTTTGGCTACTGTGTCTGCTTGTGCTATCTCTTCGTTCCGACCCTCTTTGTCTTGTGGCTCCTTCGGTTCCCTGACTGCTGCCAACACCCCCCCCCACTCTCGCGTCTGTCGCCCCTGACAGACCCTTGTCTAGATGCTCATTGAACGTAATATTGGACAACGTCGGAAGCGAGGTGATGTTCTTCTAATCTGAGCCCCCGTGCTAGATCTGTTAATAATGCATCCCAATTCACTGGTCCTGGTACGTCCGGATGTGGCACCCGCAGTTTTTCTGAATATATGGTTCTCTCCACAGCAAATAAGTGGAGGAGATGTGAGGGCCTGGGTACAAATATTTCTGAGTGATATTCCCAAAATCCCGTTATGAACATCTCCTCGAATGTCTGTTTAAAACAAGCTGGGAGGTACTTTATTCTGGCATGCCAAGCATATATTACCTCTATGGATGGGGTTGTGCTCATGTCGTATACCAGATCTTGATTTCCTGTAAGAAATCGGACACCTGAGAAGTGGGGGTCTTTAATATTCTTGAACGTCCTGAAGGTGATTAGCATTAGTTCAAAGATTTTCATACACATTTGTGCCATCACATCGGGGGTATTCCGTAGTCGAGTGCTCCAGTGTCTGATGGTAGAAATCATGTAATTTACAGTGGGAGGGCCTTGTGGCGGTGCTAGATAAACATAATTTAACCACTTCGCGCAACCCTTGACGTTCTTGATAGCAATGGTAAACTCTGGCCAAGTGCGCCGGCGGAATACTGGAACATAACAAGGATTGTATTTAATAAAAAGGGGCATGTTAGTCCAAGTACGAACCATTTCCGGGTAGGTTTCAAGAAGACGGATTCTCCAGGTTGGTTGATAAATGGAGCCTTTCTTTGCACTTTCTGGGATATCCTCTGGCCCAAATTGTGTGGCAAAAGTTGGAGGTTTGCCACAACTGCGTTGAATCTCTGCATTGTAATCCGCAAGGAGCACACAATATGGCACATATTGATCATCGTTGGTGCCGATCCATCTATGATGAGACATGCTTCGAAAGTATTTAGACTTAATGATGGTGTCTTCTAACTTTGCCATAGATTGGATTTGAATGGCCACTCTATCTTCATGGGTTGTTGCTGTCTTCTCGAGTGTTTGGAGCCATTTAGGTACTTCAACTTCTAATGTGTCCAGTCCTTCTGAGGTCTGTGCACCACCTGGCATTGGCATAGGAACGTATGGTTCCTCATATGTTTCATCCACCTCAATGGGTACTAAATCCTCTGGTTCGGGTTCTACAACTGGGGAGGGCTGCCTATCATATTCTAATAACTTTTTTTGGAGTTCAGCCACCTGCTCTGTCAATGCCTTTACTTCCTCTGAAGTCGAGGCCGTTTCTATTACCTTGGTTGGAGCCTCCTTTTCCCTGAGCTGGCTACGTAGCTCATCTCGTTCCCTTTCCAAATCATCATGTGCGTCTAATAAATTCGCATAACTTTCCAAGATGGTTTTCATTGTTTCTGTGGGAACCGCTTTGAACTGTTCTGGATCGATCTCATGGGGGGACCCTTCCATGGCTGCTTCCAGGTTTTCTTCATTTTGTTTCTGCAACCGTTTATTTTCTTCAAGTGCTGTAGCCATATGCTTGCGAAGTAGAGTTAAATTACGCCGGACTCTCAGGTTATCTGTTTGGTACACCTCCAGCAAGGCTTCAAGTTGTTTGACACCGGGTTCTGCTGATGGTTGGGGTGTCTCCAAGAGTGTTTGATAGGCTTGCTCGAGAGTTGTGTAGCGCTGGTTGAGTTCCTCATTTTCTTCTTCTAGCGTTGTGAGTCGTCTTTGTAGGTTCTGATGATTCGTTGTCAATTGTTGATGGCATCCTTCGAGATCCCTGTACTCACGCTGAAGTTGATATACACACTGATGTAATGATAGGAATATACTATTTACATTAAAGGATGCAGGTAAAGATAAAGATGCAGGGGGGATGGGGATGGGGAAGGGAGTTGTGAATGCTGTGGAATCAAGTGGTGAAGTTGGTGGAGGGGTATGGGAGATTGAGGTTGTGTGGGGGGTGGGGGTGGTACTGTGGCGGGTGATGTTTCCATTGTGTCAAATGTGTGTGTGACTGTAAAGATGGGGACAGTGGGTGGGGTGGAAGTGATATTTGTCAAGAGTGTCGTGAAGGTGGGCATGGAAACTCCTCCAAATTGGATACCGGGAGAGAGAGGAATTCCCATGACAACTGTGGTAGTGGTAGAAAAGGGCGTGGTCGTGCCGGTTGGTGAGGTGAATTGTGTAGCGAGAGGAGAGGTGGGTGGGGAGAGTGGTTCCTCCTGATGTTCTTCTGTTTGCGTGTTGCCTTCCGGTTCTGATACATTGATGTGTATTTGTTTTCCAGATCGCCTAGGGCGGGCAGGCAAACGTTTCTCAAATCGATTAATGTATGTCATGGCCTCATGTATGGCCTCATCCAAGCCGACTGCCTCTGCGTGTAGGTTCATGGATTCGATAAACATGTCGTCCACACCTTCCTCAGCCAATAGTTGGCTCATGAGCACCTTGCCTGATTCAAGTGACATTTTGTGTTGTTCCTGAACTCGCTTCATGGTTTGGTACAATCTTTTTATTTGTGCCGAATATGCTGGGGCACTTGCTAGCTCTGAGAGTTCATCATATTCTTGATATTGTTCTTCGTCAGCTTCTTCTTCTTCTCCTCCTGCCTCTTGTTCATCTCCTTCGACTTCTACGACGACTGGTTGTGTCGGGGCTGGTGTTGTTGTGGTGGGGTGTGGTTCCTAGGTCTGGTCTGCTTCTGTTTCAAGATTAGATTCGTAGATCAGTCTGGCAACTTCTTCATCCGTGAGGTCATTGAGAGTAAATCCCTGTGGAAATTCCAAGTCTGATGGAATGGGGGGAAACACCAAGTTGGGTCCTTCTGTACTTGGTCTGGGAAGACAAATGGTGAATGGCCGAACACGCCTAGTTTGCGGAGGAGTCACCTCAGGTGTGGTAGTGGCTCCCCTTGGTTGAGCACATGGTAATTGGACGCCCCCTCTCATATTCTTCGATGGAGGACCCGCTGTTGATAGTCGCCTTTGGAATTCTTGGGCCCTGGACCACACTAGTGCTCTTTGAATGGGCACGTCATATGCTAGGCACCTGTAAATTATTCTTGTTAGGGCACAACAGCCATGAAGTACATTTTTCTGCTTCTTATTCCAGCGCTGATGGGCTAGGTGTATCTGATCGATGACCCAGTGCGGTATGTTGAGGGTGAGGTTCTCTGTTTCTGCCAAGTATAAGCTGAACCATATTTTCTTAGGGGGCATAGTGAATCGTTCTTGTGCGGGAAAAGCAAAATGTTGCATAACAGTTCGTAAGTGGAGAGCAATGGTAGGCGTCATTGCCACCATGTCCTTCAATTTATTGAGATCCTTATGCTTCATCCTACCCGGAACCATTGTTTCTTTCTCGGTGGGAATGTGCATACCTTGCATGTTCAATGCCTCCCGTACCAGGTTGAGGGTTAGTTTGAATCTCTTGAGTTCGTGTCCTGGCAACAATGATGGTAGTACAAAAGTACTATCGCCTCCCTTGACCCTGCTAGGAGTTATGGTGCTTATGAAATAGGAGCAGTGTAGAAAATCAGGTTTAGGCAAGTGTGCTCTGAAATATCTATCCAGGCCTGCCTTGGTCCAAACTGATCGCATTACCTCTGCATTCTGATAGTTCTCGAATTCCCGAGCGAAAAAGTGGTAGCGTCCCCATTTGCCATTAAATTCAATTTCTGCTTCCCAGAAGTAGGTGCCGTCACCCAATGGCCCTGCTACATCACTGAACCAATGAGCATGTTTCCCCACTTGAGAAGTGTGCCCCTGAGGAGGGTCCTGGATAGGAAGGACATGCACCGCTTGAAGTTCTTGAGGCCTTTCGGTGAGTGGCGGTTCCAGAAGAATAGTTTCAATGTCCACAAAATCTGTGCGCTGGACCCTGCCTGGGAACTGGTGCCTCCAGCTTCTGCCATCGTTATTGCTTGCTAGCTGGTTCTATCGAGAATATAGAAACATGTGTTAACATTGTAAGGGACATGATAGAACGCGTGTTGCCCCCGTTACAATATTATTGTGATGTGAGTAATGGGTTAGTGGGTTAGTAAGTGCATGATGACCGTGTGTGTAGTTAGGAATTAGGTAGACCTAAGAGCTAAGCGGAATGAGGTGGTGTGAAAGTGAAGTAGTTAGTAGGTGGACATGGATTTACAATTGGGGTCCGAGGGATTATTACAAGTTTTAGGTTGCCAAATGCAATGGATAGGTTTTGATTTTGACTTTTTGGAGGCTCTGGAGAGTGTGATAGGGTATGTACTTGAAAAATGGGGCTTTTTAGGGACCCATTTACCAGTGATTCTACTTGTGCTCATGGAAGAATACGTGTTAGTGCGTGATGTGTGAGACTGGGCCTCCGATGTTCGCGTGAGTGAAACATGTTGTACAGGGTTTGGCCTTGGTGTAGCTATTTGAGCCCGCAAGCAAGCCTTAGGCACCCAGATTTGTCATGATTGTGGGCTGGCCTTCATTGACTTCTTGGGTACCCAAATAGACTTCACTTTCGCAGAAGAATTTATGAAGGACTTCTTATTAGTGTTGTGTGGTTGATTACTAATAAGAGGTTTTGGTCGTGGTGTTGGCTTGGTCGGAACAGGGTGTTCGCCTTTTTGCCTCCATACTTGTTTCATCGGCTGAAACAATCTGCTTTGCTCCTTTTTTTGGCCTCTAGTATAGGTAGTGTTCTGCTTCTTCTGTATTCGATCTGCCTTTGGTTGCTGCATCCCTCTGGCCTTTGGAACAGAAGGGAGTGCCTTCTTATCCTTGACTCCGTTGTTGAGACAATCCTCTTTCTGCATCATACATTTTTGGACAAGAATAGCATTGTCAACTTCATGTGCACCCCTGGAAGGACCAGGAGTTTGTGCTTTACCTAGTTCCTTGAGTGCCTCATTTTCCAATTCAACTGTAATTCGGCTATGATCTACCCATACCTGAAGAAGTCCACTTCTTAGGTTGAGGTTGATTGCATGATCATAGATCCAGTCCTGACCCAAGACAAGAGGCTCAGTGAGGTCCTCATCTTGACACCTCGCCCATGCAAGGGGTTTCCACACCTCCCAATCCTATGAGATATGCTTCTATAGGATTGACAGTTAATCTCAATTCTTGACAGTAAGACAATTTAACCGCACTAGTGGTTGCACCTGAGTCAATCAAGGCTCTTACAGTCCTTGCACCCTTTCTTTGTCCTATCTCTAAGGTTATAAAAGGACGTCGATCAATTATCCTTTGAGCGTTGATACCTGAAACTTCACACATAGCCACGTGATATCCTTGATCTGCATAGGCATCCGTCCTAGGTTGCTCCCTATTCTGTCTTCTCAACTTCATTCTCCGGATGCGTTCCAATGCTTCTGCTTGGGAAGATCCACCTTGCCCATGCAAGGGGTTTCCACACCTCCCAATCCTATGAGATATGCTTCTATAGGATTGACAGTTAATCTCAATTCTTGACAGTAAGACAATTTAACCGCACTAGTGGCTGCACCTGAGTCAATCAAGGCTCTTACAGTCCTTGCACCCTTTCTTTGTCCTATCTCTAAGGTTATAAAAGGACGTCGATCAATTATCCTTTGAGCGCTGATACCTGAAACTTCACACATAGCCACGTGATATCCTTGATCTGCATAGGCATGCGTCCTAGGTTGCTCCCTATTCTGTCTTCTCAACTTCATTCTCCGGATGCGTTCCAATGCTTCTTCTTGGGCTTCTTCTCGAATTAGCTTCTCTTCTTCTTTGCGTTTCTTAGCAGTATTGAGTCGACTTAGCATTTCCTCTGTGAGAGGTTCCTGATACAACTTGACCCTCCATCCGCTAATGTAGCTTGGGAGAATGTCGCCTTCTAATGTGGCTAGTTGCACTGCTCCACTTGTTGAGATTCTGTTAATAATCATGGGTCCATAGCCTCTCTTCTCCAATTTTCTCGCATGTTGCTTCAATGTGTAGACTAAAACTAAGTCTCCAGCCTTCAAGCCTTTATCCTTCACATGGGCATCAAAGTATGCCTTCTGTCGTTTCTTAGCTGCATATATCCCTGCAGCCGCCCTCAGTCTTGTTTCTCCTAATCGTTCGAGGTCAAAGAGTCTAGAGGAGAGTTCATGCCCCGTCCATTCATGCTCTTGTGCTACTTTCAGTGTAGGTATTAGGAAGTCCAACGGTAGCACTGCATTTTGGCCGAATACCATCTGAAAGGGGGTGGCTTGGAGTACCATCTTGTAGGCGACTCGGTATGCCCAAACAGCATGGTGTAGCTGTTTGTCCCAATCAGAGCGTTTATTGTTCACTAATTTTGTCAGTACATTGCATAAGATCTTGTTGGTGCTCTCAGCCTGGCCATTTGCTTGAGGGTGATAGGGGGACAGACTTCTTATGCACTACCAAGAATTCTTGGAGCAGATTTTCAATAACTTCATTCAAGAAGTGAGTGCCTCTATCACTAACTAGCTCTATAGGTAGCCCGTATCTAGTGAACACATTCTCAAATAAAAACTTAGTTGTTGTTTGAGCATCGTTCTTCGTTGTGGCTTTTACCTCTACCCACTTTGTTAGATAGTCTGTCGCAACAATGATATATTCTGTATGGGAACCCTTAGCTGGGGGATTAATAAGACCTACGAAGTCTATTCCCCACTTAGAGAATGCACGTCCACCCATCATAGGTTTCAGTGGCATCTCATCCTTACGTATAGGATATTGAGTTCTCTGACAGACATCACATCGTTTCACATAGGTATGTGCATCCATATGAAGGGTCTGCCACCAGAAGCCCGCAAATAGTATTGCCTTGATCACCCGATCTGGTCCAAAGTGTCCTCCTGCTACACCTTGGTGAGCAGTTTCCAAAAGCTTGAGATATTCACTCTCATGGACACATAGTCTCAGGTAACCGTCTTTACCATGTTTGTATAGATTATCACCAATGAGTGAGTAATCCTGGGCTTCTTGTTCTAAACTCCTTTTCCTAGCCAGAGTCATGTCTGGAGGGAATGTTTTCGTCCTCAGAAAGGATACTAGTGGTTCACTCCAATCTGGCACTATGGACACTTGATAGAGAGTGGCATGTTCCACAGGTGGTTTAGTGCAACAGATTGGGCATTCCTTGCACAACTTTTGGACGTCAGCCTCCATAGTAGGCCAGTGCACTCCGAGTCTCCTTAGTGTCTGTAGGGTTCGTTGTTTTGAGTAGTGTTGCTCTAATGCACCTACATGTGCTAATTGCAACCATTTAGCGTACTCATCCTCTTCCACACAACAAGCCAAGATCCCTTGATCTGTGTGCTTGTACATACTACCTGCCATGATGTGATACTTTTGAGCTTTTACTACCTCTCTATCCTGTGTGTTTACTACTGGGTGGTTAGGCCCGTATGTCAATACTGGCACTAATGACTTAACCCACTGCGGCACCACTTCCAAATTAAACAAGTAAGCATCAGGGAGGTCATCTGACACTCCTTGTGGGGCTTCTCCCGATGTGAGCCTAGAAAGGTGATCTGCTCTCAAATGAGTCTTCCCTTTCCTTACCACAACCTCAAAATCATATTCCATTAGCAAGAGAAACCATCTTACTAATCTTCCTGTATTGCATGGCTTGTTTACGAGGTATAGCAATGCCTGATGATCAGTAAAAAATTTAAACTTATTTGCAAGCAAATAATGTCTAAACTTTTTAACCGCATACACCATGCCTAGTCCTTCTCTCTCCATAGTGGTATAATTTCCTTCAGCTGCATTCAATTGTCTACTAGCATAGGCAATTGGAAGATCCATATTACCTTCACCGGTAGGCTGCGCGAGTACACACCCAATAGCATAATTGGATGCATCAACATGAACATGGAAAGGCTTATTCCAATCTGGTGTGGTCAAGATCGGTGTTGAACATAATCGCCGTTTAAGCTCATTGAAGGAATTCTCACATTCATCAGTCCACTCAAAGTTAGTCAGAAGTCCATACATGGGCTTTGCAATGACAACATACATGTGAATGAACCGGCGGTAGTAACCACAATGCCCCATGAAGGCCTGTACTTCCTTGACGTTCTTTGGCCTAGGTAACTCGGCTATGGCTCTTACTTTCTCTTCATCGGTGGATATGCCATTCTTTGACACTATGTGTCCTAAAATCTTACCTTGCCTGACCATGAAAACGCACTTTTCTGGGTTTAGGCAGACTTGATATTCTCTACATTTGTCAAAGATTTGTCTCAGTTCAAGAATATGGGTTTGTCTGATGTTGGAATGACCACAAAGATCATCAACATAGACTTCTAAGTTCTTCCTCAGGAACTCCTTAAATACATGGCACATCAGCCTCTAGAAGGTTGTTGGTGCATTGGTAAGACCAAATGGCATTACCCGAAAGGCGAATATGCCCCATTCTATGGCAAAAGCTGTCTTATGCTGATCCTCTGGAGCTATGGCTACTTGATTGTAGCCCGAAAATCCATCAAGGAAGCTGTACACTTCCTTGCCTGCTACTCTTTCTAAGAGATGTTCTGTGATGGGAAGCGGATAATTATCTCGAATTGTGGCTGCATTAACCTTCTTTAAGTTAATGCACACACGCAACTTTCCATTTTTCTTGGGCACCACTACGATGGAGGATACCCACTCAGTGTGCTCAATTTCATAGATGAATCCAGCTTCGACCAGTCTATCTATCTCCTCTTTGATCTTAGCAGCATAATTATCATTATATGTGTATGGCTTTTGCTTAGAAGGTTTGGCATCCGAGGTCATGGGGATAGTGTGTGAGCAGATGTCTGGATCAACACCCTTCAAATCCTTGTAACTCCAAGCGAATACATCTCTGTATTCTCTTAGCAAGGCTATCAATTCTTGCTCTTCTTCTTCCGTCAGGTCATGGCCTATGTAAGTACATCTCTCTTCTCCCTCTTCCATGGCTACCACTATTTTCTTGGTGGTCTCTTTGTTATCATAGGCCTCTCCTGATTGTGCCTCTCGCTTAGGCATTCTGATCATGACTCTCCTGTCATCTATCTCATACTTCTTAAAATTTTCTGGGACCTCAAACAAAGATTCCTCCTCTTCTTGTGTGACTTCTTTCTTCTTCCTTTTCTTTCCTTCTTCCTTAGGAGTTACATGTGTGGCTAGCCTTACGTCACTTGTAAGCTCTCCATACATCTGGGGTTGAAATTCTACTTCATGGAAGTATTCTTCATCTGATGCAAAAGGTGGATCCATAATGATTGACTCTAGATCGGAGTCGCTCGCATCTTCAAATGCATCAGGGCTAGGTTCGCATTCTTCTAGAACTGCCTCTCCCATGATTGGCTCTATGGAGAAGACTGAAAGGTCATAGCCATCTTCATCACAGTGAGGTGTCCATTGTTCTTCATTGATGGCTACATCCATTGTTGCTAGGATTTCTGCCCAACCGTGGGGTTCAAATTCTTCGCCAGGAAAAACTACAGGCGCATAGGCTGGGTCTTGAATTGATCTATGTGTTTCTTTTGCACCTACCTCTCTGGCTTTTTCTCTCTTCTCTTCTTCTACTGCTACTTTGCACATCCATAAGTGGGTGTCTTCATGCATCCATGAGGATCCTGATCCTATGGAATGCACCAATTCTGCATCATCTTTGGCTCTATGGATGGGATTCCATTGGATAGGGGGGACATCTCTATGAGAGTAATCTTTGAGATTCACTTTGGTCGTAACACCTAAGTGTTGCAAGTACAAAGAATTGGTTCCCCAATCTTGTACCACTTGCAACTGTCGCATAAAGGGTCGTCCCAAGATCATTTCATAGGCATGACTTTTGCTGAAGTCACATATAGCAAATGTATGCTCAAACTCGACACCACAGGTGGTGAGAGTTATTCCTTCTAGCAATCCTAAGGGTCTCTCAATATGACCATCGGCCATCTGCAATTTCATTCTCGTTGGCCTGAGTGCTGGCTTGCCCCAACGCTTCCATAGGGAAGTGGTGGCAATTGCAACTCCTGCACCTGAGTCCAAAATTGCCTTGGTGGTGTACTCCTGGTAGGTAATGGGAAGATAGGTGTTCCCTTCTTCACCTTCACACATGTCTCCTATCTTATCCAAGGGTATTTCTGGCACTGTCCTCTGGGATCCTACCTGGGAACGAGGTTTTGATATCTCTGGTACTTGTTTGGCTTCATGTTTCCATAGCTCTGGCCTTACTTTGAGTAGCTCTTCTAAGGTGAGGTTGCATTGTACTTTAGTGTTTTTCACTACCTCTGTGTTCCTAGGTATGAGTGAGTCCTCATTCCGTACCATGACCGTGGGTGCTCTCATGCACGTGGACTTAGCTTCCCATGGGCCTGTGAAGTGGGGTAATTCTTGTAAAGAATTAGACTCAAAGTCTAGTCTTTCCTGAGAGTGGGTGCTCTCTTGCTCCTCATAATTGGATGGGATTTCTTGTGGGAATTGGTCGTGTGCATCATCCACAAGTTCAATAGGAGGCGGAACTTCACTCTCTTTAGCCCATTTGTCTTCTTGAATCTCGCGTAGAAATTCTAGTGTGAATCGATTCATAGAAGATGATGTGTCTGGCTCCGTAGAGTTAGGCACATAGGCTTCCTGGGCAGGAATGCTTACTCTTTCACTTGCCTTGTCCTTGTGTTGAGAGACGGGTTCCTTTTTGATTGTGCAATCAACTTCTCTATTCTTTCTAACAGTCCATCAAAGTGCAACTGTGTCTTCGCTGAACTAGAGATGTTAAATAGGCGACTGGCCTCAAACATGGTCTGAGCCAACTCCACCATCTTAGCACAAATTTTGGTTCGTTCTAGCTCTAGTTCTGCTCTAGTTCTGCTCTAGGGTAACACTTTTCATGATCAGTTACGTTTGGCCCTTCTTGGATTCTGGCCTGATATGCTTTAAGCATCATATTAAGGTCCTCGGGAGTGGGATCTGCTAGGTCTGATCCTACTCTTGGGGTTGGTGGAATTGTGTGAGGTGGGTTGGAAGGTGGCGGGTCAGATGGAGATGGGAATGGTGGTGGTGGGGTAGTGTGAGAGGGAGTTTGAGATGTGAGTTCAGTTATCCTGGCTTTTGTTTCTCTGAGGCTTTCCTCAAGTTCACTCATCTTTTTTGCCCATTGTCTTTTCATTCTTTCGCGACTATCTCGCCAAGCTCTAGTCCTTTTCTTTGTCATGCTCTCCGTTTCACTAACATCTGGGCTCTTTTCCTGGCCTACGCTTTGGTTCTGTTGCAAGGCTTGGGCTCTAGTGATTACTTGTACTGGTGCAGTGGAAGTCACACTCCCTGTGGAGTCTACAACTAACCCAATAACGTTGATAGGAGTGATTTTTGGCATATTATTGGGGTTCTTTGGGCAATCTCGTAAGAGATGCTCCTTTCCACACTCCTGGCAATAGCCTTGGATTGTCACTGACTGGGGTTGTGTAGGTGGAGGCAAGGGACAATCACGAATGAGATGATCTCCCTGACATCTGTAGCATGGTCCTCTAGGGAATGGAGGTCTTACTTGCCTAGGTTGGGGTCTTGAGTTAGGGTTTGTATACATTACGTTTGTGTACTCTGGTTCCCAACTGGGTTCACTTGGCTCTTCACTATAGTAGGACTCACCATGTTCAAGAGACTGCATGTAGTAGGCCTGGGGGCTATCAACATGTGTAGAATCGAAACTATGGTCACTCGGGTCACTTTCAGAAAGCAATTGGGTTACCGGGACTATAGCTCTATTGAAGTTCTCTTCTGCGGCTGCATATTTTACTGGGGGTTGTTGTGCTAGCACAGGCTGAGGCCTTTGTTGGTATTGGGGTTGATAGGTTTGTTGAGGCCTAGTATACTGTTGTGGTGGGTACTGACTCTGGTATCTGCCTTGTTGATGGTATGGCTGAGGGTACGTCTGCCTAACGGCTTGCTTATTGTAGGGGCAATCTTGTGCGGTGTGGTTGGTGTACCTTCGTTCTATGGTGCAGTATTGGCTACTAGGATTAACTTGGGGTTGAGCCATAATGGGACAGACATTCGCCATATGGTCGCCTCCACAAGTATAGCATCTTTTCACAGGGGCAAACCTTGGGATTTGTTTGCTAGACATACCTAGTTTCTGAGCTACTTTCTCTGCTAATTCCTCAATTGATGTGGATTGCGAGGAAGAGAGGCTAGAGGCACTATCTGAGTCCTTGTAGATTTTGGAAAGCTCTAGTTCCTCCCCTAGGTTATCCTCGATGTCAATGCACATGCGTACACACTCCTCTATAGTCCTAGGGTCCTTCAGATACACATATGACCTCAATTTGGTACTTAGCAATCCATCCAAAAATAAAGCCACTTGCTTAGCTGGTGTGGGTAGCTCAGGGACAGGGCATCTCTCCAAGTATTGCCTAAATCTTCTTCCAGCAAGTCTCACGGTCTCTTGAGGGGTTTGCTTAAAGCTGTGAATCAATGAGGAGGTATTATGTCTTATGCCACTCTTAGAGAATTCAATAATGAAAGCCTCCAGGAGTTGGTCTATGCTCCTGAACTGTCTCTCATTCAATGGTTGGAACCACGTGAGGGCTTTGTTCCTAAGGGTTAGACCAAAGACATTATATTGTGTGAATAGGTCCTCCACTTGTTCTGCTCTCAAGACTTGCCTAAACTCTGCCACATGATCGTATGGGTCTCCTGTGCCATCGAAGTAATTTTTCATGGACTTGACTAACTGAGTCGGTCTCAGAGTCCTTGTGTGCTCTCTAGGTCATGGTAGAGGGAACTCATCCACATTTCTTTGATTCCTGGGAGCTCTCAGTACCTCAGGTTCTACTCTGTTTGTTTCCGTCCTCGTTCTTTCTCTGCCCCTTGGGTTGGCAAAGCTTACTTCTGGCCTATCTCTACTTCTGTCTCTTTGAGTTCCATGAGCTTGGGATGTTCCCGCTCTAGGGTGACCATAGGACACATTTGATCTTGGTTGGGGGAAAATAATTTCACCTTTCCAAGTGTAAGCATGCCTATCATTTTCTGTCACCACAAAGATCCTCTCAGAAGCGTGATCTAAGTAGGTCACTCTGCCTGGGCTATCAGGATCCTTAAACTCATAGATCATGATTGTTCCTATATGGATTGGCCGATCAGATTTATACCTCCAAAAGGCTTCGTTAGTTTCTCGGTTCAGAAGCAGATTTATGCTCTTATTATCTTGGGGAATCCACTCTGGTGTGATAATCCTAGTGAGAACAGATTTGCCTCGGGGGGTCCTTGGTTCTTCCCCCATGCTTCCTTGCTCTAGGTCACCTAAGTCCGTTCCTGGGATCTCATTCCCAAATTCATCAGTCCTATCTGGATGACTGGTGACCACGTATATTGTCCCTTCCTTGTCTAAGTACGCCCCGTTTTCAAACTTGACAGCTGGGCGCTCTAGTCCAATGGATTGGTCAGGATTCTTCATCTATACCAAAGATCTTCCTAGACCATCCTCATAGATGCTAGCACCTAATCGGTTGGTCCTAAGGTATTCCAGCTGCGTCTTGTACGGGCCTTCTACCCTGTGCAAGTATGGCACCCCCGAACTTCCTGTAGGTCTCTCCATACCTTGAGACATCTGTGATTCACTAGTCTCAAAGCTAGGGTAGTATGAGTGGTGGCTCAACTGCTGGGCCCAAGACCTAGCAGTGTGGTTGACACTAGCCTCTGAAGACCTAAGACTTTGTCTATCTCTCCCTAGATGTCGCCCTGATCTAAGGTTCATAAGCCTAATTGAATAGCCCAATTTTGCCCAAGTACAACCTCGTTGCTGAGTTCTTTTGTATCAGTCACTTGATTCTTTTTTTGGTGGATTACCGCGTTTATAATCTTGTCTGATATCACGTCGTCAGGTATACTTGAGTGTATTTCTGCACTGTACGTTGATCGTTCCTCGTTAGATTCTTTCCTTTAAGGTTATCGCATCACGAAGAGATTATGTTTAATCTTGAACTTGAGTGCATAGGTAGTCTTCAACTTGATTGATGCCTATCGCCGTCCTGGCCTACTCCTATCACTAGTCGTTCTTAGCCTAAGCTAGGAATTGACAAAGGGAGTTGAGAATATTCCGACCTTTCTTGTTGATCCCTTGCTTTATGATGCTCAAGAACCCGAGTCTCAAGCTTGCAAAGAAACCCTTGCTTTGTATGCTCTCAATTGCTTCTCAATAGACCTGCATCAGTCCCAAGATTAGTTCCAGAGTTAAATTCAAATGACAGACTAGACCACTTTCATGCATGTAACTCACCGACCAAGTTATCTCTTGCCTTTATAAAAGACAATCCCAAGGATTCCTCAATTCTCCTACCTCGGGTATGGTTAACTTCAAAAAACCTTATCTAATAATCCTGATCTTAGTTTTCACATAACCAGTGGAAGTTTTGGTTGTACTTCCCACGAGCTTTCCAACAAAACAAGAATCACAGAAATTGGATTTTGTATGAGGAAGTTATGTCCGATCAGGGTTTAGGTGCTAAAACAGGGTTCGAAACAGTTTACTTAGGCAGACAGGAATTCTTGAATTACTTGGGTTGCGGCCTCACAATGTAATGCTAAACCCTTAAAAGTTCCCCAAAAAATTAGACCACCATTTTTTTTGCCCTTAAAAATTGGCCAAATTTGCCCTTCTATCGCGTTCGCAAGTTCTGTCAGTCGCGATTGACAGGTCAGTCGCGATTGATGTGTCGATCGCGATTGACAGGTCCGTCGTGGCTGTCAGTTGCGATTGATGTGTCGATCGCGATTGACAGGTCCGTCGTGGCTGTCAGTCGCGATTGATGGGTCAATCGCGATTGACACGTGGCTCGAAAAGTCAATCAGTCGTGGTCAAAGGGTCGTTGACTCTGTCAATCGCAATTGATGGGTCGATCGCGATTGACAGGTCGGTCGCGAGGGTCTGTCCGTCGTGGTCAAACAATCGTTGACTGTGTCGATCCTTGACAGAGCCGTCGTGGGCTGTCAGTCGCGATTGATGGGTCGATCGCGATTGATGACTCGATCGTGATTGACACGTGTCACGCGTATGATCTGTCTGTCGTGGTCAATCGGTCGTTGACTCTGTCGGTCGTGATTGACAGAGCCGTCGTGGGCTGTCAGTCGCGATTGACTGGTCGATCGCGATTGACAGGTCTGTCCGTCGTGGTTCGTCGATCGCGATTGACAGAGCGATCGCGATTGATAGAAATCTGATGAATTTCAAAAATCTAAGCACAGTTTTGGGAAGCTCTAGGCCTGTAGATCATGGTTTTGTACTTTGTTTGGCAAATGGAGCATTTTTTCTGTCGGTCGCGATTGACAGAGGTCGGCGACACAGAGACAATTGCCAAGATTTCCGTACCTGCGCGGAGTGCTGGAGAAGATGATGCAGCATGTACCTGCAAGACAGCTCAAGAAACATGCAAAAACTACACACACAATATCGCTCTCTCGCTCTCTCTCACAAGTGAAATGAGGGAAATGGAAGGAGGAAGGAAATATAGTCAAAAAACTGAAATTTTTGCGATGATGGAGATGGAGGTGGGAGATGGTGATGATGATGATGGTGATGAAGGAAACAAAAGGAAATAGATAAAAGTGAAGAAAATACCTATAACTCCAACGCTTCAACTCTACGTCTTACCATCACACGCTCGTCCTCAAAGCTCGATCCCCGGCAACGGCGCCAAAATTTGGTGTAGCTCAGTGATGAGTAGCACCTCCTTTAATGTCAATCCGGGAAGACATGAGGATGGTATGAAGACCTCGAGCAAGTGGAGGCACAAGTGTGTGAGTGAGAAGCACACAAACATGCACACACATACACACACACGCGCACAAACGGCAAGACAAAGAGTGAGAAGCAATGGAGTTCTTAGATTACTTTCAAAAAGCTCTTACAAGTTCATTTCAATTACAAGCCAACCTCAAAAATGAGCTCTCTAGCTCTATTTATAGTTTTTTACTAGGTTTTGGCCCTGTCCAGACCTAGTGTCCGGCCTAGTTAAAAATTAGGTTCCAGGGCCAATTTGAGGGCTTAAACGGAGTCTAAAAAATACGAAAATTGATATGTAGGCACTTCTAAGGCTCCTCAAGCTCAAGGACTCCTTGGCTTGCACAAAATGGAGCTACAAAAATATGAAATGGTATTTACAATGGTTTTTAGTGATTAAAATCACTATTTGTGTAGGGATTTTCTCTGTTGGTTTGTCGTACACATCTTTGAGCTCCCTACTTGCTCTTTCTTCTTGTGTGCTCCACTCCTTGATGTCTGAAAAATTTAGATGGCCTACTTGCCAGATCTTCTTTGGCTACTGTGTCTGCTTGTGCTATCTCTTTGTTCCGACCCTCTTTGTCTTGTGGCTCCTTCGGTTCCCTGACTGCTGCCAACAGTGTGTATGACCAAAGATCTCGAATTTAGACTTACTAAGAGGTCTTGTGCTCTTGTGAACAAGTGATCCACTTAGCTTAGTGGTTAAGTCTCAAGGATGTGAAGGAGAAGGTCTTGGGTTCAATCCCCATGGGGAGCATGGGGAGAGTATTTTGCCCAAATAGTTCTAGAGCCTTCTAGAAGCATGCGCTTGAGTTAACTCAAGTTGACTAGGACAGTTGGCGCACATGCAGTTACATGGGTGACACTTGGATGGTTAGTATCCACCTGCCCAAGAAGGTAGTCCCCTAGAGAGAGCTATATATAGAGGCATTTGGTTGGGAGGAGAGTCATCTCTCTAGCATGTGGCGGTCGTAATAGTCGTTCTCTTGCATTAATGCAACAGCATAGCCACATGAAATGCTCTTGAATGAATGACGAAGTTAGGCCTCCGGATCTTCACTCCACAACTCCACTTCCTTCAAACTTTGCTCGAACCTTTAGCTTTCTTTGGCTTTGCCCAACAAAGATATGCATCGGGTTTGGTTGGGGTAATCAACAGCTCAAGAAGAAGTCATAATCCAAGTAAACTTGGCTCGGAATTAGAAGGGATTACACAGAACGAGAACAACACAGAATATACAGAGAATTTGATCACGGATTGCCTTTACCCTAATGGATAAGCCGTTGTAGACTGATTTCCAAGGTCACGGGATCGACTCCGTCAAGCAATCACTTTTTTATCTCTGTGAATTTTGAGTTCTGCAGCCCAAAATAAAGATCGAAGCAAGCTTCTCCAACTTCAAACTCACGCAAGGTCGTTGTCTCTTTGGATAGGAGGATGGCCTGGTCTTTGGGAGGTGATGGGATCAATTCCCGGTGCCGACCTTCTTTTTATCTCCTTGATAATGTCTTCTTCTGTGCCAAAATCACACCAAGAGCTGCTGCCGCCAGTTGGAGGTCGCGAATGGCTGTTTGGCCTTGTGGATAGGTGAGCAGTCTCCCAAATGGGGGACGTGGGTTTGATTCCCTGTGTGCTCACAGTAGAGGCTAATATTTTTGGTACTCTTAGCTCCTAAGGTAAAGCCATCACTACCATGATAACTTCGGTATGCTATTGAAGATAGCCGTGTGCAGAGATTCGAAAGAGAGCAAGACAACCATGAGCAAAAATGATGAGCAAGAAGCTATGGAGAGTGCTCTGATACCAATGCAACATCGTAGACACAAGAAATGCTCTTGAATGAATGACGAAGTTTGGCCTCCGGATCTTCACTCCACAGCTCCACTTATGCAAGAGAACAAGGATTACGACCACCACGTGCTAGTGAGATGAATCTCCTCCCAACCAAATGCCTCTATATATAGCTCTCTCCAGGGGACTACCTTCTTGGGCAGGTGGATACTAGCGAACCATGTGTCGTCCATGTAACTGCATGTGTGCCAAGTGTCCCAGTTAACTCGAGTTAACTCCAGTGGATGCTTCTAGAAGGCTCTAGATCTCTTTGGGCAAAATGCTCTCCCCATGTCTCCCATGAGGATTGAACCCAAGGCCTCCTCCTTCACATCCTTGAGACTTAACCACTAAGCTAAGTGGATCACTTGTTCACAAGAGCACAAGACCTGCTAGTAAGTCTAAACTCGAGATCTTTGGTCATACACACGATGACCAAACGGTGTCCAATTTCAGATCTATCAGAACCGATTAGACCCCTAGATCATAAACTTACTTGATTACATTTTTCCCCTCTTGGAAAAATATTTTTGTCCTAAAAAATAGAGCTATATATCTAATGTAGGCAACCCGCGAGCCTCACGTTGTAAAACTGGAAGAACATGGTCATATTCTAGAACTCGAAGAACATGTCTCATCTCTGTGGTGGCATCCCTGTCCAAATGATTCAAAAACACTGTCTCATTTTGCACTTGATGAACTGGACAAAGTACAAACTAGTGAAAGAATAATAAGGGTGGATCTAAACACATCCCTAGCCAATTCACAGTTTCTGGATGTGCAATCTAGGCACAAATATGTGAACTAGGTGGATTCAAATTACAGGTCCATTTCTAGGCATAACTAGTGCATGGACTTAGTAATGAAGGTGGGATTCTTATCCCTTGCAAGACTTTGAGAACTCTTGATTCACTTGAAGTTGTTTTGGAGAACTTGTAGTTTGGTTGTCTCAAACATCTAACTTAGATGTGTATACAATGGTTTACTTTGATCCAACAGTTACTTGATTTTTTTTTCTATCCGATTGGAGGACTACTTTGTCCTCATGAGTTTAAAAATCCTATGTAAACTATAGAAGAAAGTTTACCATTTTCTTTGAGTCAACCATACTATAACTTGAACAATTCAAATTCAAATGAAAATTGTCCAACTTAGGACACTTTTCTCGAAGACTTGAGCTAAAAGTTCTTGGGAATTGTTAATCTGTTGAACAATTCCTAACTTCTCTATTCTACAATATACTGGACTCTACGAAATCAGTTGTGCTATAAATTGAAGCAAACTCAAATAAATAGGTCCACTTAGACTTATTATCTTTTGAAGATAGAAAAGGTTCTTGTACATAACAACTTTCTAGGATGTTCAACTTAGTTATCTAATTCTAACCAGCTAACCGTGGTCTTTTGCAAAAGGAATCAAATACCATATCTGAGCTAATTCCAAAAGATTTGAAAAGTGGAAAGAAATAACTGAAACTCAGTACAACCAATTCAGACTTCGAAGATACATAAGCTCCCTATGAGTCAAAGTCTAGATGACTCAAGACTTTAACTTCTCAAAGATTTGTTTCAAGAGGGTATTGAAGCATTCTATTTTTAAGAGAAATAAATTGGATTCTATCTTGAAGTATCTTGAGATACTACTTTTATCCTCCTTGAATTACACTTCTTCTTTGAAGTCTTAATTCTCTTGAAGATCAAACTTAACTTCAAAATCCAAACTAGGACTAAAAGATAATTATCATCCACGGTCCAATGTCCCATACCATCTTTCCTACATTAATCTGAGTATAAAATCTGGTGTCCCATACCACCCTATTTTATATTCACATTAATGTGTGGGTGATACTTATCCTAAAGTCAAAACATCTCTTGATAGAGTACCTTCTTACTTCAATTCTTTCTCAGAGATTTGAAGTTTCAGGTATTACCTCTAACTAGATTTTCTAGGTTTTTTATCCTTTCACATGATCGTTTCATGATCTAGTGCTTTCCTTGAGGAACTTAAAAAACCTTTTGATGGAGCATCCATCCTTCTTTGCTAGGATTTTCAAATGAAAACCAATCGAAATTCCAAGTACTTGAATTTTCACAAATTCAAGTTCAATTGGTTTATTCTTGACCAATTTGTAGTGACAAAAGCTTTTGACTTCTTGTCTTTAGATTCCTTTCTTACTGAAGCTTTAGGTACCTACCCCGACCAGGGATGTTTTTAGATCCACCCTGATTATTCTTTCACTAGTTTGTACTTTGTTCAGTTCATCAAAGTGCAAAATGAGATAGTGTTTTGAATCATTTGGGCACGGATACCACCACAGAGATGAGACATGTTCTTCTAGTTTTAGAACATGACCATGTTCTTCCACTTTGAGAACATGAGGCTCGGGGGTTGCCTACAATATGTATGTAGCTCTATTTTTGAGGACGAAAATATTTTCGAAGGGGGAAGAATGTAATAAAGTAAGTCTATGATCCAACGGTCTGGCCGGTTCAGACAGATTTGAAATCGGACACCGTTTGGTCATCCGTGTGTATGACCAAAGATCTCGAATTTAGACTTACTAGGAGGTCTTGTGCTCTTGTGAACAAGTGATCCACTTAGCTTGGTGGTTAAGTCTCAAGGATGTGAAGGAGGAGGTCTTGGGTTCAATCCCCATGGGGGGCATGGGGAGAGTATTTTGCCCAAAGAGTTCTAGAGCCTTCTAGAAACATCCACTTGAGTTAACTCAAGTTGACTGGGACACTTGGCGCACATGCAGTTACATGGCCGACACTTGGATGGTTAGTATCCACCTGCCCAAGAAGGCATTCCCCTAGAGAGAGCTATATATAGAGGCATTTGGTTGGGATGAGAGTCATCTCTCTAGCATGTGGTGGTCGTAATAGTCGTTCTCTTGCAGCCAACAACAACATATTGGAGACAAGGAGGAGACCAACCACCAGCCAATGTAATGGCAGCAACACCCAATCAAGGTAATAATTACAACCCTAGACATAAGGATAACTTTGGAAATGGGCCAAGGAGGCCAATTATTTGTTTCAGATGTGGAGAATGTGGGCATTACCAAAGTAGGTGCACTCTACCAGAAAATGCCCCTCCTTGTAGGAACTGCCTAGAGGCCAAAGACCACTATACTAATTGTTTTCCTAAGAACCAAGCATCGGGAAGGCCCAATCGGACATAGGTCAAGAATCAAGGATTAATGAGCTGAACAAAAACAAAGAGGTATCTGAAGAGAAAGCCACCACGTGCAGATACAGGGCAAAAAGAAAATCTCATAGGTACCAATGATGCCATTGGGCATGCATTCAGCAGAGCTCATGAGGAGTTTGATAAGTCAAATGGAACCCATGCTCTTAAGGAATCAGAAGCTTCCAGACTAATCAAGTCCATGAAAAAGGAGGTCAATATTTTTTATTTAATAAAGATGGATGGGAAATTAAGGTTAGAACTCTTGCAAATAATTGACAAAAAGTTTAGTGGCAAAGGCTATTGTTATGCGTAAAGAGCCATTAGCTAATAGTCTCTATCAAAGGTCTTGAGTTTCAAGGAGTTATTGTGGATGGTGGATTTGGCATTAACTTGATGCTTGAACATACCATGAAAAAGATTGGACTACAACCTTCAAGACCTGCCAACTTCACTATAACATTGGCAGACCAAAGCATAGTAAGGCCTATGGGAGTGGTTCCTGGAGTCCCAATCGAGATACAAGGTACCATCGTTAACTTGGACTTTGTTGTTCTAAGGTTGCCACAGGTAGAAGGAAGTTTCCCCTTGTTGATTGGAAGACCTCGGTTAAGGCATGCCAATGTGCTGCATGATTGGGGTAAGGACACATGTGGGTAAAGCAAGAGGGAAAATAGTTGCAACATATATTTTTAGAAGAAGGACCAGACAATTAAAGACATACCAGCATGATGCGGACAATTGGTATTTGTATGGAAGATGTATTGTTGGATAACCCAGAGCCAAACCTGTATGAAGAAGCAAATTTATATGAAGAAGAAAATATGTTGGCTTGGCTCCATACAGAAGACCCATCTTCTTGCTATGGAATTTTTCCAAACTCAAGTAAAGAGAAAGTCTATGAAGAAAGAGAGGACATCATTCAGGTTACTGATTCGAGTGAAACAATCTTAGTCAAAGGCTAGAGAAGAGAGAAGAAAAGAAAAGCCCTTAAGTGCATCAATGATGAAGCTATTTCAAATCCTATATCAATGGCCACTTTGTTATGGATACTAGTATGGATATCATCTGTTATGTAAATTTTTTTGGTAGTAAGTGCAAGGCTTTACAAAGATGAAAAAGGAGTACATGCAAGTCTTTAGAAACAAATGATTCAATTGGCTGAAGAAGTTGGAATAGTAAAAATGACACTTTGCAGATTAAGTCCCACAATAGCTGAAACAAAGATACAAAAGATGTAGTGTGGAAGAGATAGTATTCTAATGAAGGATTTAGGGTGGCCCTATCAGATGGTTAGTATGCCCAAAAAGAAGATAAAACAAATGAAGTACAATCAATTGGAGATTATGGAGGGGTTTCTCTTGGTCATCATATCATGGCTCAAGGCCTATCATCAACAAAACTGAAGCTTTCTAAATCATCTGGAACTTGCAAAATCAGTCCAGTTTGTACATAGCCTTCTCATTCTATTTTTTCTTTTTTGCTTAAATTTTGGTATTTTTATCCATTTTCATGCTGGTTCCTCATGTTTTTATGCAACTTAGAATCCATTTCATAACCCTTTGCATAAGCAAATTTTTAGGAAAATTTTTGAGATTTTTTAAAGCATTTTTAGAAATTTTCCTAGCATTTTTCATCTTTTTCAATGTCATTTTCTTGATAAAATGGAGGAAGAAAGGATGTTATCTATGGTTTTGAGGGAGATTAGATGGCCTAGAATATTAGGGAATTTTTGAGAAATTTTTTCAGATTTTTTTGGCTTTTTTTGTGGATATTTTTGGATTTTATTTGTATTTTTATCTAATTCTTGAAATAAAAAAAAAGAGGCCCCGTTGATAGTTTTTCCAAAAAAATAAAAAAGAACAAAAACCCCTCCCTCTCTCTCTCTCTCTCTCTCTCTCTCTCTCTCTCTCTCTCTCTCTCTCTCTCTCTCTCTCTCTCTCTCTCTCTCTCTCTCTCTCTCCCCCCCCCCCCCGCAATGCCCCCCCCCCACCACACCCCGTAATGCTCCCAGGCAATGCTCCCCCACAACGCTCCCCTGCACCATACCCCGCAATGCCCCCCCTCTCCCTCTCCCCCCTCCCCCTCCCTCCCCTCCCCTCCCCCCCTGCCTCCCCCCCCCCCCCCCAATGCTCCCTGCCCTACCCCCCGCAACACTCCCCGCCCCTCACAACGCCCCCCCCAAAAAAATAAAATAAAAATAATATATATATACACACACACACACACACACACATATACATATATATATATATATATATATATATATATATATATATATATATATATATATATATATATATATATATATATATATATATATATATATATATATATATATATATATATGTGTGTATGTATGTATAAAATATATATTTTTTATTTTTCTTAGTCCAATGTTTTGGCTCTGGATTGTGCCTCGGATGGCCATTTTTTTCAAAGTTGGGGTCATTTTCATGTCTTTTGGCACCTCTAGACTCATTTTTTGACTTTTTTTTTTCCAAAATCCCAAATTTTCTTTGACTTTTGGTCAAAATCCACATGTTTTGAGCACATTGATCACATTTTTTTCATTATGCACGTGGTCTCCATGGTCTATTCTCACTTTATTTTAACATATGTTTCATATTTTCCCATGTGCACCCTCTATAGCTTTACTATTTTCTCATTTTAACCCTCTCCAAAGCCCACAACCGTACTCCCTGGCATCCCTTTAGCCTTCTCACAAGCCCCATCCTTACCCCTCCATACCCTATCCCTCTCAACCCCCTCAGCCCCCCTTCCCTGTTATTCTTACCCTCCATTCTCCATCCTTTGCTCTTCAATGCAAAATTTCCACTTTTGGGTTCTTCTCTAGTGTTGTTGTTTACTACTCGTGGTGGTCTTGGTCGTTCCTCAAGTGTCCTTTTGAAGATTTTGCAGCAAAGGATTCATGGTGTCATCTCTGCTCAGAGTTTTGGATGTAGCTCTCCGAGACGGAGAGCCCATTAGGTGGTGGGCAACTGTTGAGCCCATAAAAGGCACATTGGTCAAAGTCAAA
The DNA here is from genome assembly GCA_020310875.1 of Ceratopteris richardii. Classification (NCBI taxonomy): domain Eukaryota; kingdom Viridiplantae; phylum Streptophyta; class Polypodiopsida; order Polypodiales; family Pteridaceae; genus Ceratopteris; species Ceratopteris richardii. The sequence continues at coordinate 83,914,612 of CM035435.1, forward strand.
CACACTCAAAGTCAAAGGGTCAAAGTCAAAGTGGTCAAAGTCAACATGTTCAAGGTTAAGGTCAACATGGGCAAAGTCAAAGTGTTCAAGTGTCAAGGTGCACAGGTAGTGCACAATTAATTGTTCACAAAGGTTATATTTTGCAGAAAGTTGGTTGCAGGTTGTAGAATGTCTTTTTGTAATTTCTTTAAGGTTCAAAGTGTTTGGAAGGTTCAGGTGAACCCTCTCTTAGGTGCACATTTGAAGAATTAAAAGGAAAAATGTGAAGGTATGTGAAGCGGCAGCGTACGCGGAAGTGAAAGTATGCCCCCATTTAAAATTTTGTATTGTCCTAAAGTCACTACAGGACAAAATAGGGATTCGTTGGCTACTGGGCACACCTTGGAGACAATCTTGGGACATACAAGTGAGGGCCAAGATGCTATGGGAGTTACGAGTGTACGTGAACCAACACCCAAGGGAAGGAGTATTCTCGGTTTGTCCAAGCTAGCGTGAGATATTCTAGAGTGAGAGAGAAGAGACACATTGAGAGAGAGTGCACGCGAGACAGAGAGCCATTGCAAGGTGCAAGAAGAGTGACATAGATTGCATGCAGAGAAAGTGAAGCAAGGAACATCAAGAGTTGAAGAGTCCCATTGAAGGTGCGCGTCAAGAGAAGGTGTCCATCCCTCCCCTTATTGAAAGCTTCATGCAAGGTGTGCACAAGGACAAGCTTGGAGAAGGTGGAGGTCTGCTACAGAGGTCGGTGGGAGATTCTAAGTACTTTGTAATCTTGTTTCATGAGCATTGTTTAGTCTTTGGCATATTGCATAGAGCATTTGGCTTATGAATAAGCTTTTATTCTTCTCTTCCTAATTGAGCAGAAGCTTTTAGTGTCATTATTTCTCTTGTTCTCACTCTCCATTCTCCTACAAACACTCAAGTTCCTTTCTGCACAAGAACCCCCCAACAGTAGGGCTTTAGTCAAAGCATATGCAGCATTATTTCAAGTGTGAACCTTTTCAAGAATAATGCACTCAGTGGCTAAGCAATCTCTAATGAAGTGATACCTCACCTCAATGTGCTTGGTCTTTGCATGATAGACCGGATTCTTAGCCAAAGCAATGGCACTCTGACTATCAATGAGCAAACAAGGTACATGCTGAGGTAAACCCATATCACAAGCAAGACGAGAGAGCCACAAAGCTTCCTTACATGCCTCACTTGCTGCAACATACATTCTTGAAGACGAGATCTCCAAAAGATAGCACCTCTAGCAAAATGAAAAATGTACCCTGATGTAGACTTACAATTGTCTACACAACCAGCATAGTTAGAATCTATGTAACCAATAATGGATGCTTTCCGTCTACCTAAGCATAAACACTTGAACTTAGTGCCACTCAAGTATCTCAAAATTATCTTGATCACTTCCCAATGTTTCTTGCCAAGATTAGACATATATCTGCTCACAACTCCCACTGCAAATGCAACGTTTGGTCTCATAGCTACCATAGCATACATGAGACTACCAACAACAGACTGATAGGGAATTTTGGTCACGAATTCCTTTTCCTCATCTGATTTGGGGCAATCATCCTTGCTCAATTTCACATATGTGGGTAAAGGTGTACTCAATGCCTTTCCACCCTGCATATTGAACCTGTGAAGTACTTTGGATATGTGCTCACTTTGAGACAAGTATATGCATCTTTTAATCCTATCACGAGTAATGTGCATCCCAAGACTATGTTTGGCATGCCCCAAATCCTTCATATCAAATGTTTGACTCAACTTCTGTTCGAGAATTGACAAGTCATAATAGGACTTCCCAACAATCAACATATCATCGACATAAAGTATCAAGCATATCAAGCTGCCATCTGAGCATCTCTTTGTGTAGAGACAATGATCCTCATTGCTTCGAGAGTAGCCTTGAGACTTCATAAAAGCATCAATCTTTTGGTACCATTGTCTAGGGGACTGTTTAAGTCCATACGAGCTCTTCTTGAGCTTACAAACTAGACTTTCCTTGCCAAGAACTACATAACCTTGTGGTTGATCCATATAGATCTCATCTATAAGATCCCCATGCAAGAAAGTATTTTTTACATCCATTTCGACTAGCTCTAAGTCCTCCATTGCAATGAATCCAAGCAACATGCGTAGGGTAGTCATCTTGACCACTAGAGAGAAGATTTCCTCAAAATCAACACCATGTTGTTGCTTAAAACCCTTTGCAACAAGTCATGCTTTATACTTTGGAGAAGCACTACCTGATGTGAATTTTAGCTTATATACCCATTTACATGGTAAAGCTTTCCTACCCTTTGGCAAAGGTACTAAATCCCAAGTACCATTCTTGTGAATAGAATCCAACTCACTCTTCATGGCACGCTCCCATTTGACATGATCCTCTGTCTGCATAGCCTCTTTGTAGCAAGAAGTCTCATTGTTATGTGGAGATCCCCTAAGTGAGAGGTATGAACTACCTCTTAGCTTATTATAGATGGGCTGACACATGAGTGCCATGTGGCACCCATGTGTGTAGCCATTTAGGGTAATTTTATGAGGAAAGAGGAAACTAAAGAAGAGTACGTGGCTAGGCAGCAAAATATTCTTTGTGCTCCGTGTCTGCATCTTTGTGGGAAGTGGACGACCGCTTGGGATTCTCCCATGGAGTCTAAAGGGAAACAAATAATAGAACACACTTCTCCATCTAAAGAGCAACTAGAGGAACCCGATTTTAGAATGGAAGAGGTAGAAATGGGGTAGGAAGTAGAAGGAAAACTAGAAGAAAAAGAGCCTCAACAAGAAAAATATACCTATTAGGAACTCTTGGATGAGTTTGTTACTCATGACCAATTTGTAGAATTAAAGGAACAGACCCTTAGGCTAGAGAGAGAGATAGGTAGCATTACATATCGCATTCAGCAGCTTAAGTCTCAAATGATCTCACTTGAGACTCACGTCACCTCTTTCATAGCTAGGAAGGAAAGAGAAACCCCTACTATTCCTCTAGAGGTGAATAGCAAAGATACTTCTCTTCCTAGTAAGCACGAAGGAGAGAGCTCTAGGGAAGCTCCCCTCCTGAAAGAATTAAAGCCACCTACCTTTATGGGGGGTACCCGAGATAGAAACAAGGATGCAATCTATACTTTTTTACAAAAGTGGCATGATTTGCATCAACTGAAGGGCACCCCACCAGAGTACCGTGTGCTAGAGGCGAGTCTCTTGCTTGGCCCACGTGCTTATAAGTGGTGGATGAGTCTCAAGGAGGGGAACTCTATCCCTACAAATTGGACTCAGCTTTGAAACTCTTTTTCGAAAAGAGTTTCTTCTTGAGAATGAGGAGGAGAGGAATTGGGATGAGTGGGATAGGATCACCTAGAGTGGTAGGCCTTTCACGATCTACATATCCCACTATAGGGAGATCATTTTGAAACTTAAGGGCTTAGATGATTTCCAGAAAACTAGAGGGTTTGTTAGAGGCTTAGATAAAGCCATCAAGAGAGAGGTAAGAAGGAATGCACCTAAGACGCTTGAGAAGGAGATCAAGTATGCACAGATCTATGAGGACCATAACCATCCTCAATATACTCCTATGGAGATGGATCAACCCCTCAAGCCTCTTAGCACGACTACGTTCAAGAAGAAGTTTCCATTGGGGAAAAACAAAAATTTCATTAAAAAACAAAGATCACAAGGGCCTAGGTTACCTACAAAGCAGTTTGAGAGGGCCAAAAGAGAGAACATGTGCTTTAGGTGTTTGTCTCCTAGCCATTCACAATGGAATTGTCCACTCAAGAAGGGGGAAGAAAAGAAGAGAGGGCCAGAGAGTAGTATGGCCCCTGAAAAGGGCAAAAAGGTGTTCCATCTAGTGCAGACACTTCCTATTCATGGCAGCTCTAGCTACAAGGGAGTGGAGGTGATGCACGAGGATATAGAGCACACCTGTTGTTTGACTCAGTCATTGTGGTCACCCTAGTTTGGACCACATGACCTAGTTAAACTACATGGTAGTGTGTACGGGACCAGGGTGCGAGTCATGATAGATGACTCTGCCACTCATAAATTTATAAACTATGCTCTGGTCAAGAAACTTAGGATTCCCCAACAACCCAATGCACATAAATACATAGTATCTATGATGCAAGGGGAAGATAAGAGGATATGGGATACTATGGTATCCAATTTGGAATTCAAGATGCACGATTATATAAATTATATGGACTTCCAAATTATGAATATGGATAGGATACATCTTGTGTTAGGAAGAGAGTGGCTATGGGGGTTGGGAGACACACTTAAATGCAGCTATCAAAACAACACACTTGTTTGAAAGAAATGGAAGTAAATTTTGCATTGAGGGAGAGAAAGATGTACCTAGTGCACCTCTCATTTAATCTTTAGAGTTGTATAGTAGTGTTTGTCATTCTTAGTATGTATAGGACATCTTTTTATTCTATAGTCATGATATCGAGCATTGTACAGAGAGTTCATCTGATGTATATTTTCATTCTAGGAATGTAAATATGGACATGACTTTCTATTATTCTTTCTTGCAAGAGTGTGTGGTTAAAAGTTTTAAAGATCTTATGTTTGAGTATAAAGATGTTTTTCCCACTAACTTACCTAGAGGGCTGCCACCTGAGAGAGGGGACATTGACCATGCCATTGAGGTAGTCACTAACACTAACCCTATTTGTAAGCCACCTTATAGGCTTAGTGTTTCTCAGCATGATGAGGTTGAGAAACAATTACAGGATTATATTATTTAGATAAAAGGCTTCATTAGACCTAGTAACTCACCTTGGGCATCAACAATGCTCCTAGTTAAAAAGAAAGACGGCTCTATGAGATTATGTATATACTATAGAGCACTTATAAGGTAACTATCAAAAATAGGTTTCCTATGCGTAGATTGGAATATCTACTTTATTAGTTACATCAAGCTAGGTATTTTACCAAGATTGACCTTAGATCAGGATATCATCATATTAGGATTAGGGTAGAGGATGTCCCTAAGACTGCATTTAGGACTAGATATGGGCACTATGAGTTTTTGGTGTTGCCTTTCGGTCTCACCAATGCTCCCACCACTTTCATGAATCTCATGAATAGTGTATCGCGGCCTTATGTAGGACACTTTGTAGTAGACTTCTTGGATGACATCCTGATCTATAGTGCATCAGAAGAGGAGCACTTGGAACACTTAAGAAAGGTATTTCAAGTGCTAAGGGAAAATTCACTCTTTGCTAAAGAGTCAAAAGTGTGAATTCTTCAAAACAAAGGTTAGATACCTTGGGCATATAGTCTCCCATAATGGAATCCAAATGCATCCTGAAAAAGTAAGGGCTATTATGGAATGGCCACATCCATGGAACTTGGAAGAGCTACAGATCTTCCTAGGTTTATCAGGTTTCTATAGAAGATTCATTAAGAATGATGCCAAAATTGTTGTCCTGATGACGGAACATATTAAAGGGAAAGGGAAAGCCTTTCATTGGGGAGACGAACAAAAGCAAAGTATGGAGAAATTGAAAGTAGCGATTGCTACAACTCCACTTTTACATATAGCTGATCCCAACAAACCCTTTGTGGTTGAGGTTGTGATGAGTGATTTCGCTATAGGAGCGGTTTTAGTTCAGGATGGTCGACGAGTAGCTTTTGAGAGTAAGAAACTAGAACCGGCTCAGAAGAATTACTCTGTCTATGAGAAGGAGTAGTATGCAATTGTCCATGCTTTGAAGAAGTGGCAACATTATTTATATGGTGCCAAAGTTACGATAGTATTTGATCAAGAGAGCATTAAGTGGCTCTATAATCAAACAAACCTTAAAGGTCATAAGGCTCGTTGGGAAGAGACCCTTCAGGAGTTTGATTATGAGCTTAGGTATAGGAAGGGAAAGTTTAATGTAGCGACTGATTCACTTAGCCGCATGCCTATGCTCAATGGAATGAGTTTTACTTAGATCACTAGGAACTACTTGAGTCCATCAGAGGGAAATGTAGAGATCCTGCATATTTGGAGATCTGGGAAGCCATAGAGAATAGGGATCATGATATATGGGTTTCTAGTGAGGATGGAGTATCGATGGGTACTCAAGAAGGATTCAAGTGGAAGAATTATAGTGTCCATGATGGATATCTGTTATATAAAGGTAAAGTGTGTGTCCCTAGAGATTCTGAGATGAGACGGCATATTTTGTATGAGTGTCATGACACACCTAGTGCGGGACACCCAGGAGTTAACAAGACTTATGATCTTGTTAAGAGGCAGTTTTATTGGCCTGGACTTCATAAGGACATCCTAGAGTATGTGCTTAAGTGCACTAAATGCCAGGTCAATAAAGATGAGAGGTTGAGGATTGGAGGACTACTCCATCCATTGGATATTCCTAATGGGAATTGGGAGAGTATCTCCATGGACTTTATAGTCGAATTACCGAAGACATGGAGAGGGCATGACTCGGTCTAAGTAGTTGTGGATAGGTTAACCAAAATGGATAGGTTAATTCCAACACGTACTACAATGAAGACACCTGAGTTGGCTAGACTCTTTGTAGAGAGCCTATACCGGTTATATGGTCTTCCTTTTTTGGACATAGTCTCTGATTGGGATATAAAATTTACTATCCACTTTTGGAGAGCATTCTTCAAAAGGTTGGATACAAAACTTAGCATGAGTAGGACCGAGCATCCACAGTTGGATGGGAAAACATAGAGGGTTAACCAAATCCTAGAGGATATGATTCAAACATATGTGAATGAGAGGCAAACTAATTGGAAAGAGTACTTACCTATGCTAGAGTTTTCATATAATAGTGCCAAGCACTCTTCCACTGGGCATAGTCCATTTATGCTTATGTATGGGTTTCAGCCAAGAGCTCCTTACACAGTAGGATTGCATTGAGAAAGTTCAAGCTTCAAAGGACTTTTTGGAAGAGATGAACGATATGATTAGGCTTGTTAAGGACATCATTAGGAGAGCTTAGGATAGAGCTAGAGCCTATGCTGACCCTCAAAGAAGAGACATCAAGTTTGAGGTAGGAGAGCAGGTCTGTCTTAGAGTTCCATCTAGATCTAAAACCATGAAGACGGGACCTTGTCCAAAACTATCTCCTAGGTATTGTGGACTTTTCCAAATACTTAAGAGAATAGGAAAGATGGCGTATCAGCTCCAACTTCCAGAGAATAGTCAAATCCATCTAATTTTTCATGTTAGCCAGCTTAAGAAAAGGCTGGGTGAATCTAATAACCTCATTCCAAATAGTGAGGTAGTAGGGCCTATTTCTGTTCAATCTATTCCACATGAGCCTGCGAGCATACTACACACTCGAGAGAAATGGACGAGAAGTCACTTATATAAAGAGTGTCTAGTAAAGTGGAAAGATAGTTCAAAAGATAGTGCCACATGGGAGCGGGTACGCACCCTTCATAGATGGTTTCCCAATTTTACATTACCTTCCCAAGGGTCTTCTTAAGGGGAAGGATATGGGAAACAACACATAGATATGACCATGTATTTCTATACATGGGGATATAGTGGGAGTACTACTTCTATTATTTCTCTCTTTCTATTAGACCTTCCAATACCATTTTTGAGGACAAAAATGGAACTAAGGGGAAGGAAATGTTATGTGGAGAGCCCCTAAGTGAGAGGTATGAACTACCGCTCAGCTTATTATAGATGGGCTCACACATGAGTACCATGTGGCACCCATGTGTGTAGCCATTTGGGGTAATTTTATGGGGAAAGAGGGAACTAAAGAAGAGCACGTGACTGGGCGACAGAATATTCTTCGTGCTCCGTGTCTGCATCTTTGTGGAAAGTCCACGACCACTTGGGATTCTCTTGGAGTTTGTGCAGAGCAGCCCTCAAAAGTAAGAGGCATCATTGAGAGTTATTATACTCATTGGCATCTGTTAGCATAACAAAATCTAAACCTAGAACATATCTATCAGGTGGATGTGAGACATGTGCAGAGCATCTCAATGGTTGATGAACAAGAGCATGTGCATAATGATCTGATTGGAAATTCTCTTGAATGTCCCTATGTGCAACATTTTTATGCATGTTTACTGGAGGACTAGTATCCTCAAACACCACTCTTCTCATTTCAATCTCGTTAATGGGTTGTTTATGCATCTTACAATCATTGAAAATGACATCACTACTTCCAATCACTGACCGTGTTTCAAGATCCCATAAGCGATATCCAAATTTTCCTTCTCAACCATATCCAAGAAAAATGCATTTCTTTGACTTATGGTGTAACTTTTGTCTAAGATTCTTGGGAATATGAACATATGCTTCACACCCAAAGACTCAAAGATGATCATAATATGGTGGCTTCCTTGTCCATAACTCTTGTGCTACTTTTAGACCTTTGGGAGTACTAGGTGAAAGGTTAATCACATGAACAAGAGTCAATACTGTTTCTGCCCAAAAGCATGTGAGAGGTTTGCATGATGCAACAAAGAAACTACTATATCTTGAATAGTTCAACTCATCCTTTTAGCTACACCATTTTGTACTAGGGTATAAGGAGCTATAAACTCTCTACGAATCCCTCTAGACTGACAGAAAAGGTTGAATTCATGTGAGGTATACTCACCCTCATTATCTGAACATAAAGCCTTAAGCTTAGTTCCTTTCTCAGTCTCAACTGAAGCAAGCCAGTTTCTGAAAGTAGGGAATACCTCATCCTTCGATTTGATAGGATATACCCAAACTTTTCTAGTAGCATCATCTATGAAAGTGAAAAAGTTAAAAGAACCACCTAAGGACCTAATGGGCATAGGACCACACAGATCTGTATGAATGAGATCTAAAGGCTGAATTGAAGAGTCAATGTGAGCTCTATGCACATTTCTGGTTTGCTTTCCATATTGACAATGCTCACAAAATGAAAACTTAGAGAAAGATAGCACATGTAAGTAGCCAGAACGAGAAAGATTTTCCATTCCACTATGAGATATATGCCCCAAACGACCATGCATGATACAACCATAAGCTGTTCAGTAAAAGCTAACAAGTGTTCTTTCTATGATACAAATAAAGGATAAAGTGAGCCAACTTTGCTTCCTTTTGCAATAACCATATTGCCCTTTGATTTACAAAAGGACTAAGCATAGAACACCACCTTGTAACCAAGGTCATCAAGTTGACCAACTAACATCAAACTACATGATAACTTAGGTACATGGCATACATTATGCATAGTAAATTTTGAACCATCAATGAATTGCACAACACATCTCAAATCCCCACATCACACTGGTAAGAGTCACCAAGTCTCATGGTACCAAGAGACTTTGTTGCATAATTAGAGAACCATTCTCTATGTGGTGTCACATGGAAAGAAGCACCATAATCTAGCAGCCACATGTGGGAAAGAGAGTCAACCATAAGAGCCTCAGTTGGCATAGTACTATAAAGTGTCAACACATCAACATCATCAAAAATAGCATTAATTTCTTCAATCTTCAGAATCGAAGTAGATGGTGCATGTAATTGTTTAACATGCCCATCAACATTCTATCCTTAACCTTTATCATTCTTTAATGCATAAGAGTCTTTCTTCATATGTCCTTTCTTATGGAAATAATGGCATTCTATATCCGTCTTCCTTGATTTACTTCTACTCTTATTCCGTTGACCATTTTTCCCTTGTTCTTGCTCCTGCCATGTTGCTGATTCTTTCCTTGGTAAGAATCATGAACATTATATGCATCTCCACTTTGTGTGCCAACCATAGATTTTCTACGAATCTCCTCACTCAAGAGTGCTCCACATATGTCATCATAAACGAGTTTACCACCAGGTGCACTATTGCTAATAGCTATGCAAAACGTATCCCATGATGATGGCACGATGCATAACAGCAATATTGCTTTCATTTCATTATCCATATCCTTTTTTTGAGCCTGTAATTGGGAGAATATAGCAACAAACTCATTTAGATGAGCAACAACACTATTTGTGTCCTTCATGCGAAGGTCATATAATTTTCTCATTAGATACACTTTATTTGATGCCGTCTCTTTTTCATATGTATTGCATAACTTCTTCCAAAGCTCCTCTGCACTTTCACTGTCTAATACTATAAAGTAAACATTATTTGCCAGGTCCAAGCGAATGGAAGACCTGTCCATTTCATCTAACTCATCCCAATCATCTTCATCCATGTCAGACGGCTTCTTTGAAATCCCATTTACTGGCTTCCATTTCCTCCTTTGAATCAACACATCTTTAATCTGATTCTTCCATAGAGCAAAGTTTGTGCCATCAAATTTTCAGATCTCAAAATGGTCTTTGCCCTACAACTTATAGCTCCTCCTCAAAACATTGGCACTAGACTCTCATCCACTAGATGTGCCTGAGACCTCTGATGCCATGATGGTAGAGAACTAAATAGAATGATAATGGAGCTAGAAGAGTCCGAACACCAACAAATAAGTGTATCAAGGAGTAAATCGACCACTGTATAGTTGACAAAACCAAAGTAAGTCCATTGCATATAATCAGTTACCCAATAGAAGCCAATTAAGCTTATCGAGCACCTATGAACAACTATCATACATCTTCTATGGAGAGGCTGGGTAAGTCTTCCACCTGCATCACTGAAGAGACCCCGATATCTTGGTGTCTTCCAGTTAAGAAAACCTCACCATGACTATCTTTATCAAACGTAAAAGGCTTTATGCAAAAACGTAACCGCTATATCAATGATCACATGGACGTACGTAAGTGGTATCCACAGAAGCGTACATGGTGTATGTGCTCAGAATATGCCGTAAAATGACACTCAAAGGCTGAATGCATAGCCCAAAAACTAGCCAACAACACCTACAAGTGTCTGTCAACTCTGATCTTAGGCTCAAAAACCATGAATTTGCAGTGGCTGCTCCCGCCAAAACTGAAAAACCTTTCGAGAAACCTATAGTTTTATGAGTGTGGATGAAAACACAGCCCTAAAGGTTTATATTTATTGTCAAAGAAGTACAAAGGACACTGTGCTTGATGTTCTTGGACCTGTGTGAAGAGAACAATGTGCAAAAGTACTCCAAAATGCCTCCAAAAGACACCCCAAAAATGCTTCAAAGACAGGCTTTGAAATCAAAGAATGAAGCTTTGAGGGACCAAAATATGTTCAAGGTAATGTTAACCTTAGTCTTTCCCCTTCTTTAGACACCACAAGAGTGTAGCTTAGTGGCAAGAGATTGCCACAGTTAAGCGAGCTCTAGGGGGAACAATACTGGGATGGGTGACCTCCCGAGAAGTACCGAGAACCCCTATTTTCCTTGATCGTTGAGGTCCTCCCTCGTGTGCAACCAACGGTGCCAAAAGTGACTTCGGTGAATCGGATGACAATGTATGCCAGGTCTATGCCTTGGTCGCTGCCTTAGTCATAAGCCTTGGAGAACGGGGCGGGGGGGGGGGGGGGGGGGGGGGGGGGGATGATCGCTTTGCTCACACAAAAGGAACAAATCTTTTGCATCGAACTTCTCTAGTATCACTGAAGGGATTTGATGGTGATGCACCACGGTGCACTCTACTTCTCAATAGCTCCACAACGATATCCTTGCAGTAGAAAATTGACCTCCTAAAGCCGCACACAGTACTCCGCACAGAGGCTACAGAATATGCAAAAAAACATAGTACACAGGGAGCACGAAGACAAACTTCTTAGGTCTTAGAAATGCAATCAAACTTATAATCTGTGATTGACAAGGCCACTATATGTTTTATTAAAGAATATATACAAAGATGTGTCCGATGCCCATTTGGCCTTCCACATGGACACTAATGGTAACATGTTCCCACACTCTTGAGCTTGAAATGCAACTTAACTTCCAACACTCCCACTCAAGCTCAAGTCCTTTTCCTTTTTTGCTTCATCCTATGTCTCTTATGTTGATTGCTTCCTTGAATCCTCCAAGCTTTGTAACTTCAAGAAACTTTCTCATCATGTGTGCAAACTACACTTAAGTGTTCACATACCTTAAATCTAGCTCTTTTTCCATCACTTTTTCTCTGATGAAGTGGTAATGAACCTCTATGTGCTTGCTCTTTGCATGAAATATGGGATTGTTAGCTAGAAGATAGATGCTTGAAATGTTACCTCCATAAATAGGAAACTTTTCACCTTCCACTTCCAGGTCTTTAAGTAGATTCTTAAGCCATAATATCTCACATGTAACCAATGCTAAACCTTTGTACACAACCTCTGTGGATGAAAGAGCAACAATGGGTTGCTTCTTAGAGATCCATGAGATCACTTCTGTACCTATCATATAAACATAGCATGATGTACTCCTTCAATCATCTTTGCTTCTTGCCCAATCAGCATCGCTATACCCTTTGATACTTAGATCATCATCATAAGAGTAAAATAGATCTTCATTGATGGTGTGCTTGATGTATCTACACACTTTTCTTGCTGCCATAAGATGATCATGAGTGGGTGCATGTAGAAATTGAGAGGGTACACCTACTACATATGCAAGAACAGGTCTAGCAAATGTAGCATAAATTAATGAACCAAGTATGCTTGTATATAATGTAATATCTTGTATAGCCTCTCCTTGACCTGCAACCCAACTCTGTATTGGGATCCATAGGCTGAGAAAAAGGCTTACGACCACTCATACCAAACCCGTATAGCACATCCAACAAGTATTTTCTTTGAATCAAGAAGATGCCATTGTGTGTATAGATTACCTCTATTCCCAAGAAGTACCAGTTCCAAGATCAGATATCTTGAACTCCTTTCCTAGCTTTGATTTAATATCTTTAATACCTACAATATCACTTCATGTGATGATCAAATCGTCGACATAGATGCATATGTATATCATCTTGTCTCCTTGTTTCTTCATTTGGACACTAGATGATGCCTCAACCAGCTGACTCAAAATAGATAACTTGATCTCTTCACATAGTATTGTCTAACTACACAGAAACTATTTTGGATATTTCTATAAACTTGTATAGGCACTGATCTATAGAATTATATTACTCAAATTAAGACTTATAAGCTTTCCAACAAGACAAAAATCACTAGAAATGGATTTGGAATGAAGGAGAAACAACAATTACAAGAACAGGGGGTCTGCCACAATCATCTAAAGAGATAGAGTATGTAAAAGTGAAATCTCTACAAAATATGCAAAGAACAGCTAGTAGGGGGTGTGCTTAAGCAAGAGGGCAGCTTGGGCACCTATTTCCATGACTCTTAGTCATAGTACAACTCATTAGAGGTTTTAAAGATTACATACTGTAACATAATCCTGGTAGGAGATGGTTGAACCACACCCTAAGAGAGAGGATTAGGAAGTAATCCTCAACCATGGCTTTTGGGGCAAGTGGTTAGCCCATCACATTCCTAACCAAGAGGTTGTGAGTTCAATCCCTTACATTGGTATCAGAGCTCTAGGCAAGCTTTCATGGTGACCTTGATAGGCTCATCATCTTCCTCATGCTTCCATGTTCTCAACTGCCTATGCGTGGAGTCCCTTTCTCTCCGGCGTGCATCAAACCATCCCGAATCGTCATTCTCTTGGCGGGCGTAGCATAAGGAGAAGAGATTAGCAAAAGAATTTTCATGCTGTGGTCGACGACGGGTTCGATCTCTTGACGTCTGTCTACAAAAGCTAATCGCCTATCCACAAGGCCAGACGGCCGTTCGTGACTTTAATGTCATGCGGGAATTTTTGTATGTCTAAGTTTTGCGCTGTAGAAGACCTCATCAAAGAGCAAAAGAGGAATGATCTACAGACAAACAGCGGCGGGATTTGATCTTGCAACCTCCCGTTAAGAGAGCTCTAGCCTAACCAGAACCCCACGGGCGCTTGCGATACTGAAATTTCAATGGGACTAATCATGTTCAGTACAATTCGCGCTGAAGAAGAATGAGCACAGTGCTAAAAGCACCAAAATTTGCATTTCTGCTGTACGGATCAGGGATTCGAACCCGGGCGGGAGATCTGCCAATATGTTGACGTAGCCAAGGCGCTTATAACCTTCGAATATTCTTTCTGCTGCAGAAAAATTCTAGTGTCAAGTAGCCACTGAAGATTGGCCCACGACTGTTGCAACCCGAGGCACAATTCCTACAGATCACTTTATTCGGTGTTTGATCCGAGATCTATTAAGTTTTGGGAGCACTTTTCCTTAGCGAAAGAAACAATCAAGGAGAATCAAAGATTGAGCAAAGCTTGAAGGAATTGGAGCTGTGGAGTGAAGATCCGGAGGCCTAAGTTAGTCGATCTCGACGGACCAAGTCATCCAAGACTATTTCTTGATGAGGAAGCTTCAAGAATGGTGAATAGCTCCTCGCAAGGATCAAGAGGATGAATCACTCTTCCAAAGGATCAAGGGATGGACGAAGCTTTGATCAAAGCTAAGTATTTTCCAATTTCTGCTTGATCTTAATGCTTGATTTATCTTGTTTTCATTATTCTACACTTAATCCTAGATGCACGTTGAAATAGCCAAGATTTCAATTGATTAAGTCTAGATTAGAATAATGAATTAATCCATTTCTCATTCCAAGCATTAGTTTGCATTAAGGAAAGACTTGATTTCAAAAAGATCCTTGTGCATCAAAGAATGTATTTTGGTAGTTTAAATACATATTTCCTTTCCATTGAGTAAGTTTTCTATTGTACTTCAAGGGTATGTTTTTATATCATAGTGCATTAGGACAAAGGAAAGGATATACATGCATCAGGATTGCATGATATACATTCTTAGTACAAGAAAAAAATCGTGCATCAAGCTCATGCATGATTGTTGTATTATTTTTTGAGCATTCAAAAGAACATGCATGCATACGCATGTGAACATATGCTTTTGCATGTAGATACATGCATTTGCATGGAAGAATGGAATGATGTTTGCAAGTAGATATGAAAATGTACTCTCTTAGTATTTAGCTTACTTTGTAAAGCTCGCAGTTTGACATTAGGGAAGACCAAGGACTAGTTAGTTGCAAAGACATACTAGTTCTAGTTTGCAACTCAAGTAATTAGTCAATTTCTTCCCAAGTCGATACTCTACTATCAAACATAAATACTTAATGAGAATTAAGTATGTTAGATGTCTTGCTAGGTATGAGTAAGCACTAAGAGAAAGTTAAGTAATAAATTTCCTTGATGACCAAGAAAATTTAATTACTTGCAACTCTTTTGTGATGTATGATGACTCTAAGTCCTGGATGTACTTAGAAAGTCATGCGGATAGAGCTTTAGTTGATTAGTTATATATTTTATATAACTTCTCAAGCATCCCAAGGTTGGATGAGAGCATCAACTATATTTCCAAAGTTCCATGAGTACTCTTCTATTTAGAAGATTCCGAAAGTTTAAAGAAGTTTCTTTGTGGTTTCAAGATTTGTATCTCATGATGAAACCTCGGTAAGTAACTTTTTGGAATAGAGATATGAAATAGTCAAGCCTTCTATTTCATGTGAGATCATTCTCCTACTATGTTCAAGATGAATTTAGCGTTGGGAAGGAAGATGTTCCAAGTAGAGGATCTTAATTGATTCATGAACTCTTCCCAAAATACACATAAATTCATATTATATAATAGGTCCAAGGAATGATGAAGGCAAAACCTCTTTAGGATATAAATGTTTTGCCAAGATATAAAGGTACCAAGCTTTTATAAATTTTTATTTGATTTCATCCCAAGGGGTGATGGAAATCAAAGGTTAAACCTCAACATCAATTGATCCTTGATATCAATAAAAGGATGTTAGGTTCTATAGTTGCATCTCTGGTAAATGATGCAACTAGCTAAGCAGTCTTTAAGAAATAATATAAGTTCCTAAAGACTTGAAGCAAGTGTGAACTTTTTATTTAGGAGTAGAAAGTTCCAAGAAATGGATCTTGAATCCATGAACTTCTCCTAAACAAGTTATAAAGTTCAAAGTTGTGTTCACAGTAACATTACTATTGGATCAATCATTACTAGATGCTTGGACTTTAAACATAATTTTGATTGGTGAAATATGTTTAAAGGACTCTAGTAACATCTGAAGATTGACCAATAATAATGAGTTTTGTATCAAACTCAAGAATAGAAGTCGATATCACATAAATGAAAGTTCAACTTAAACTTTCATAGTGGCATGGGAAACCATATCCAAAATGTGATATTTTGTCTCTAGTTTGATACTCAAGAAATGAATACAATTGAATCAGTAAATTTTTTTTGGATATTATTTGAAAGAATTTCTTTCAAATGTTCTTTTAATATTGCAAAAGATTCCAAGATGAATCATTTGCTCAAGTTATTCCTTAGAAGGAATCTCAAGTCTTTGAAGAATGGCATTCTTTCAAGTATTGAGAATGAAATTCTTCATACTCTTTAGTCTGTAAGTAGTTCCTTAACAATTCCCACACCATCAGTATTGGTTAATTAAGTCCAAATAGTGATATAACCTAACGGTATATCAAAGATTCTTAGCTTTGGAATCTGAGAGGCATAAGTGTATGCTTGGACTTGAGAAAGATCTCTAAAAATCCTGCAGGTAAGCAAAGCAGCTTAAAGATAGTTTAAGAGATCTTAAAGATAAAGACTAAGTCTTTTTATCGCAAGATCAACCAGACTTGATCACTCTTGGCCATGATTGTCCAAGTAATGTGCGATTAGAACTACTTTGTAGATTGCCCAAGTATTGGCAATAAAATTCCTTTTGGGAATTATTCACTCAAGTTCCATTTATTCGATGGAAAACTATGAAAAAGAGTAAGTTGTTCCAAGTCTGAACAGAGTAAAGAAATTCCAAGAATGTAGTCTGCAACCGGGAAAATGGTAATTAAGTCTGTGGAAGGTAAAACATAAGTGTTTACCTATCCTTAAAGAGATTTTGGTACAAATCCAGAAAGCATGAGCGGATGCTTAAGACTTAAGCAGTAAAGAGATTCCTAAATAAAGTCCCCGGGGTAGGTACCTAAAGCAACAGTAAAGAAAGGAATCTAAAGACAAGAAGTCAAAAGCTCTTGTCGCTACAAAATTGGTCAAGGGTAAACCAATTGAACTTGAATTCAAGAAAATTCAAGTACTTGGAATTCTGATTGGTTTTCATTTGAAAACCCCAGTAAAGAAGAATTGATATTCTGTTAAGAGGTTTTCAAGTTCCCAAGGTAAAGCACATGATTGTGAGACGATCATGTGAAGGAATCAAAACCTAGAAAAATCTAGTTAGAGGTAATGCCTGAAACTTCCAATTCTTGTTAAAGAATTGAAGAAATAAGGTACTCTATCAAGAGATGTTTAGACTTTTGGATAAGAATCACCCACACATTAATGTGAATATAAAATAGGGTGGTATGGGACACCAGATTTTATACTCAGATTGATGTAGGAAAGGTGGAATGGGACATCGGACCGTAGGATGATGATTATCTTTTAGTCCTAGTTTGGATTTTGAAGTTAGGTTTCATCCTCAAGGGAATTAAGACTTCAAGGAAAAGTTTAATTCGTAAAGGATGAAAGTAGTATCTTACGATACTTCTAGGTAACTTCAAGATCAAGGAAACTGAAGATATGAAGTAAGTAACTTCCAAGATCTTCATAGAACACTTCAAGTTTAAGTGTTATTGATCAGAAATATTTGATAAATTTTCTGAAAGAAGTTGGACTTTGATTTTGAGTTGATCTTTTCAACTAAAGATTTAATTGACTAAGTCAAGCATCAAGTTCCTAGTATAACTTGATAAAATTCACTCTTTTAGACTCAAAGAAATGCACAAGAATTGCATTCACGGAGTCAAAAAGATTGAATGTGACCTGAACTTAGTCTCAAGTGAAGCATTATTTGAATACAAAACTCATCAGCATAACCTCAGTGGGTCGACACACTGATGCTGGTTACCACACTAGTATCTTGTGGTTGGATGATGTTTTTTATTTGCTTTGAATCTTTTTGAGAAGCTAGCTTATTTCTCTTAAAGATAAAGTCAATGCTTCAATATCTTATTCAAATAGATCGTTGAGAAGTTAAAGTCCTGAGTCATCTAGTCTTTGACTCATAACAAATTTATGTATGTGCGAAGTTTGAATTGGTTGTACAAAGTCTTAGTTATCTCTTTCCGCTTTCCAAATCTTTTGGAATTGGCTCAGATATGGTATCTGATTCCTTTTGCAAAAGACCAGGGTTAGCCGGTTAGAATAAAATAACTAACTTGAACATCCTAGATAGATGTTATGTACAAGAACCTTTTCAATCTTCAAAAGATGATAAGTCTAAGTAGACTTATTCATTTGAGTTTGCTTCAAGTTATAGCATAAATGATTTCGTGGAGTCCAGTATACTCTAGAATAGGGAAGTTAGGAATCGCTCATCAGATTGATAATTCCCAAGAACTTTCAGTTAAAAGTCTTTGAGAAAAGTGTCCTAAGTTGGACAATTTTCATTTTGAATTTGAATTGGTGAAGTTAGTATGGTTGATTCCACCGAAATGGTAAACTTTCTCCTACAGTTTACATAGGATTTTTTCAAACTCATTGGGACAAAGTAGTCCTCTAGTCGGGTGAAAAAATCAATTAACTGTTAGATAAAAGTAAACCATTGTACAGACATCTAAAGTTAGATGTATGGGACAACCAAACTTCAAGTTTTCTAAAACAAATTCAAGTGAATCAAGAATTCTCAAAGTCTTGCGAGGGATAAGAATCCCACCTTCATTACTAAGCCCATGCACCAGTTATGCCTAGAAATGGACTAGTAATTTGAATCCACCTAGTTCATATGTTTGTGCCTAGATCGCACATCCAGAAACTGTGAATTAGCCCGGGATGTCATTAGATCCACCCTTATTATTCTTCACCAGTTTGTACTTTGTCCCGTTTATCAAAGTGCAAACCTGGATAGTGTTTTGAATCATTTGGGCAAGGATGCCACCACAGAGATGAGACATGTTCTTCCAGTTCTAGAACATGACCATGTTCTTCCAGTTTTAGAACATGAGGCTCGGGGGTTGCCTACAGTTATATATATAGCTTTATTTTCGAGGACGAAAATCTTTCCCAAGGGGGGAAGAATGTAATAAAGTAAGTCTATGGTCTAGGCATCCGACTGCTTCAGACAGATCTGAAATCGGATACCGTTTGGTCACTCGTCTGTAGGACCAAAGATCTCAAGAGTAGACTCAAGCATAAGTCATGTGCTCTCATCTTCAAGTAATCCACTTAGCCTAGTGGTTAAGTCTCATGGTTGTGAAGGAGGAGGTCTTGGGTTCAACTCCCATGGGGAGCATGGGGAGAGAGTTTTGCCCAAAGAGCTCTAGAGCCTTCTAACTCAAGTTAACGTGAGTTAACTTGAGTCCAGTGGACTTAACTCAAGAGGTCAGTACAACAACCACTAGTGGACTCTAGTGGAAGGTACTAAAGTAGTGGTCGAGATCACTCCAGCCACTAATAGACTCTAGTGGTGGATATGAAAGGAGTGGAGGAGATTGCACATGCACTTGTGGACTCTAGTTACATTTGTGGTCCTCATTAGTTCAAGCAGCTATATATACAGGCATAAGGTTGGGAGGAGAGTCATCTCTCTAGCATGTGGTGGTCGTAATCCTTGTTCTGTTGCATTGAGGACAATGATCGACCAAGGGGGGAAGAATGTAACATAATCCTGGTAGGAGATGGTTGAACCACACCCTAAGAGAGAGGATTAGGAAGTAATCCTCAACCATGGCTTTTGGGGCAAGTGGTTAGCCCATCACATTCCTAACCAAGAGGTTGTGAGTTCAATTCCTTACATTCAGTACATTCATTATGAATCTTATCACACTATGGAACTCCATTTCTATTCTTCCAATACGTGTATATATAAACTTGTGGTTTTTTTTCATTTGAATGTGTACTTTAAAATTGGTTGATTTGTGAACCAAATATTATATTGAGATAAGTAAGCATTACTCAAATTACTCACAACCCCCAAGTATAAATATATGTTTATAAGTTGATTCTAAGTCAGTTGAGAGAGGAAAATGATCACTAGACTTTATGGTTGATTGACTTGCTTGGCCGAGTGTATGTGTGCATGATTCTTAGGATATGTAAACTAATTGGAACTAATAGATCATCATGTAGTAGCATCTCTATTGTAGACAATGCCATAGGCTTGATTAGGAATGAGACATCGAGTGAATCCCATAGTGAGATAGAGACCATAGCCTCCTCAAGCTCAAAAGATATGAAAAATCCAAATCCCAATATGCAAGTGCATTGGATGTCAAAGCCTAAAGGTGAATACCAAATCTTGATCACCTTCACTCATACTAATGCATTAGGAGCAATAATCTACAAAGATGATTGTGGAATGCCAATTTTTGGACTTGGTGCACTTAGGGAATTAATTCTCCCAAATATCACCATAGTTAGACCAATAGGAGAGTTATTAGCCGACAAGATGGGAGCCTATAATATGGTCACTAATAAGTGAGAGAAGATCACTTTACAAGGGATAGAAGTCCCTGGTAATACTAGTCTAAATCTAGATCCCCTCTAGACCAAAATAAGGTTGATCTTAATGCTCTAACTTCTCAAATAAGGAACATTCATGCTAGCAAAGTTATTCATGATGGGAGCTCCCCTAAAACAATCCTTTTGGAATCCATCACTGCCTCGAGGTAGAGGTCCTTATCATCTGGACACAAACAATTTCAAGTATTTGGATCAATATTTACAACCAATCTAGGAGAATTAGAGGAATAAGCCATCTGATCTAATGGGGTTAAATGACCAAAAATATTTCACACATCATGGTCTACCCATCTTCCTAAATGGCATTCATAGAACCATAATTACTCTAAATCATCATCCTAGAAATCTAGATCCATTTGCCTTTGATGTTTTGACTAATCATGTAGTCACTATTGCAGCACTTGCTTTGATGTTTCATCTAGAAACACCACCAGCGTAATAGAAACAAACCCATTCCTAGTGACTGAGATCATATTTGCCTGAGAACTTGTCACTAGTGTTTTATCTACACCCATACATATGAGAACCTCACGAGAACCTGTGCCCACCTTATCTTGTGGAACAATGTCCATGCAAGGCATGCCATCACCACATCAAGTTACCAAATCTCCACATTCCCACAATGGCCACCATGATTGCAATATTTTCCCCATAGGCCAACAAGTGATTATTGTGATATATTGTAAGACTTGCTTTTGGAAGAAGGCTAAGATCTTCACAAGTATGAAAATCTATGTGAGATCATTAGGAGGGACAAGGTGATCCTTGTGGACAAGAATATGAGTTTAGAAAAGTGTTACACATAGAAGAATTCCATGACTTTTTCACTCAAAATGAAGCAATTGGACTCACCTTGAAGGGAACTACTCTAGCATGGTTCCAAGCACTAAACACACATAAATTCCAAAACATTGATTAACTCGTGAAAGCATTCATAAACAAATTTCTTAAGGAAAAATAAAACATGAGACCTTAACAATAATAACAAGCTTCAAACAAGAAATTAGTGAGGACTTGAGGTTAGCTCCACATTTCTACAAGCAATATGTGGCATGATGTATTATTGAGAACCTTCCACCTCAAGCACAGCTTATTGCACACTTTTCAGATGGCTTGCAAAGTGCTTAGTTACATACTGCAACATGCTTGTTGTGCCCTACAACCTAGGAAGATTGCACACAGAAATGCATAAGGATTGAAGATGACTTGGATATTACTATTCAAGTCTTCTCACTATCTTTAGAAGCAACTCCAGTTGAAAAATTGAGTTCCTCATGATTGAAGAAATGGAAGGGGTGGTAGCCAATAAATTGAACATAAAAGCTTCAACATCTCTACCTAGAAGGTGCTCATATTGTGGGGGAAAGCATTAGAGTTATACATGTAAGAGAATACCACCTCCTCCTCTATATTCCAAATATCCCCCACAATAGCATCAATTTTAATATTGACCATTTATGGGAAATGACTAAGTCCCAATATCCACCACAATACTTGTCAAGAGAAAGGAGCACACACTAATCAAGGCAAGATAGAATGATCTTCTTCTACTTCTTCTATTAAATAAAGAGAATGTACAAGAATGAACTAATACAAAAATACAACCAGTACAATATATAAAGAGTAGTACATAAAGAAAACCCTAATGTTTGTGATGGCAAGAAAAAAAATGTGTCATCACTCTCGATAGATAGATCTGGTGGAGCTCAATGAAAGTGTCCTTGACATATATTGACATAACCAATATACATTTCAAAGAAGCAAAAAGTGGGTATGTTTCATCCTTAATTGTCACATGTTGAGCTTAATAGCTCAACACTACCCCTCGATTTCAACATCATATCTTACAATCCAAGCATCTTTGGAAACTTCCTTAGCTTCTCTGCTCCAAGTGCTTTAGTTAAAAAATTAGCAACCTACTCATGTGTCCTCACATAAACAAGATAAATATCACTTGCAATACCTTCTCCATAATGAAGTTATAATGCACCTTGATATACTTTGTTCTAGCATGAAAAATAGGATTTCATGCTAATTGCATGCTACTAAGATTATCACAATAAATGGTAATAGAATTTTTCACATTTATGCCTAAATATGCAAGTAGCATCTCAAGCCATGATGTCTCACATGCTAACATTTTAGCACCTCTATACTCAATCTTTGTACTCGACAAAACAAAATTGGGTTTTTCCTTACTGTTGCATGTAACATCAATTGAACCACTAATACACGCTCTATATGGAACATCACCATCCTAATCTGCATCAATGTATCCATGAACTTGCAATTCTACACTAGCTTCATAAAACAACGTATAATATAAAGTAGCACTCACATAGCATAGAGTGCATCTCAAAGCATCTAAATGTGGTTTCTTGGGAACTTGCATAAATTGACTCTCAAGTCCCATAGTATAGCTTAGATCATGCCTTGTAATTGTGAGATGTATCAAACTCCCCACAATTCTCCTGCACATAGTAGCATTTTCCAATGTGTCATGTGAGGTAGCATCCAACTTTGAGTCAAATTATGATCTGATGGCATAAAAATTGGCCTACAATAAACCATACCATACATTTGTAGCATACTCAAGGCATATTTAACCATATACTTGTTCTTTATGTATAAATTCTATGTCCAAAAAGTAACGCAACACACTAAGATATTTCATGTCAAGTTCTTGCATAAGAAGTTGCTATACCTATTTAATGCTTTCTTCATTATCATCACCTACAATCAATTCATCAAAATAAATATCCACAATTTCGATGCCATCAACCTTCTTTGCATATAATGAGTGATTTTCACCACACATAGAAAATCCAATCGAAGTTAAATAATTTGCATTCCTTGCATGCCAAGATTGAGCATCTTATTTAAGCCCATACAAAGCCGTTTTCAACTTGCAAACACATTCAAAATGCTTTGAATCCTCATATCCTTGTGGTGATCCATGTATACTTCTTCTTGCAACTTACCATGTAAGAAAGCATTCTTCACATCCATCTAATGAAAAATCCATCCTTCCACTATAGACATGCAACAACTGCTCTAATAGTAGCCATTTTAGCTACAAGGTTGAAACTTTCCTCATAATCAATGACATATTTCTATGTATATCCTTTTGCTACCAATCATGTTTTATACTTGGTTATACTACCATCAACATTATGCTTTACCTTGTAAACCCATTTGCAGCCTACGGGTGTCTTTCCTTGCAGCAATGGAACCAACTTCCATGTTTCATTTCCATAAAGTGTGGGCATCACCTCATCCATAAGTTTCATCCAATCTAGAATTTCAATTGTATCTTCAAAACAAAAAGGCTCAAAATCTTTTATTACCTTCTTCATGTAAGCACAATGAAGAGTCATGTATCTATCATGATTAATCACTGCATTGAATTCCACATCCTCCCAAATCTTCTTCATCTTGGGTCACTTCTTCTTATTGTATCATCCTGGGTTACTTCTTACTCCTAGAGTCTTTAGAGGGCAATCCAAGTTTCTCATCAAGGCTCTTTCTGAACCTTTGATTCTCCATCAATGTCTTTTAAAACTTGTAGATGTTTTATTACCAACAAAAAACTTTTCTTTACCTTTCTTGGATGTGGTCGATGAATTTTCTGGATTGAAATTTCTATGCAATCTTTCACTCCATAGCTTTGAGTTGGAAATATTGCTAGGTGACACATTTGGTGCACTCAAAACTTGAGAGTTTACACTTGAGTTTTCAACATTTCCTTTGTCACTTGAGTCAACATTAAGTCCTTTTGTATCATCATAAAATCTTGCAATTTAATCAAACAATACACCTTTTCTTACCTTCACCTGGTGTGTGATTGGGTTGTAGCATTTATATGACTTTTTCTCAAGATAGTAACCAATGAAGATACATTTTAATTGATTTCGAATTACGTTTCATCCTTAGCTCATCTGTAACATGTACATATGTAATACAACGGAATACTTTCATATGTGATAAGTTTGGCTTTCTACCTATCAACTTCTCTTTAGGTGTAACTTGATGTACAACAACAATTGAACTTCTATTCATGATGTATGCAACAATGTGCACAACTTCTACCCAATAACAATGAGGCATATTTTTCTCATCCATCAAGGCTCGTGCTATTCTAAAATATGTCTACTTTTGCATTCAACATCACCATTCTATTGTGGTGTGTAGCTGCATGAAAACTACCTTTAAATTCCATGACTTTTAGAAAACCATTGAATTCATTTGATATGTGTTCACCTCCTCCATCATATCTTAATGTTCGAATATAATTCCTTGCCTAATGTTCCACCATAGCCTTGAAATTATGAAAGTGAGTATACACCATGAACTATACCCATACTTTTCATGTATGTTCATCAATGAATGTGACTTAAAACCCACAACATCCCATAGATGTGGTCTTTGCAGGACTTCAAACATTTGTATGCACTATCTCTAGCACATTCTCACTAACAGGATTGATATGCAAAAATGATGCCCTTGACTATTTACCAAATTGAAATGCTTCTCATTCTTTTTTCATCTCCACAATCTTCAAATTTGGTAATCCATTGACAAGATCCTTTGAGTGCATCAACTTCAGACTCTACAAATTTGCATGTCTGATTTGCTTGTCATATCTCGATGCCATCAATAATGCTTGTGAATTTTGAAAACATGGCTGCATTCATTTGAAGAATTTTCACGTTCAAGGTAAAAATCCTACCCACTTTGTTTCATTTAGCAATAAACCTTCTATTTTTCTTGTAATCTTCAACATATAAACCATTAGAATTGAACCTAACTTATTATCCCTGATCAACCATTTGTCCAACATAAACTAGGTTTTTTATTATATTAGGAGCATGCATTACATCAACAATATGTTTTACCTTCCCATCCTCCATCAACACTGCTATTTTTCTTGTATGCTCAAGAGGATGTGATGTATCATCACCTATTTCAACAAATCTAGGAACCATCAATTTCTACAAACTACTAGACCATTTTGCATGGCTTGTCATGTATTTTGAAGCATCTAAATCAACATACCAAACATTACCATTTTATTTTGAAACATCAACAAAAATTGTGTTCATCATGTGATGTTGATCATGAATGGTTTCTCTGAATCATCTACACTTGTGGATGCATGTTGTGTTTTCACTTTCTATTGTTTTGATTCTTCACCCTATAATCACACCCAAAGTGCCCATGTTTACCAAAATTTCAACATACTTTATCATTATTACTTGAATCATTTCTTTGGAAATTTATGTGGCCTCTTTGGCTCTCCTTGCCTCAAAACTCTCCTCTACCTCTTGCATTGGTGTGTTATTGACTTTGCCATAGTAGAATACTTTGCCATAGTAGAATACCTGCTCATTCTTAATTTGCAATTTTTCTGCCTTCATATTGGCCTCATATAATTTGGCCCAACTATTTCAAGCCTCTTTTGGGTTTTGGCATCTTGTACATGCCCAATCATGCTCTCTTCTATGCTTAGAGAGAACCAATACATTACCTTCCGTGGTCCTTGATTCCACTCTTCATATGCTCTTGACTAGTTCACAATTTTATTCCTCTCTGGTAATTATAGAGGTTTTTCATTGTCTCCTTTGATGTACTTCCAACAACCCTTTCCCATTAGGAAATTTTTCATTTTGGATCTTCAAGCATGAAAGTTGTTCTTATCTAACTTATTGCTCATAATTTGGCTCATTCAATCAATATTTGCTATTTCTATAGCAGTTTACAATGTTGCAACTATACTAGAACCAATACCTTTTCTTGAACACTATCACATTGTGACCTGATATTTCGATATAAAAAAAACATAATTTTTATGTATCAACAATGCACAAAATCTGCTTGAAATTCTGTATCTGAAATATTTGGCAGATGGAAAATAGAAGGTAGGTTACGATTTTTCAACTTCACATGTTTTTTCCATGGTCCCACCTTGCAAGCTTGAAAAAGAGGTTTAAATGGCCCATTATTCAAATCTTAGCAAAATGAGTGATCCTAAAGGGATAATTTATACAATTAACTTGGAACCTTTTACGTGCACATCAAGTGTCACAACAATTTGAGATCATTTGTGAAGTGCTCATTCTCCATGCCTTCTCATGGACTCTTCATTGTCAACCTTCTTCACAAGCTCTCTACATCCACACTCGCTCTGATACCATCTTACAAGAAAGGAGATAAGGAAGATATCTCTCACACACACTCACACTCAAAGAGAGGATCACACATTGATGGAGACAAACAAGAATGATCTTCTTCTACTTCTTCTATTACATAAAGAGATGTACAAGAATGAAATAATACAACAATACAACTAGTACAATATATAAATAGCATCACATAAAGAAAAACCTAATGTCCGTGAATGTGTGAGTTGGCAAGAAACAAATGTGTCATCACTCTCGACAAATAAATCTGGAGAAGATTAGTGAAAGTATCCCTAATATATATCCACATAACCACGATACATGTCAAAGAAGCGAAAAGTGGTATGTGTCATCCTTGATCATCACATGTTGAGCTTGATATCTCAAACATACTTGTACTTGGTCAAAGAATAGATGCAATACTATTCTATTACGATGTTAGAGTATCCTATGTACTCGACACCATCTGTGTTGAGTCAACAACCATCCACCCCTCAACATGTAATTTCAGTTAATTAGAGCACAAGAGCATATAAAGCTTGAAATGATGCCATCAACTCTAATTATTACATAACTTACGGGAACCACTTCATAAAAGATTGTCCCCTTGTGAAAGTTCCCCAATTTCCATCCATACCACCCAAAAAATAATTTTATACTGATTGTGGTTAAACTTATCTTTATGAAGACTATCCTATAGAAGAAAACTAGCACTTGTCAATACAATATTGATGATGCTTCCCTCTAGCTCTAGCAGTAAAGAGGAGAAAGCAAAGATAACACTAGTATAGGTCATCGCTAGGGCACAAGCTAATACTTAAAAGAAAGATAAAGGCAAGAGAGTGCAACTTGATCCATCTAATTATAAAAGTGAAGAGGGCCTCCCAAAATCTTTACCCACAAAGAAAACCTTGGAAGACTCAAAGAGGTAGCCACCTAGAATATTGATGAATTGAAAGAATTGAAGCTCCAACTAGATGATCTATTGAAGAAGGAGTTGATAAGACCTAGTGTTTCACCTTGGAGAGCACCTGTTTTGTTTCAGAAAAAGAAAGATGGTTCATACAGACTTTCTATCGACTATAGGGGATTGAACAAGAAAACCATTAAGAACAAGTATCCACTGCCACACATAGATGAACTGCTAAGTCAATTGAGTGGTGCCACACTATTCACTAAAATTGACTTAAGATCGGGATATCATCAAATTAGAGTAAAGGCTAAGGACATACCCAAAACCGCTTTTAGAACACGATATGGTCATTATGAGTTCACAGTTTTGCCTTTTGGATTGACAAATGCTCCTGTAACATTTATTTGTTTGATGAATAATGTGTTTCATGAATACCTTGATGAATTTATATTAGTGTTTCTTGATGATATTTTTGTGTATTCTAAGGAAGATGATGAACATGCATTGCATCTCAGGAAGACTTTACAAAAACTAAGAGAGCAAAAACTATATGGTAAGATGAGTAAATGTTTTTTTACAAACGGGGAAGTGACTTATTTGGGGAGAGTTGTTTCTAAGGAAGGGATTCATATAGACCCTGAGAAACTTAAAAGCATAGTTGACTGGCCTACACCCAAATGTGTGAGAGATGTGAGAAGCTTCCTTGGTTTGGCACAATATGAGAGGGCACACATTAGGGAGTTTTCTCGAATTGCAAATCCTCATACAGAATTAACAAAGAAAAATAGAGAGTTCACATGGAACAATGAGTGTCAAAATGCGTTTGACGAATTAAAACACAAAGTTATCGAAGCCTTTTATTGTTGCATGTGATGCTAATGGAAGCCAAATCGGATACGTACTTTCACAAGAAGGGAGGGTAGTGGCTTATGAGTCAAGGAAATTAAGGAAACATGAATTAAATTATACAACACATGACTTAGAAATGCTTGCAGTTGTTCATGCACTTAAACATTGGAGACACTTATTGCTTGGATTAAAGTTTGAATTAAGAACAGATCATCAGAGCCTTAAATACATATTTACTCAACCTTTACTTAACAATAGAGAAAAACGATGGATCCCATTGCTAAGAGAATATGATTTTGATATTAAATACTTAGCAGGAAAAGAAAACAAGGTGGCTGATGCTTTGAGCCGTAAACCCTTATGCAGTTCAATTTCTATTTTATCCTCTGATTTTGATATTGGAAAAGAATTGAAAGAAGATTTATTTTATGCAGCAATCTTGAAATTTTTGGGTATGAATCTAGGTTCTATGTTTCAGGGAAAATTTCATTTGAGAAATAATCATTTGTATTGTAATTCTCGTTTATGTATTTCTTCAGAATCTATTTTGAAAGAAAAGATCGTGCATGATTGTCATGATGCACCTTTCTCTGCACACCCTAGTTTTTCTAGAACTTATGCAAAAGTGAAAGCTTCATATTACTGGCCACGTATGAAATATGATATTAAGAGGTATGTGGAAGAATTTTTGAAATGTGAACAGGTTAAGGCCGAATTTGAAAGGAGTCCTCACATGTTACAACCATTAGATGTGCTTGATAAAAAATGGGAATCCATCTCTATGGATTCATAACAAAGTTACCTGTGACCAGAAGTGGGCATGATACCATCTTTGTTGTTGTGGACCGTCTTACAAAGATGGCACATTTTCTTCCCATGAGGAAAAATGATACAGCTTTGCATGTTGCTAAACTTTTCATAAAAGAAATTTTTAGGTTACATGGTATACCCAAAAGTATAATTTCTAATAGGGATGCAAGGTTCACATCTAATTTTTGGAAAGCAACATTTCAATCCATAGGAACAGAATTACGCATGAGTACTGCATTTCATCCTCAAACTGATGGTGAGACCGAGAGGGTTAATAGGGTGCTTGAGGATACGTTACGCATGTATGTGAATGATAAGCAAAACAATTGGCCTGAATATTTACCTTTGGTTAAGTATGCATATAATAGTGCATGGCATTCCTCTATTAAGATGACACCTTTTGAAGTAATGTATGGTTATAATTTCTTGCTGCCGCTTTCAGTTTTTAATTCACAAAATCAGGTTGAAATATCCAAGCAGATGCTTGAAAACATGGACTTGGAGCTAAATAAGCTAAGGAAAAACATGAAAGATGCACAGAAACGTCAAAAATTATATCATGATCTCAAAAAGAGACCCTTGGAATTTAGAACAAATGATCTGATTTTTTTGAAAGTGAGTCCTTCTAAATCAAATCTGGTTTAGGCAAAGATCGTCGATTGTCTCCTCGTTATGCTGGTCCTTTCAAAATCTTAAAGAAAGTTGGTTATGTTGCATATTTACTTGACCTACCTAACACTTTGAAAATTCATCCACTCTTCCATGTTGGATTACTTCAAAAGTATGTTCCTAATGTTGATCATGTTTTGCAGGACAAATCTAAGTTGAAGGAAGATGCCACTTTTGAGCTTGAACCAGAAGTTATAATGGATAGGAGAATTAGACATCTTAGGAATCGTGAAATAGTGGAAAGTTTAGTAAGTGGTTTACATATCCTATTGAAGATTTAACATGGTTTGGTTTAGATGAGTTTATGGAACATTATCCTTCTTCCAACTCTGTTAAATTCTTGTGGTGTTGAAGCCTATTATTCTGTGTGGAATTGTGATTCAAGATTAGGAGACTTGTTACAAGTGGTATCAGAGTAGAGTTGGATTCTAGGACAAAATGCAGGCTTTGAAGAAGAAGATAGAAGAACAAGAGGAGCTTATCCATAGATTGAATGCAGAATTACATAAACAAAGATCCAACAAACAAAAAGAGGGTACTGCAAATGATTTCATGGACCTCAATGATGAAGGTGGTAATGGTGCGGGCACATCGAACGCACGTAGAGTTAGAAGACAACGTGAGCCTGAAGAGGACGATGATGCAGGTGAATCTGCACTTAAGCAAGTGTCTCAAAGAGAAAAAGTAAATGAATTTGATGGTGAGAAGAAAACTGGAGAGGATCTTGAAGCAGTGAATGAGGAACTTGAATATTTCTTTGACCTGCACGTATTTAGTGAGGAATCAAAAGCAAAGGTGTCAATTTTGCATCTGCGAGGAGTCGCAAAACTGTGGTGGAAATCATACATAGAGACAAGAACACGTGAAGGTCCGATCCTCTGGAAAGAGTTTCGAGAGCAAGCAGAGAATCGTTATTGTTTTCCACATTATTAGATGGAAAAGAAAATGGAATTCTACTCTTTCAAGGAGTATGAGGATGATAGACATAACTTGTCTGTTCAAGAATATAAGGAAAAATTTTTGCGTTTACATAAGTATGCACTAGAAGTTTCTGGAGATGCCCTTAAAAGCAAGTTTATTGAGGGTTTGCGTTAAGAGCTTCGCTATCAAGTAAAGGGGTCCTGATGTGTAGATTTTCTTGATGCGACTGCAAAAGCAGAAAACTTTGAGAAGATGGAGAAGTTTACCACGAAAAAGGAATCCAAATCAAGGTTTATCTCAATAGGACATCGACCCCCAAGACCTATTTCAATAAATCAGAATGGATAGAGATTGACTAACTCTATTAATGGTCAAGGAGGAAAAACTAAGCCGAAGCAAATGGATACGCCTAAGAAGAAAGAAGTTGTGCACTGGCAACGTGATTCTGATTTCTTGGATCCGGCTAAAAGGATGGGACTTTGTTTTCGATGTGGAGAACAAGGACATCGCACTTTTGAATGTCCAAACAAGGCCATCAACCGTTCTATGCAAGCGAAGATAGCTCATCTACAAGAAGAAAACATAACAATTGAGGAAGCGGATGATCAAGGTAAGTGTTCTAGCCCTAGACTTCAATGCATGAAAGCTTCTTCTCATTCAAGGGCATCTGTGATTAGGATTATGGGGGACATATCCTCACGTGAGGTTAGTTTCTTGATTGATTCAGGTAGTACAAATTGTTTCCTTTCACTTACGTTGGCAGAGGCTTTAGGGCTGCATATTGAGATGCAGACTAAAAGACCTATACAGATGGCTATGGTAGGATACACTATACTCAAGGCTGTATTGAGAATCTTCATTTTATGCTAGGAGAACATAAGTTTTTGGGTACCTTTCATGTAATTGAAATGAGAGAATGTGATGTAATCATCGGAATGGACTGGTTAGTTCATAACAGTGTCATGATTGATTGTGAAAGCGGGATCCTTACTTTGAAAATAGAAGGGAAGGAACATCATCTTACAGGCAAGTGTAATTCAAGTGTTTCTCCTATTTCTGCTATAAAGTTGATTAGGGGTATTCGAGAGGGTTGTGACACATATTTGGTTTATGTGCATGACCTTAAGGAGAAGAAGAAAGAAGAGGAAATACCTGAATATGTTAGAAAACTTTTAGATGAGTATGCAGATGTATTTCCTGATGATCTACTAGGCATGCCTCCTCCTAGGAAAATTGACCATGCGACAGACCTTTATCCAGGAAGTGATCCTTATTCTAGAGCACCTTATAGGTTCAATATTGATGAATTGAAAGAATTGAAGCTCCAACTAGATGATCTATTGAAGAAGGAGTTGATAAGACCTAGTATTTCAACTTGGGAAGCACCTGTTTTGTTTCAAAAAAAGAAAGATGGTTCATACAGACTTTGTATCGACTATAGGGGATTGAACAAGAAAACCATTAAGATCAAGTATCCACTTCCACACATAGATGAAATGCTGAGTCAATTGAGTGGTGCCACAATATTCACTAAAATTGACTTAAGATCGCGATATCATCAAATTAGAGTAAAGGCTGAGGACATACCCAAAACTGCTTTTAGAACATGATATGGTCATTATGAGTTCATAGCTTTGCCTTTTGGATTGAGAAATGCTCCTGTAACATTTATGTGTTTGATGAATAATGTGTTTCATGAATATCTTGATGAATTTATATTAGTCTTTCTTGACAATATTTTTGTGTATTATAAGGATGATGATGAACATGCATTGCATCTCAGGAAGACTTTACAAAAACTAAGAGATCATAAACTATATGGTAAGATGAGTAAATGTTTTACTGCAAATGGGGAAGTGACTTATTTGGGGAGAGTTGTTTCTAAGGAAGGGATTCATATAGATCATGAGAAAGTTAAAAGCATAGTTGATTGGCCTACACCCAAATGTGTGAGAGATGTGAGAAGCTTCCTTGGTTTGGCACAATATGAGAGGGCACACATTAGGGAGTTTTATAGAAATCCTCTTACATAATTGACAAAGGAAAATAGAGAGTTCACATGGAACGATGAGTGTCAAAATGCGCCTGATGAATTAAAACAGAAAGTTATAAAAAATTGTGTGCTAAAGATAACTAAGTTAGGGAAGCCTTTTATTGTTGCATGTGATGCTAGTGGAAGCCAAATCGGATTCGTACTTTCACAAGAAGGGAGGGTAGTGGCTTATGAGTCAATGAAATTAAGGAAACATGAATTAAATTATACAACACATGACTTAGAAATGCTTGTAGTTGTTCATGCACTAAAACATTGGAGACACTTATTGCTTGGAGTAAAGTTTGAATTAAGAATAGATCATCAGAGCCTTAAATACATATTTACTCAACCTTTACTTAACAATAGACAAAAACAATGGATCCAATTGCTAAGTGAATATGATTTTGATATTAAATACTTAGCAAGAAAAGAAAACAAGGTGGTCGATGATTTGAGCCATAAACCCTTATGCAGTTCAATTTCTATTTTATCCTCTGATTTTGATATTGTAAAAGAATTGAAAGAAGATTTATTTTATGCAGCAATCTTGAAATTTTTGGATATGAATCGAGGTTCTATGTCTTAGGGAAAATTTCATTTGAGAAATAATGATTTGTATCGTAATTCTTGTTTATGTATTTCTTCAAAATCTATTTTGAAAGAAAAGATCCTGCATGACTGTCATGATGCACCTTTCTCTGCACACCCTGGTTTTTCTAGAACTTATGCAAAAGTGAAAGCTTCATATTACTGGCCATATATGGAATATGATATTAAGAGGTATGTGGAAGAATGTCTGAAATGTCAACAGGTTAAGGCCGAATTTAAAAGGAGTCCTGGCATGTTACAATCTGCACAGATAATAAAATTCTCTCTCTTCTTGTTTTGCGTATACTCTGTTTCCCTTCTTTATATCTTGTGGTGTCGAAGCCTATTATTCTGTGTGGGATTGTGATTCAAGATTAGGAGACTTGTTACAAGTGGTATCAGAGCAGAGTTGGATTCCAGGACAAGATGTAGGCTTTGAAGAAGAAGATAGAAGAACAAGAGGAGCTTATCCGTAGATTGAATGCAGAATTACATAAAGAAAGATCCAACAAACAAAAAGAGGGTACTGCAAATGCTTTCATGGATCTCAATGATGAAGGCGGTAATGGTGCGGGCACATCGAATGCACGTAGAGCTAGAGGACAACGTGAACCTGAAGAGGACGATGATGCAGGTGAATCTTCACTTAAGCAAGTGTTTAAAAGAGCAAAATTAAATGAATTAGATGGTGAGAAGAAAACTGGAGAGGATCTTGAAGCATGGATTGAGGAACTTGAAGATTTCTTTCATGTGCGCGTATTTAGTGAGGAATCAAAAGCAAAGGTGGCAATTTTGCATCTGTGAGGAGTCGCAAAACTGTGGTGGAAATCATACATACAGACAAGAACACGTGAAGGTCCGATCCTCTTGAAAGAGCTTCGAGAGCAAGCAGAGAATCGTTATTGTTCTCCACATTATTGGATGGAAAAGAAAATGGAATTCTACTCTTTCAAGGAGTATGAGGATGATAGATATAACTTGTCTGTTGAAGAATATAAGGAAAAAATTTTGCGTTTACATAAGTATGCACTAGAAGTTTCTGGAGATGCCCTGAAAAGCGAGTTTATTGAGGGTTTGGGGGAAGAGCTTCACTATCAAGTAAAGGGGTCCGGATGTGTAGATTTTCTTGATGCGGTTGCAAAAGCAGAAAACTTTGAGAAGATGGAGAAGTTTACCATGAAAAAAGGCATCCAAATCAAGGTTTATCTCAATAGGTCATCGAACCCCAAGACCTATTTCAATAAACCACAATGGGCAGAGATCGACTAACTCTATTAACGGTCAAGGAGGAAAAACTAAGCCGAAGCAAACGGATACACCTAAGAAGCAAGAAGTTGTGCACTGGCAACGTGATTCTGATTTCTTGGAGCGGGCTAAAAGGCTGGGATTTTGTTTTCGATGTGGAGAACAAGGACATCGAGCTTTTGAATCAAGGCCATCACCGTTCTATGCAAGCAAAGATAGCTCATCTACAAGAAGAAAACATAACAATTGAGGAAGCGGATGATCGAGGTAAGTGTTCTAGCCCTAGACTTCAATGCATAAAAACTTCTTCTCATTCAAGGGCATCCGTGATTAGGATTATTGGTGACATATCCTCACGTGAGGTTAGTTTCTTGATTGATTCGGGTAGTACAAATTGTTTCCTTTCACTTACGTTCGCATGGCTTTAGGGCTACATATTGAGATGCAGACTAAAAGACCTGTAAAGATGGCTAATGGTAGGATACACTATACTCGAGGTTGTATTGAGAATCTTGATTTTATGTTAGGAGAACATAAGTTTTTGGGTACCTTCCATGTAATTGAAATGAGAGATGTGACGTAATCATCGGAATGGACTGGTTAGATCATAACAGTGTCGTGATTGATTGTGAAAGCGAGATCCTTACTTTGAAAATAGAAGGGAAGGAACATCGTCTTACAGGCAAGTGTAATTCAAGTTTTTCTCCTATTTCTGCTATAAAGTTGATTAGGGGTATTCGATAGGGTTGTGAGACATATTTGGTTTATGTGCATAACCTTCAGGAGAAGAAGAAAGAAGAGGAAATACCAAAATATGTTAGAAAACTTTTAGATGAGTACGCAGATGTATTTCCTGATGATCTACTGGGCATGCCTCCTCCTAGGAAAATTGAACATGCGATAGACCTTTATCCAGGAAGTAAGCCTTATTCTAGAGCACCTTATAGGTTCAATATTGATGAATTGAAAGATATGAAGCTCCAACTACATGATCTATTGAAGAGGGAGTTGATAAGACCTAGTGTTTCAACTTGGGGAGCACCTGTTTTGTTTCAGAAAAAGAAAGATGGTTCATACAGACTTTCTATCGACTATATGGGATTGAAGAAGAAAACCATTAAGATTAAGTATCCACTACCACACATAGATGAATTGTTAGGTCAATTGAGTGGTGCCACAATATTCACTAAAATTGACTTAAGATCGGGATATCATTAAATTAGAGTAAAGGATGAGGACATACCCAAAACCGCTTTTAGAACACAATATGGTCATTATGAGTTCACAATTTTGCCTTTTGGATTGACAAATGCTCCTGCAACATTTATGTGTTTGATGAATAATGTGTTTCATGAATATCTTAATGAATTTATATTAGTCTTTCTTGACGATATTTTTGTGTATTCTAAGGATGATGATGAACATGCATTGCATCTCAGGAAGACTTTACAAAAACTAAGAGAGCATAAACTATATGGTAAGATGAGTAAATGTTTTTTTGCAAACGGGGAAGTGACTTATTTGGGGAGAGTTGTTTCTAAGGAAGGGATTCATATAGATCCTGAGAAAGTTAAAAGCATAGTTGACTGGCCTACACCCAAATGTGTGAGAGATGTGAGAAGCTTCCTTGGTTTGGCACAATATGAGAGGGCACACATTAGGGAGTTTTCTCGAATTGCAAATCCTCTTACCGAATTGACAAAGAAAAATAGAGAGTTCACATGGAACAATGAGTGTCAAAATGCGTTTGACGAATTAAAACAGAAAGTTATGGAGAATTGTGTGCTAAAGATACCTGAGTTAGGGAATCTACCTTTTATTGTTGCATGTGATGGTAGTGGAAGCCAAATCGGATGCATACTTTCACAAGAAGGCAGGGTAAAGGCTTATGAGTCAAGGAAATTAAGGAAACATGAATTAAATTATACAACACATGACTTGGAAATGCTTGTAGTTGTTCATGCACTTAAACATTGGGGACACTTATTGCTTGGAGTAAAGTTTGAATTAAGAACAGATCATCAGAGCCTTAAATACGTATTTACTCAACCTACCTTTACTTAGCAATAGACAAAAACGATGGATCCAGTTGCTAAGTGAATATGATTTTGATATTAAATACTTAGCAGGAAAAGAAAACAAGGTGGCCGATGCTTTGAGCCATAAACCCTTATGGAGTTCAATTTAATTTAATCCTCTGATTTTGATATTGGAAAAGAATTGAAAGAAGATTTATCTTATGTAGCAATCTTGAAATTTCTGGGTATGAATCTAGGTTCTATGTTTTCAGGGAAAATTTCATTTGAGAAATAATGATTTGTATTGTAATTCTCATTTATGTATTTCTTCATAATCTATTTTGAAAGAAAAGATCGTGCATGACTCTCATGATGCACCTTTCTCTGCACACCCTGGTTTTTCTAGAACTTATGCAAAAGTGAAAGCTTCATATTACTGGCCACGTATTTTGATATTGGAAAAGAATTGAAAGAAGATTTGTTTTATGCAGCAATCTTGAAATTTTTGGGTATGAATCCAGGTTCTATGTTTCAGGGAAAATTTCAATGAGAAATAATGATTTGTATTGTAATTCTCATTTATGTATTTCTTCAGAATTTATTTTGAAAGAAAAGATCATGCATGACTATCATGATGCACATTTCTCTGCACACCCTGGTTTTTCTAGAACTTATGCAAAAGTGAAAGCTTCATATTACTGGCCACATATAAAATATGATATTAAGAGGTATGTGGAAGAATGTCTGAAATGTCAACAGGTTAAGGCCGAATTTAAAAGGAGTCCTCACATGTTACAACCATTAGATGTGCTTGATAAAAAATGGGAATCCATCTCTATGGATTTCATAACAAAGTTGTCTGTGACCAGAAGTGGGCATGATACCATCTTTGTTGTCGTGGACCTGTTGGGGGGGGGGATTCTTGGACAAGAAGGAGTTTGAGGGTTTGTAGGAGAAAAGGGAAAGACAAGAAGAGAAAATACACCCTGGAAGTCTCTGCTGATTAATTACACTAAGACAATTACAATGTTGAAGCACAATACAAGCCAATACTTCTGTGCAAAATCCCACAGAGTGCTCAATTACAAATTACCAAATACCCAAAGTCTTCTTGTTGCCGGCCTCCTCTGCACCAGACCTCCACCTGCTTCAAGCTTACCCTTGTGCACACCTTGCACCAAGCTTCCACTAAGGGGGAGGAATGAATACCTTCTGTCGGCATATGCACACTGCAAGGAGACCTTGAGATCCTTGGGAGACTAGCTTAGCATTCTCTGCACAATCCCTTAGTCCCTCTCCATGCACTCCTTCAACTCCACTTCTCTGCATCGCACACTGGTGACTCTTGCACTTCTCTCTCTTGCTTCACTTAGACTATGCCTCTCTTGCTTACTCTAAGGATTGTCCAAGAATAGTCCTTGCCTTCATTTTAGTGTGTCGATTCTTGTACGCTCCTAACTCTCCTAACTACAAGTGTATCTTGGTGTCCCTTTGATGTCCCAAGATTTTCCTTTTTAAGTGGCAGCCAACGAATCCCTCTTTTGTCCTTTAGTGACTTTAGGCTAAAAGCAAAATTTTAATTGGGGGCCATACTTTCACTTCTGCGGTGCCGCTTCACATACCTTCATATTTCCTTTCAATTCTTCAAATGTGCACATAAGGGAGAGTTCACCTGAACCTTCCAAAACACTTTAGAAACACTTTGAACCTTAGGGGAATTAGAGAAATACCTCTGCAACCTGCAACCACTTTCTCCAATTCACCCTTTGTAGATAATACTTGTGCACTACTTGTGCACTTTGATACTGCACTTCGAACACTTTGACTTTACCCCTATTGGCTTTGACTTTGACTATGTTGACTTTGACTTACCTGACTTTTATGGGCTCAACAGTTGCCCACCACCTAAAGTGCTCTCCGTCTTGGAGAGACAAACAAAAATGTTGATAAACAATAGGATACTGGAGCAACAGAAAATGGAAGCAAGAAGCAATAAAAAAGAACAGAAAAGGGCTGTATTGACTCGCTGAGATAATTGATAAAAGAGACATAAGTAGATGCATAAGAATGCTTTATTTGACAAATTATTTTGAAAAGAAGCTCAAAGCTGGAGAATGGGAGCCTAAATTATGGAAAAGGGGGATTTGGTCCAGCATCCGGTTGTTGCGGAGAGGAAGGCATTGGGGCTGACGCTTGTTCAATCATAATTTGGAGTGAACTAAGCCATTGCCTAAGTTGGTCCCTTTCGCGTTTAATACGATGGCAAGCTACATTGTCGCATAATCCTAAGGAATAGCGGCTTCTGAGATCAGATAAGGCTTTGGTGGCGGAGTCAGCTATATCTCTATATTTATCTCTCTCGTCTTTGAGTAAGCGGGTCGATTCTTGGATAGAGTGCCATTGAGATGTTGCCATCCGATTGATGTGTTCAATTGTGGAAATATATTGTTGATGAATAGAAGCGGCTGCGGAGATGGAATCCAAGGACAGCTTTGATGCATTAGCACTGCCAACAGCAATTGCACTCGCATCGCGGAGTAAATTTAAAAATGAGGGGGCAGGGGGAAGGTCAGCTGCAGGCGGAACGGGAATGTCAGCCGGTATAGTAGACGGAGAAGGTTGGGTGTGTGTGGCATGAGTGGGATGGGGGGAAGAAATGGGAGTGGGAGGGCGAGGGGGGGTACTGGTTGGGTTGGTGGGATTGAGTTGGGTTTGGACGAGCGGCCTGAAAGAGATGGCGGAAGGATGAGGAATGTTCACATTTGGAGAATGGGGGAGATGCGGAGAGAATGACTGCGAAGGAATTGAATGAATATCATTGGGGCCGGAGATAGGTGTTGAAGCGAAAGCGGAGTCAATGGAGATATGAGGGGAGTGAGGGTTGTTGCGTTGTGGAAGTTGAGGGGATTGAAGAAGAGGTTGAGAAGCTGCAGAAGGATGGGACTGGTGTATGTGGACTATGGAAGTTGATGGTAATTGATAGATCCAAACGAGAAACGGTGCAGAGTAGATGGAGAAGGATTTAGAGCCTCGAGTCAGGGCCTCACGAAGTCTACGAGAATGCGAATATCAGACCATGGGATGGAAGAGGTTGGGCTGTGGAGCAAAAAGAAAAAAATGAAGGAATTAAGAATGGACATCATGCGAATGGAGAATCGTGCACTTTGGTCAAAACGATCGCGGCAAAAATCAATGGTGGACGATTGCGACAAACCGGAATATAGGAATGGTGGAGCATGGAAGTTTAGGAGAGGGGATTCGAGACCCTCTACAAGGGCTGAAATGGATAGAGTGCCTGTTCGGAAATTAGCAAATAGATGTAGAGCTTCGTAAACATCTTGAGGAGTTGACGGATCATTCAAAAGAATATTGGCTAAGCCCCAGAGCCCTGCTTGATGAAGATTGTCTTCAGAAAAAAGACTATGGAGTTCGACAGATGAATGCGAATTTGGAGATCTAGATCGGGAGGATGAAAAATGCGGACGTAATCTGCTGTAGGTGAATTAGGCTGCGAATTGCGAGAAACAGAAGGAGAAGGAGAATGATTGCGAGGAAATGAAGTTGAAGGTAGTGAGGGTGGAGAATATAAGGCAGTGGAATCGGAGGGGACGGAATATGTGGGAATAGACAGAGCGAGAGTAGCATGGCCGAGAGACAACGCATTGGGGTGTGGTTGAAGAGGGATTGACAGCGTAGGAACCTGAGAGTGTGGATCAAGTGGAGGAAATTGGTCGACGGCCAGAACCTCAGGGGTTGCGGACGGTGGAGGAGGAGAAGATGGTAGGGTTGTAGGTAGTGCCGATGATGGTGTGAAATCAGAAGGTTCCCCTGGAGCATTGGAAGCGTCCATTCGGTGTTATTGGGATAAGGATAGTAGGAGGGAAAGGATGATGAGCAGTGGAAGTAGGAGTGTGAGGAGGGGTATGCTTTTCTGAAAAGGGTATGCGGAGAGGGAATGCAAAAAGATGATAGGCAGAGTAGATCCGTCAGGGAAGAAGAGATATAAAATGACGAGATGAGTGGCATTTTATAGCGATGGGATCTATTAATCACTTCACAAAAAAAGAATGGTCAAGCTAGCAAGTATTGGCGAAAGAGTGGGTACGCTAGCATCATATGTCACCCACACAAGAAAAAGTTAAAGAGGTGGTCAACATTAAACGCCAAATTTTGCATTGGTGAGGAGAAAAAGGTGGCTAGGGGAAAGAGAGATAGAGAGAGAGAAGTCCATGGCTACTTTTAGGACAAAAACGTGGAAAAAGAGAGAGAGAGAGAGAGAGAGGTTTGGGAGGAATTATTGGGTAAAACGGGGGGTGTGGGAAAAAAGAGAGAGAGAGAGAAGGGGAGAGATAGATGGGGAGGGTGGCGGAGGGGGATTCGGGGAAAGAGAGAGAGGGTGAGAGAGAGAGAGGGGGGTGGCAGGGCAGTTGTGAAGGGCGGGAATGGGGGCGCTACGGGGAAGGGGAGAGAGAGAGAGAGAGAGAGAGAGAGAGAGAGAGAGAGAGAGAGAGAGAGAGAGAGAGAGAGAGAGAGGAGGGGGAGAGAAGGGGGAGAGAAGGGGAGGGGGTGGGAGGGGAGGGGGGGGCGGGGCAGGGGGTGGGGGCGCTGTTGGGTGTGTGGGGGGCGGGGGAGGCGGGGCAAGTGGGGCGGGGGAGGCAGGGCAAGTGGGGCCGGGGATGGCAGGGTGGAGGGGCGGGGTGGGGGGGCACTACGGGGGAGAGAGAGAGAGAGAGAGAGAGAGAGAGAGAGAGAGAGAGAGAGAGAGAGAGAGAGAGAGAGAGAGAGAGAGGCTAATGGCGGAGGGGGCGGGGGTGGGCGCTACAGTGAGGGGGTGATGGGGAATGGCGGGGGTGGGTGACAGAGGGGGGTCGTGGGGAGGGAGGGAGAGAGAGAGAGAGAGAGAGAGAGAGAGAGAGAGAGGGAGGGGAGGGAGAGAGAGGGAGAGAAGGGGGTGGGGTGGGAGGGGAGGGGGGTTGCGGGGCAGGATGGCGGGGCAGGTGGGGCAGGGGATGGCAGGGTGGGGGGCGTATGGCAGAGGGGGTGGGGGATGGCGGGGTGGAGGGGCGGGATGGGGGGGGCGCTGCGGGGAAGGGGGGAGAGAGAGAGAGAGAGAGAGAGAGAGAGAGAGAGAGAGAGAGAGGGGGCGTATGGCAGAGGGGGCGGGGGGTGGGCGTTGCGGTGAGGGGGTGGTGGGGAATGGTGGGGGTGGGTGACGGAGGGGGGTCACGGGGAGAGAGAGAGAGAGAGAGAGAGAGAGAGAGAGAGAGAGAGGAGAGGGAGAGAGAGGGAGAGAAGGGGGTGGGGTGGGAGGGGAGGGGGGTTGCGGGGCAGGGGGTGGGGGCGCTGTGGGGTGTGTGGGGGGCAGGGGGCGGGGCAGGGTGGTGGGGCAGGTGGGGCGGGGGATGGCGGGGGGGAGGGGCGGGGTGGGGGGGGCGCTGCGGGGAAGGGGAGAGAGAGGGAGAGAGAGAGAGAGAGAGAGAGAGAGAGAGAGAGAGAGAGAGAGAGAGAGAGAGAGAGAGAGAGAGAGAGAGAGAGAGAGAGAGAGAGAGAGGGAGGGAGAGAGAGAGAGAGAGAGAGAGAGAGAGAGAGAGAGAGAGAGGGAGGGGGGCGTATGGCGGAGGGGACGGGGGATGGCAAGGTGGAGGGGTGGGATGGGGGGGGGGCACTGCGGGGAAGGGGAGAGAGAGAGAGAGAGAGAGAGAGAGAGAGAGAGAGAGGGGGGGGGGGGCGTATGGCGGAGGGGGCGGGGGTGCGCGCTGTAGTGAGGGGGTGGTGGGGAATGGCGAGGGTGGGTGACGGAGGGGGGTCGCGAGGAGAGAGAGAGAGAGAGAGAGAGAGAGAGAGAGAGAGAGAGAGAGAGAGAGAGAGAGAGAGAGAGAGAGAGAGAGAGAGAGAGAGAGAGAGAGAGAGAGAGAGAGAGAGAGAGAGAAGGGGGTGGGGTGGGAGGGGAGGGGGGTTGCGGAGCAGGGGGTGGGGGCGTTGTGGGGTGTGTGGGGGGCGGGGGGGGGGCGGTGCAGGGGTGGTGGGGCAGGTGGGGTGGGGGATGGCGGGGTGGGGGGGCGCTGCGGGGAAGGGGAGAGAGAGAGAGAGAGAGAGAGAGAGAGAGAGAGAGAGAGAGAGAGAGAGAGAGAGAGAGAGAGAGAGAGAGAGAGAGAGAGAGAGAGAGAGAGAGAGAGAGAGTGCAAGAGAACAAGGATTACGACCACCACATGCTAGAGAGATGACTCTCCTCCCAACCAAATGCCTCTATATATAGCTCTCTCCAGGGGACTACCTTCTTGGGCAGGTGGATACTAACCAGCCAAGTGTCAGCCATGTAACTACATGTGCGCCAAGTGTCCAGTGGATGCTTCTGGAAGGTTCTAGAGCTCTTTGGGCAAAATACTCTTCCCATGTACCTCATGGGGATTGAACCCAAGACCTCGTCCTTCACATCCTTGAGACTTAACCACTAAGCTAAGTGGTTCACTTGTTCACAAGAGCACAAGACCTCCTAGTAAGTCTAAACTCGAGATCTTTGGTCATACACACGGATGACCAAACGGTGTCTGATTTCAGATTTGTCTGAACCGGCCAGACCCTTGGATCATAGACTTACTTTATTACATTCTTCCCCCCTTGGAAAATATTTTCGTCCTCGAAAATAGAGCTATATACATACTG
Organism: Ceratopteris richardii; assembly: GCA_020310875.1. NCBI lineage: Eukaryota > Viridiplantae > Streptophyta > Polypodiopsida > Polypodiales > Pteridaceae > Ceratopteris > Ceratopteris richardii. The sequence goes on from CM035435.1 coordinate 83,957,987, forward strand.
TAGGCAACCCCCGAGCCTCATGTTCTAAAACTGGAAGAACATGGTCATGTTCTAGAACTGGAAGAACATGTCTCATCTCTGTGGTGGCATCCCTGCCCAAATGATTCAAAACACTATCCAGGTTTGCACTTTGATAAACGGGACAAAGTACAAACTAGTGAAGAATAATAAGGGTGGATCTAATGACATCCCTGGCTAATTCACAGTTTCTGGATGTGCGATCTAGGCACAAACATGTGAACTAGGTGGATTCAAATTACTAGTCCATTTCTAGGCATAACTGGTGCATGGGCTTAGTAATGAAAGTGGGATTCTTATCCCTCGCAAGACTTTGAGAATTCTTGATTCACTTGAATTTGTTTTGGAGAACTTGAAGTTTGGTTGTCCCATACATCTAACTTTAGATGTCTGTATGATGTTTACTTTTATCTAACAGTTACTTGATTTTTTCACTCGACTAGAGGACTACTTTGTCCTTATGAGTTTAAAAATCCTTTGTAAACTGTAGGAGAAAGTTTACCATTTCGGTGGAATCAACCATACTAACTTCACCAATTCAAATTCAAAATGAAAATTGTCCAACTTAGGACTTTTTTCAAAGACTTTTAACTGAAAGTTCTTGGGAATTGTCAATCTGATGAGCAATTCCTAACTTCCCTATTCTAGAGTATACTGGACTCCAGGAAATCATTTATGCTATAACTTGAAGCAAACTCAAATGAATAAGTCCACTTAGACTTATCATCTTTTGAAGATTGAAAAGGTTCTTGTACATAACATCTATCTAGGATGTTCAAGTTAGTTATTTTATTCTAACCGGCTAACCCTGGTCTTTTGCAAAAGGAATCAGATACCATATCTGAGTCAATTTCAAAAGATTTGGAAAGCGGAAAGAAATAACTAAGACTCTGTACAACCAATTCAAACTTCGAATATACATAAACTTGCTATGAGTCAAAGACTAGATGACTCAGGACTTTTTACTTTTCAAAGATCTATTTCAATAGGGATTTGAAGCATTTACTTTATCTTTAAGAGAAATAAGCTGGATTCTCAAAAAGATTCAAAGAAAATCAAAAACATCATCCAACCACAAGATATTAGTGTGGTAACCAACATCAGTGTGTCGACCCACTGAGGTTACGCTGATGAGTTTTGTATTCAAATAATGCTTCACTTGAGACTAAGTTCAGGTCACATTCAATCTTTTTGACTCCGTGAATGCAATTCTTGTGCATTTCTTTGAGTCTAAAAGAGTGAATTTATCAAGTTACACTAGGAACTTGATACTTGACTTAGTCAATTGAATCTTTAGTTGAAAAGATCAACTCAAAGTAAAAGTCCAACTTCTTTCAGAAATTTATCAAATATTTCTGATCAATAACACTTAAGCTTGAAGTGTTCTAAGAAGATCTTGGAAGTTCCTTACTTCATATCTTCAATTTCCTTGATCTTGAAGTCATCTTGAAGTATCATAAGATACTTACTACTTTCATCCTTTACGAATTAAACTTTTCCTTGAAGTCTTAATTCCCTTGAGGATGAAACCTAACTTCAAAATCCAAACTAGGACTAAAAGATAATCATCATCCCACGGTCCGATGTCCCATTCCATCTTCCTACATCAATCTGAGTATAAAATCTGGTGTCCCATACCACCCTATTTTATATTCATATTAATGTGTGGGTGATTCTTATCCTAAAGTCTAAACATCTCTTGATAGAGTACCTCAATTCTTTTACAAGAATTGGAAGTTTCAGGCATTACCTCTAACTAGATTTTCTAGGTTTTGATTCCTTCACATGATCGTCTCACAATCATGTGCTTTACCTTGGGAACTTGAAAACCTCTTAACAGAATATCAATTCTTCTTTACTGGGGTTTTCAAATGAAAACCAATCAGAATTCCAAGTTTCTTGAATTTCTCAAATTCAAGTTCAATTGGTTATTCTTGACCAATTTTGTAGCGACAAGAGTTTATGACTTCTTGTCTTTAGATTCCTTTCTATACTGGTGCTTTTAGGTACCTATCCCGGCCGGGGCTTTTTACAGGAATCTCTCTACTGCCTTAGTCTAAGCATCCGCTCATGCTTTTTGGATTTGTACCAAAATCCCTTTAAAGATAGGCAAACACTTATGTTTTACCTTCCATAGACTTAAGTACCTTCTTCACGGTTGCAGACTACATTTTTGGAATTCCTTCACTCTGTTCAGACTGGGAACGACTTACTTTTTTCACAATTTTCCATTGAATAGATGGAACTTGAGTGAATACTTCCTAACGGAATTTTTTATTGCCAATACTTGGGCAATCTATAGAGTAGTTCTAATCGCACATTACTTGGACAATCACGGCCAAGTTTGATCAAGTCTGGTTGATCCTGGCGACAAAAATAAAGACTTAGTCTTTATCTTTTAAGATCTCTTAAACTATCTTTAAGCTTCTTTGCTTACCTGCAGGATTTTAGAGATCTTTCCCTTTACACAAGTCCAAGCATACACTTATGCCTCTCAGATTCCAAAGCTAAGAATCTTTGATATACCTTTAGGTTATATCACTTATTTGGACTTAAATACCAAAACTGGTGGTTAGGGATTTACTGGGAACTACTTACTATATAACTTTTCTTGAAAGATGCTAGTCTCACGTCTGGGGAGATTTTTCTTTCAAGAACTTTTTTATTCCTATCAAGTAATACTAGGCTATAATTTGAAGCAAATGATTCATCTTGGAATTTTTTGCTTTCCAGTCTAATGATTCATCTTGGAATCGTTTGTAAAAAGAACATTTGAAAGAACTTCTTTCAAATAATATCCAAAAAATTTACTGATTCAATGGTATTCATTTCTTGAGTATCAAACTAGAGACGAAATATCACATTTGCCAGTATGAAAGTTTAAGTTGAACTTTCATTTATGTGATATCGACTTCTATTCTTGAGTTTGATACAAGACTCATTATTATTGGTCAATCTTCAGATGTTACTAGAGTCCTTTAAACATATTTCACTAATCAAATTTATGTTTAAAGTCCAAGTATCTATTGATTGATCCAATAGTAATGCAACTATGAACACTTTGAACTTTATAACTTGTTTAGGAGAAGTTCATGGATTCAAGATCCATTTCTTGGAACTTTCTACTCCTAAATAAAAAGTTCACACTTGCTTCAAGTCTTTAGGAACTTATATTATTTCCTAAAGATTGCTTAGCTAGTTGCATCATTTACCAGAGATGCAACTATAGAACCTAACATCCTTTTATTGATATCAAGGATCAATTGATGTTGAGGTTTAACCTTTGATTTCCATCACCCCTTGGGATGAAATCAAATGAAAATTTATAAAAGCTTGGTACCTTTATATCTTGGCAAAACATTTATATCCTAAAGAGGTTTTGCTTTCATCATTCCTTGGACCTATCATATAATATGAATTTATGTGTATTTTGGGAAGAGTTCATGAATCAATTAAGATCCTCTACTTGGAACATCTACCTTCCCACAAATAAATTCATCTTAAACATGGTAGGAGAATGATCTCACATGAAATAAAAGGCTTGACTATTTCATATCTCAATTCCAAAAAGTTACTGACCGAGGTTTCATCATGAGATACAAATCTTGAAACCACAAAGAAACTTCTTTAAACTTTCGAAATCTTCTAAATAGAAGAGTACTCAAGGAACTTGGAAATATAGTTGATTTTCTCATCCAACCTTGGGATGCTTGAGAAGTTACATAAAGTATGTAACTAATCAAGTAAAGCTTATCCGCATGACTTTCTAAGTACATCCAGGACTTAGGATCATCATACATCACAAAAGAGTTTGCAAGTAATTAAATTTTCTTGGTTATCAAGAAAATTTATTACTTAACTTTCTCCTAGTGCTTACTTATACCTAGCAAGACATCTATCATACTTAATTATCATTAAGTATTTATGTTTGATAGTAGAGTATCGACTTGGGAAGAAATTGACTAATTACTTGAGTTGCAAACTAGAACTAGTATGTCTTTGCAACTAACTAGTCCTTGGTCTTCCCTAATGTCAAACTGCGAGCTTTACAAAGTAAGCTAAATACTAAGAGAGTACATTTTCATATCTACTTGCAAACAGCATTCCATTCTTCCATGCAAATGCATGTATCTACATGCAAAAGCATATGTTCACATGCGTATGCATGCATGTTCTTTGCATGCTCAAAAAATAATACAATAATCATGCATAAACTTGATGCACGATTTTTTCCTTGTACTAAGAATGTATATCATGCAATCCTGATGCATGAATATCCTTTCCTTTGTCCTAATGCACTATGATATAAAAACATACCCTTGAAGTGCAATAGAAAACTTACTCAATGGAAAGGAAATATGTATTTAAACTACCAAAATACATTCTTTGATGCACAAGGATCTTTTTGAAATCAAGTCTTTCCTTAATGCAAACTAATGCTTGGAATGAAAAATGGATTAATTCATTATTCTAATCTAGACTTAATCAATTGAAATCTTGGCTATTTCAATGTGCATCTATGATTAAGTGTAGAATAATGAAAACAAGATAAATCAAGCATTAAGGCCAAGCAGAAACTGGAAAATACTTAGCTTTGATCAAAGCTTCGTCCATCCCTTGATCCTTTGGAAGAGTGATTCATCCTCTTGATCCTTGCGAGGAGCTATTCACCATTCTTGGAGCTTCCTCATCAAGAAATAGTCTTGGATGACTTGGTCCGTCGTGGTCGACTAACTTCGGCCTCCGGATCTTCACTTCACAGCTCCAATTCCTTCAAGCTTTGCTCAATCTTTGATTCTTCTTGGATGGATGAGAGTTGGGCTTGCACTTCAGCTCTGCTTACTGCTTTAGGACACTCTGCTCTGCACTACAGAACAAGCAAATCCGGCTGGGTGCGTGGCTACGTGAGCCTCCTCCCAAAGAACCCATCTGAGTTCGATCCCTAGCAGATGCAGCGGGCACAGAAAGCGACGTTCTGTTTTGTTCCTTTCGGAAATCTTCTGCAACGCTCGGTTACAACAGAAGATGAATCTCTGCAGATGTTTGGAGCGTGAACGCCCGTCGACGTGATGGATAGGCGGCAATCCTCTAGTTGGGGGGTTGGGGGTTCGAATCCCCTATGCTTCACCAGAGAATATCACTTTTTAGATCTATAAATTAAGATCTACTTCAGCGCCGGCTCTGATCAATTTGCTGTGCTGCGGGTATAATCCCACGCGGTCGATGTGCCCTTGTGGTTAGAGCAACACGCTCCAAACGGAGGGGTGGGAGTTCGAATCCGGGCTCCCGCCATGCTTCCTCATCACCTTTTTTGACTTGCGCTGAGGAGGCTTTCATCCGCAAAATAGAGATTTATCAGTGGATCCGCCGAGACAGAAGCATACGACGTCGCTTGCTGAGTTGGATAAGATGTAGAACTCTTTAATGGATGGTTGCGGGTTCGAGTCTCACAGGCCGTCCCTCTATTACCCCACCAATATGAGTCCTTCTACTCATTTTGCAACCTCTATCTCGAGGTAGATCAGCCAAACGAATTTGGGACCACCTTCTGCACACCCGCAAGCGGCAAGAATGATTGCCTACAAAATTTAAATGACGAACGAGAGTGGATGATTGGTGAAATAAAGATCTACATATAGAGAGCATGAAGATGGTGAAATCTTTCAAGGTCTCCATGGAAGCATGAGGAAGATGATGAGCCTAGCAAGGTCACCATGAAAGCTTGCCTAGAGCTCTGATACCAATGCAAGAGAACAAGGATTACGACCACCACATGCTAGAGAGATGACTCTCCTCCCAACCAAATGCCTCTATATATATAGCTCTCTCCAGGGGACTACCTTCTTGGGCAGGTGGATACTAACCAGCCAAGTGTCAGCCATGTAACTACATGTGCGCCAAGTGTCCAGTGGATGCTTCTGGAAGGTTCTAGAGCTCTTTGGGCAAAATACTCTTCCCATGTACCTCATGGGGATTGAACCCAAGACCTCGTCCTTCACATCCTTGAGACTTAACCACTAAGCTAAGTGGTTCACTTGTTCACAAGAGCACAAGACCTCCTAGTAAGTCTAAACTCGAGATCTTTGGTCATACACACGGATGACCAAACGGTGTCCGATTTCAGATCTGTCTGAACCGGCCAGACCCTTGGATCATAGACTTACTTTATTACAGAGAGAGAGAGAGAGAGAGAGGGAGGGAGGGAGAGAGAGAGAGAGAGAGGGAGGGGAGGGAGAGAGAGGGAGAGAAAGGTTGGAGCATTTCTGAGCCCAAATGGCATTTTTACATACACATATGTTCCCCAAGGTGTGATAAAAGCAGTCTTTTCACGATCCTCTGAGTGTATTGATATTTGATTATAGCCACTAAATCCATCCATAAAGCTATATAATGCATGTCCAACCACTTCTTCAATGACCTGCTCTGCAAAAGGCATTGGGAAACCATCTGGAATGGTCACCTTGTTGAGTGCTCTAAAGTCAACACAAATTCTGATTTTATTAGTATTCTTCTTTGGTACTATAACCATAGGTGAGAGCCACTGTGAGTGTTCCACAGGAATGATGATTCCTGCATCCTCCATCTTCTGTATTTCCACATAGACAGCTTCAACATATTTTGGGTTAAGTCTATAACTCTTCCCTCTTATGGGTTTGGCTCCATCAACTAGAGGGATTCTATGCTATCCATAAGTTGCAGGCACTCCTTCTAAGTCTTTATAATGCCAGGCAAAAACATCTGTATAATGGGTCAAGAATGATTTTACCTTTTCAAGGAGCCCTGGGTGGCTCCACAACCAAGTGGCCACCAAAACTGGCCGATTATTGTCTTGAGTGCCTAATTGTATTTCTTTGACAGGATTTCTCTCTACCATACTATCTTCATGCTCATCTCCTTCCTTGTCTTCTTCCACTAGCTTTTCGTGCATTGCTTCATAAGCAGGTGTATTTAGGATTTCAATGTGTTCCTCTTGGTCTTGCATCCATCCTGCAGGGATTTCTTGAATCGAGAAGGAACACTCTTCACTAGAATCTTTTACCTTGCCTTTAACTTTAGTAACTTCCTTATTTGTGGTTGTTATGTCCTCCTCCAAGTTGTATTTGAGGGGTGTCTTCCTGCCCCTTCTGTGGTCTGTGATGGGCTCTCCCAATCCATCAACCTGGACTTTCTCCTCATCTTCATCATAACCTTTAGTCATGCAAGAATTATTAAGAAAAATTCCAAAACAAGAGGAAGAGTTGCCTGCTTGGAGCCAATTTAGAATATCCTCTTCTTCCTCGAAATCTATTTGGGGTTGATCCTTCGATTCTGGTTCCATGCATATGCCAACTGTTTGCATCATGCTGGTGTTTCCTTGATTATCTGGGCCCTCTTCTAAATGAATCTGTGTCAGCTCTTGCCCTTTCTTTTGTACCCACATAGTGTCCTTGCCCCAATCATGAATGACACTTGCATGCCTCAGCCATGGTCTTCCAATTAAGAGGGGAAATCCTCCTTCAACCTGGGGCAATCTTAAAACCACAAAATCCAGAATGAATAGATTACCTTGTACTTCAAGTGGAACTTTTGGGATCACTCCCAAGGGCCTTACTTTGCTCTGATCTGCCAAAGTAATAGTGAAATTTGCAGGCCTTGAAGGATGGGAGTCCAATCTTTTCCATTGTATGTTCAGGCATCAGGTTAATGCCAGAACCACCATCCACAATAACTCCTAAAAATTCATGACCTTTGATAGATACTGTCAGCCAAGGACTTTTATAATCTGTAAGGGGTGCTTCCCCTACAATTTTTCCTTTATGTAAAACAACAGTCTTTGCCACCAAACTTGTAGTGGAAGCTTCATCAATTATCTGCAATAACTCTGACCTGAATTTCCCATCCATCTTTATTAAATAAAAAATACTACCCTCCTTTTTCATGGACTTGAGTAGTTTTGAAGCCTCTGATTCCTTGAGAGCATGGGCTCCAGTTGACTTATCAAACTCCTCATGAGCCCTGTTGAAGGCATGCCCAATGGCATCACTGGTACATATGAGATCTCCTTTTTGCCTTGTATCTGCACCTGTGGTGGCTTTATCTTCAGATGGTTCTCTGTCTTGATTCCATTCCTTAATCTTTGATCCTTGTCCTATGTCTGCTTGAACCTTCCCCTTGCTTCTTGTCTGCACAGTCAAAGATTCTATTTCTTCTAACTGCACCACCCTGGTAGATGGTGATGGCTCATTGACTTGGTCAGACATTTCTTCTTTGTGCACAGAAATCATTTGAATATGGGTCCCGGATGAAGAGGCTTGATTCTTAGGACAACAATTTGTATAATGGTCTCTAGCCTGAGGGCAGTTCCTGCAAGGAGGGGCATTTTCTGGTAGGGTGCACCTACTTTGATAGTGCCCGCATTCTCCACATCTAAAACAGATGATTGGCCTCCTAGGACCATTGCCAAAGCTATTCCTATGTCTAGGATTATAGTTGTTACCTTGATTCGGTGCAGAAGCCATCACATTTGTGGGTGGTAGGGATCCTCCTTGAGTCCAGTATGTCGTTGCAGGCATTCCCCTTGATTGGCAATCATGGGCCTCATGACCAACCTTCCTGCATAATTGGCAAGTCACACTTAACAGAGGACATTCACTTACTATGTGACCTTGCTTGCTGCACATGGAACACCAAAGCCCACTCTTGATGCCACTCCCTTTGAGTTCCTGCAGCTCCTGTCGCAGCTGAGCTAATTCCTCTGCTTGGGCCTCCTCCTCCTTTTGGAGCTTTAGTGCTTCAATCTCCCTTCTCAACGGAGCAACAACATTCTCCTCCTCCTTGTAGGGCTTATTTCTTTTTAAGCCCTCCAGCTCCTTCCTTAGCTGGATCATTGGATCCTCCATTTCTATACCATATGTTGGTTGGGAAGAAGTTGCTCCATACTGGTGCCTTATCTACTCCAAGCGTGTAGCTTTGTTGATGAACTCCTCTATGGAGGCTATAGGTAACACTAATTCCTTTATTTTGCATTGGGTGGCCACTGGTAGGGGCTTAGCTAACCATTTCTTAACAAAAAAATCATGTGGTGGATCTGGCAATTTACCCATTAGTGCTTTGGCTCTAGTCACAAACTCTGGGAACTTTTCTCCTGGACCCAATCTCAAATTTTCTAGTTCTTCTATGATGATCTCCACATTGTTGCCATGCTGGAATTGTTTTTTAAATGCATCTTTCATCAAATCCCAAGTGGTAAAATGGTTTTCAGCAAACTGGCTGAACCACTTATCTGCTAATCCTTCTAATGTGGCAGGGAAGAAATAAAAAAGGCATCCTCCCTCCCGATTAAGCCTCTAGTCTTACATAGTGCCAAAAACCTTCTAATGTGTTCATCCGGATCCTCCTGAGCTAGGCCTTTGAAAGAAGGAAACTTTATATTTAATCTTGAGAGTAAGGTTTCCAAGTCTACCTGTCTTGCCATGCTCTTTACTGATGAGGTTGAAGATAGTGGACTGGAGTATCTTCTAACAACCTTCCTTCTTGTTTGCTTGCAGGTGACCCTCAATGTTTGGGACCGGGTTGCGGTCATGAGCAGCTCATAGCCCACTTAATATGAGACACTTGATAAGAATATTTACATTTTGGTTGATGAAGTAGCACTGTAGTAGCACTATAGACACGTGATCTCTTCTATACTTTGCACTTGGCTTCTCATAAGCTCAAATCTCCTTGGATGTCCCACCAGGCGTGCCAAATTTTGTTGGGGGGGATTCTTGGACAAGAAGGAGTTTGAGGGTTTGTAGGAGAAAAGGGAAAGACAAGAAGAGAAAATACACCCTGGAAGTCTCTGTCGATTGATTACACTAAGACAATTACAATGTTGAAGCACAATACAAGCCAATACTTCTGTGCAAAATCCCACAGAGTGCTCAATTACAAATTACCAAATACCCAAAGTCTTCTTGCTGCCGGCCTCCTCTGCACCAGACCTCCACCTGCTTCAAGCTTACCCTTGTGCACACCTTGCACCAAGCTTCCACTAAGGGGGAGGAATGAATACCTTCTGTCGGCATGCGCACACTACAAGGAGACCTTGAGATCCTTGGGAGACTAGCTTAGCACTCTCTGCACAATCCCTTAGTCCCTCTCCATGCACTCCTTCAACTCCACTTCTCTGCATCGCATACTGGTGACTCTTGCACTTCTCTCTCTTGCTTCACTTAGACTATGCCTCTCTTGCTTACTCTAAGGATTGTCCAAGAATAGTCCTTGCCTTCATTTTAGTGTGTCGATTCTCGTACACTCCTAACTCTCCTAACTGCAAGTGTATCTTGGTGTCCCTTTGATGTCCCAAGATTTTCCTTTTTAAGTGGCAGCCAACGAATCCCTCTTTTGTCCTCTAATGACTTTAGGCTAAAAGCAAAATTTTAATTGGGGGCCATACTTTCACTTCTGCGATGCCGCTTCATATACCTTCACATTTTCTTTCAATTCTTCAAATGTGCAAATAAGGGAGGGTTCACCTGAACCTTCCAAAACACTTTAGAAACACTTTGAACCTTAGGGGAATTAGAGAAATACCTCTACAACCTGCAACCACTTTCTCCAATTCACCCTTTGTAGACAATACTTGTGCACTACCTGTGCACTTTGATACTGCACTTTGAACACTTTGACTTTACCCCTATTGGCTTTGACTTTGACTATGTTGACTTTGACTTACCTGACCTTTTATGGGCTCAATAGGACCGTCTTACAAAGATGGCACATTTTCTTCCCATGAGGAAAAATGTACAGCTTTGCATGGTGCTAAACTTTTCATAAAAGAAATTTTTAGGTTACGTGGTATACCCAAAAGTATAATTTCTGATAGGGATGCAAGGTTCACATCTAATTTTTGGAAAGCAACATTTCAATCCATAGGAACATAATTACGCATGAGTACTGCATTTCATCCTCAAACCGATGGTGAGACCGAGAGGGTTAATAGGGTGCTTGAGGATATGTTATGCATGTATGTGAATGATAAGCAAAACAATTGGACTGAATATTTGCCTTTGGTTGAGTATGCATATAATAGTGCATGACATTACTCTATTAAGATGTCACCTTTTGAAGCAGTGTATGGTTATAATTGCTTGCTGCCGCATTCACTTTTTAATTCATAGAATCAGGTTGAAATATCCAAGCAGATGCTTGGAAACATGGACTTGGAGCTAAATAAGGTAAGGAAAAACATGAAAGATGCACAGAAACATCAGAGATTATATCATGATCTCAAAAAGAGATCCTTGGAATTTAGAACAAATGATCTGGTTTTTTTGAAAGCGAGACCTTCTAAATCAAATCTGGTTTTAGGCAAAGATCGTCCATTGTCTCCTCGTTATACTGGTCCTTTCAAAATCGTAAAGAAAGTTGGTTGCATATTTACTTGACCTACCTAACACTTTGAAAATTCATCCAGTCTTCCATGTTGGATTACTTAAAAAGTATGTTCCTAATGCTGATCATGTTTTGCAGGACAAATCTAAGTTGAAGGAAGATGCCACTTTTGAGCTTCAACCAGAAGTTATAATGGATAGGAGAATTAGACATCTTAGGAATCGTGAAATAGTGGAAATTTTAGTAAAGTGGTTTGCATATCCTATTGAAGATTCAACATGGGTTGGTTTAGATGAGTTTATGGAACATTATCCTTCTTTCCAACTCTGAGGACAAAGTTCTTAAAAGAGGGGGAGAATTGTAAGATGCCACATTGATTTTCCACCCAGGAAAAAAAAAAGATGTGTAGGTAATAATGAAATTTTATGTTTAGGATATTCTGATCATGTCTGCAAAATTTTGTAGCAATAAGTTTTTCATTCTCTCTCTAGAAAGTTGTCACATGAAATTTGTATGTTAAATTTGAGCATGAAGATGAAGGATGATAAATGATACCCATGAGGTGATTTGGAGAGGGAATGACTGACAATGTGCTAGTAACTGATAGTAATAGGCCAATAATTGTTGGAAGGGGTTCTGAACATTGTTCTAACCACATGGAGGCCAAAAGAAAAATTCCAAAAAGTTGTGATAGAACATCATAAAGTGGTTAAAGAACATTAACCAAGAGAGATAGTCCCTATACATCTAGAGATTCCAATCGAATGAATCAAAACAATTTAAGGTACCTTAGAAGTCTGAATTGGTTACACATAGTTTTGGTTCTTCCTTCTCGCTTTCCAAAACTTTTGGGAATGACTTAGATAGAGTATCTAAATAATTTCAAGAAAGGTCATTATTAGGTAATTAAAGATGCTAAGTCTAAGTTGATCATCCATTTGGGTTTTCTATGTAGCACAACTCCAATGGATAAAGAAAGATCTCAAAGTTCTCTAAAAGTGCTCATAACACTCTTGAAGAGAAAATAGTTAGGAATTTCTCATATGATTGAAAAATCCCCAAGAAGCAAAAGCTTAGTCTTTGAAAAACATGTCGTGAGTTAGACAAAATTTGTTTAGAAATTCTTTTGGTTTAGTTGATTCAAAAGTTGACCAAAGGTATAAGGAACACTTTCTCCTATATTCGACATGGTACTTTGAACCCGGTTGGACAAAGTACTCCTTCAACTAGGTCATAAGTCAATTAAACGTTGGTTCGAAGGGGACTATGGGACAAACATCTAAGTTAGATGTTTCGGCCAATTAGAATTACAATTTGATTTCTAGACCAAATTTAAATGAAATAGAAGTTTTCAAAATCTTGATGGGGATAGAAATCCTACCCTAGTTGATAGGTCCATGCACTACATGATGCCCAATGATGGACTAGTATCTTGAATCCAACCATTTCACATGTTAGTGGCTACATGGCACAAAGAAATGAATTGGGACGGGATGTTTTCTAATCCACCCTTGTCATTAATTCCCGACTTTGCACTTGGATCAATTTATCAAGTGCAAAGCCACTTGGTATCATGAATCATTTGGGCAGGCATAAGACAATAGATTCCTCTCTATTCATTTGGAATACAAGGTGAAACTCACTAGAGAGATGAAAACATGTTCTTGTAGACTAGAACATGAGGCTTGAGGATATGTCTAGAACTTTTTATATAGCTCTATTTTCAAGGCCAAGAATGTTTTCAAAGGGGGAAAGAATGTTATAAAATAAGTTTATGACATGAGCATCCGATTGTTTTAGAGAGAACTGAAATCGAACATTGTTTTGTCATTCTTGTGTAGGGCCAAAGTTTCGAGATTAGACTTAAATATAGGTTCAAATGTTCTAAAACAAGCAAGTAGCATGGCTTAGTGGTTAAGTTTAAATGAATGGGAAGGATGAGGACTTGGGTTCAATTCCTATGGGAGTGATGGGAGACTATTTTGTCACAAAGCATCCACTTGAGCTAACTCTAGTTAATAACTAGAACACTTGGAGGACATCTAGTTACATGGCCGACACTTGGATGGATAGTATCAACTTGCGAGAGCGGGCAGTCTCTTGGAGAGAGCTATATATAGAGGCATAAGGTTGGAGTTTTTCATACGTTGCATCTCACTACCTCTCCTACACATAAACACGACATCTCAATCTTAACGAAAGACTTCACAACGAGCTCCTTCTAAAGACTTCAATCTCGAACAAAAGATCAAGAGCACGGCCTAAAGTTGATATACATTTTGCCTATCAAGAGCCATTTGTCTTCCAAAAATGGGTATTTTTAGAAATGTTTTATCAAATGAGAGGCTGAGATTGATAATTTGCCTTTCATTTTCTATGAAGATATCAAAATTCCTCATTTGCTTTTCACTTTTTTTAAAATGGAGGTTCAACCAAAGCACGACCCCGAGCTTTAACTTTGAAATTACAATTGTACAGAGTGAAGATTTGGGCATAGTACCCACGGGACCCCTCTTATCCCACAAGAACAGGGATTACACTAGTTTTGGGCATAGTACCCATGAGACCCCCCTTATCCCACAAGACGCCCCGGAGCTTTAACTTTGAAATTACAATTGTATAGAGTGAAGATTTGGACATAGTACCCACGGGACCCCCCTTATCCCACAAGAACAGGGATTACATTGGTTTTGGGCATAGTACCCACAAGACCCCCCTTATCCCACAAGAACAAGGATTACACTGGTTTTCAACTAGTTTCATCTAGTTATATTGGCCTTAGGCCCACATGTTGTCTTGCCATAGGAAGGGGTTGAACCCTCACCCCGCCTCAAGAGGCGAAATGCCCAACCACCTAGCCCAAGGCACGCGGACTGCCTTTCATTTTCTATGAAAGAAAGTAGAAGGATTAACCCGGCACATGACATTTTGTCCTGTCCGTCAAAATTTAGGCCGATTGGAGAGATGATGTGAGAGATGAATTTCCCGACATCAAGCCCACTGTTAGTGAACTTGAAATTACTTGAAATTTTGTTAGAGCCTGACCGCCTAAAAGCCCACAATTTAGGGCTGAGATGGGTCCTACGCTCCAAAAGGCCGCAAAGTCCACATGGGCATTAGAAACGTAAGCATATCCGTATATAAAAAAAGCGACGAAAACAATGGGGTATGATTTCCGCCCATAAATTGGACTTCCAATCAACGCCTTGCGTCTCGTTCGCTGGTTTCCCGCTTCTCAGGCCTCTCTGGTTGTTCGAGGTTTTCGTTTCTCCTTGAAGGATCGCTTTGCGATGTTTTTACGTCTTGCATTTGTAGTTTTCATCTGCAATTTTCTTTGCAGCCTCTCATGATTCGTGAATAACTTGTATCGAATTGCTGCCGCTGTATTTCTGAAATAAGTCCTTCAGTTGTTCACGCTTTTCTCTGCGCAGATTCTATTTCTGTTTGGCATGGACGTTGCGTTTAATGAAGAAAACGAGGATCCGGTAACAAAGTCTCACGATCCTTTTGCAGTAAGTACTCTTCATGTCCTCTTTCATCTCTTCCGCCCTTTTTTTCCCGCTTTAGGAGTGTTTATGCTCTCTTTGTCATGCAATATTTTTCTATCTCTTCCTGAAGATCATAATATCCATATCCAATCCTTACATTTTGTCTGTATTTTTTTATTTTCGGTTTTTCTTTTTTCTGCAATGATGTGTATTTGTCTGATTGTATTTTCTTGTGCATATTCATGAACGCCATCGATGCAATTATTTCCACTGTGCATTCAGATCCCTTCTTTGAATTTTTCTTCGCTACTGCACGTTGGACGTAGGGTTTCTACCTCATCGTGTTCCGTGCATTTATTGCACGTCTCACACAGGTGCGCGTAGGCGTGCTTTTCATCGTAATGATTGATAATCATGTATTTAATAATAAATCATTTTTCAATGTGATGTCATCCAGACGCGTAGCAGTGCAGACTTGCGTTTGGTAGCCCGCCATCCTGAGGTTTATGGGCCATCAGATGACTCCTTTGTTCTTGTTGACGCTCTTCTGGCAGAAAAGGCACACTTGAGGGAGCTTCATCCACGTTTATGTGTGGAAGTGGGTTGTGGTAGCGGTTATGTCATTACTTCTCTAGCGCTTATGCTTGGTAATGGCAAGGAAAACATAAAATATATTGCGAGTGATATAAGTGAAGCAGCTCTAAAGGCAACTGCAATAACTCTGAAGGCCCACGGTTTATGTGCAGAACTTTACAAAGTAGATTTGATTTCAGGACTCGAAAAACGATTAGCAGGAGCTGTTGATGTGCTTATCTTCAATCCTCCATGTGTGCCCACTCTAGATGAAGAAGTGGGTACCTCAGCTTGGGCAGGTGGTAATAAAGGTCGCGTTGTGATAGATCGCATGCTAAAGACAGTTGATTCAATACTTTCAAAGAAGGGGCGGTTCTACCTCGTCACCGTAACTGCAAACAATCCAGGTGAAATCTGCCAGATTATGCGGCGGAAGGGATTTTCATCAAGAATTGTAATCCAGCGGCATAGTGAGGAGGAGAGCTTGCATGTGCTGAAGTTTTGGAGAGAAAAACTTGATCATTCATCAGGCTCAGACAAGTCATTGTTATACTCAAGATGTGCCTCAGCATTACACGTATCATTGTCTCATCGCCTGTCTCGCTTGGTTTCCTTCAAGTAATTGCTAGTTCCCTTAATACAAGATATACATTTTCCCTTCTTGAACTTCTGAATAGAAATTGTAAAACAGACAGCACAAGCTCGTCACTTGGGTACATCCATGAATACTCAAGTTGTGTGTTTAATAGAAGTACACATGTATATAAACAAACTTTTTTGGCTTGTCAATATTGGATGTGCAGTGTGTGTGGCTTTGGTAGAAATTCGCTTGTTCTTTGAGCTCTGAATTAAAGCCAACATTATCAAGGCGACTTATACATTGCCTACACAAAAATAGTCAGGAATATATGATATAATGTTACAACGGATGGGTAGCATGTGGTCTGTCCGTTCAGTGCCAGTGTTTTTCGAATCAATTAGTGGACCGTATGAATACACTTATACTCAGGTAGAAAATCCATGATGCTGCAAATATGGAAATTATGGTATATAATGTTTGTTACCTAAATTTGCAAAATTTCAACTTTCCCAACGTGTCTATAGTAGCAGGTGGCAACGCTTTTACAAGCACTTGTTAAACCCATCCTTGAAAGATAAAGGTATGCTTAAACAATATCTCCAGCAAAGTCTAATTTTCTATGCCTGGGTGTTGGAAAAGTGCTTAATTGTGTCACATGGTCTGTAGTAACCAAAAGGCTATCACGTATTTTCTTCTTGATGTTTTGTTGAAGTGTCTGAATTGTTTGACCGTATGCAGTGTTTCTGTAGCTATGTTCATCTACTGTTTTTGAAGTATATAAATTTCAAATCTAACATTTAATCCTAGAATTCCATAATCTTAGAACCATGATGGTACTACTGACAGGTTGCTTGATTTGTCCTTAGCAGGTTTGAGTGGTTTGCTTTTCTTTGAGCTCAGTCTTCGGAATGTGCATGTAAACTATTGTCTGATCTAAATAAAAAGAAGCCTTTTTCAGTCTTATAAAATGAAAACGATATTCATTTGATATTCATTTTCGATAGAACTTTGTCGACAGTTTGACATGTACATAGTATGTCTGGTAGTTTAGAGGTTATCACCTTAAAAGTGATAGCAATCTCATGTTAGAGAGAGAGAGAGAGAGAGAGAGAGAGAGAGGAGGGGGAAGGGGGGGGAGGGAGAGGGAGAGAGAGGGGGGGAGCTATTGAAATATCAAGCTCAACATGTGATGATACGTGCCACTTTTCTCTTCTCTAACATGGATAGTGGTTATGTTGATATATGTGACGAATATTTTCGGTGAGATGCACTAAATTCAACTACCATGAGTGATGAAACACTTGTTTCTTTCCAACTCACTCATTTGTGGGCATTAGGGTTTTCCATATGTAATAGAATAATAAGAAGAAGATCATTCTTCCTTGCCTCAATATTTATTTGCTTCTCTCTATGTGTGAGAGAGTATGCGAGAGCTCTTTTCCTTATATTTTTTTCTTAACATGATATCACAGTCAATGTCGCTTTAGAGAGTTCGTGAAGAAGATAAATATTAATGAGTTCATGAGAAGGCATAGAGAATGCATGCTTCAAAGATGATCTCAAATTCCTATGAAGTTTCATGTGTAGGTAGAAAACACCAAGTTATTTTCAAGATGTTATGTTTTTAAGGGAGCTTATTTTGATCAAATTTCTGATTTAGAGCTATCTCAACTACCATTTAGAACATACAATGTAGAACCCACACAAAAAATAGGTGAGTTTGCAAAATTCTAAATTGCATTATGTTTGACATCTTCAAAATGGTTCAGATCTAGTTGATGCGATTCTGTGTATTGTTTATACATGATTTTTTTTTGAGTACATATTGTCAAGTCACAGTACGATAATGTAGAAGTACTACTTCTAGTGATTTCATAGTATTGTAAATTATTGGAAATATGGAAAATACTAATGGAATAAGCCACCTTATGAGTGATAATCTAGACGAGCAATTTTCATGCTTGGAGATTCTGAATGATGACTTTTTTGGTTTTAAAAGGCAAGTAGAAGTCAAAGGAGGCAATGAAACCCCCCCCCCCCCCCCCCCCCCCCCCCCCACTTACCAAAGAGAAATCACACTGTAGACTAGTTAAGAGCATATGAAAATTGGAATCAAGGAGCATGGAAGTTAATGCATTGGCTATTTTTTAGCATACAAGATAGCATGATTGGGCACATACATGATGCCAAAACTCCAAAAGATATTTGGACCAATTTGTTCACATTATATGAGATCAATACAAAGGCATAGGTTTTTCAACTCAAGAATGAGCTACATATACTAGAGGAAAAAATCATGTCGGTTAGGGACTACACCTTATTAGCAAAAGTATGTGTGAATCAATTGCATTTATTGGCACAGATGTGATAAGGTTGAAGTGTGCCTTCGTTGTTTAAGAGCTGCATATAAGCAGTTTAGAACTTCTATTTATGTTTGAGTTTGAGGTTAGTGGAAGCACACGAACATCACAAGGAAGAAGAAGAAGAATGGATGACAATAGACAATAATGAATGTATTACCAAGTGAATGTACAAAGATAAGTGACTCATTAGGGTAAAAGGCATATATACAATTTGGGGGAAAGAACCTCCTAGGGTTCCTCACACTTGCCAATGTGCTCTGACTGTCAGTGAAGATGGTGAGGGAAGAAGAATGACCAACACCCAAATCAACCAAAAGGTGTCTGAGCCACACAAACTCAATAGTCATTGTGAAAGATGCCCTATACTCAGCCTCACAACTAGAAGTGGACACAGTAGGATGCTCCGTGCTTAACCAAGATATGCATGAGCTACCAAACATTAAGCAAAAACTACTAGTGGGCACACTAGTGTCATAGCAATGAGCCTAGTCAGAGTCAGAAAAAGCATGCAAATTTGGTAGTAGTGATCCCCCCTTGGGATAAAACAATCCAAGTAGCCAAGTACCGCTCCGGTAGCAGAAGATGTTCTTAATTTCATGCCAATGCTTGACACATGGGCAATGCATAAACCTGCTTATCTAAGAGACAACAAATGGAATATCAAGCTGCATTATGCATAAGTAAATTAAGCACCCAATAGCCTCATGATAGAGATCACCATCAAATGCATCTCCAACATCATGAAAACTCAACCATAAACATGTTTCCATAGGAGTGGCAATAGGTTTGAATTATTCAAGGCCAAAATGCATAAAGTGAATGCCCAAATAATGATGCAAATGCCCCAAATTTGACATCTCAAAAGAGGCATGCAAATCAGCCTTAAAATTAGAAATATGCTTCTCATTAGGACCAGTGAGAAACATGCCATCAACATAGATAACAATGATAAAAAACACATCATTTGCACGCTTAACCTATAAGGTGCTCTCAGTTGGAATCTTCTCAAAACGATGTGCAATAAAGTACACATGTATTTTTTCACCATTCAAAAATGTAGTTTTAATGTCTAATTGATATACATTCCAACCATGATGAGCTACAAGTGCACAACTACTATGAGAGGTAGTCATTTGGCATGTTTGAGCAAAGGTCTCATCAAAATCAATGTCTCTCTGTTGAGCATAACCTTTTGCAACAAACCTAGCCTTATACCTATCAACTGTTCCATCACGCTTACGCTTCAACTTGTATACCCATTTAGTGCCAATGGCCTTTTTGCCTGGAGGCAAATCACATAAAGAATAAGTACCATTCTTCATAATGGCATCATATTTTGATCACATAACAGCCATCCAATTTTTTGAATTTTGTGCTTCATCAAAAGAAATAGGCTCAGTCTCATCACAAAGACTAGAAGCAACCATTGCATAGCAATCTCACACAAAAGAAGCACTATGAGAGCCTGAATGAGTATGATATGAGAGAGGTGCATCTAATTTGCTATCTCATAAAGTCTGGACCAACCATTTAGACATAGTTTTTCCCTAATTTCTAATGTATATCAACTCTCTCATCAGCAAGTGCATCATGTAAATATGCATCATAAATGGAATGATCTACATCATCATGTGAAACCTATAAAGGCTAAGAAATTGCCTCATTTAGACCAACATTTGATTGTCCACATATAAAAAGAGGTAGAAAGGTGTTATACACAACTTTGGAGCTAAGTGATGTATTGCATCTTCCACAAAAATAACATAATGACAAACCAAGATACGCTTAGTCTCTGGATGTGCAGTGAACAAGAACCCCTCGGGCACTTGTATATATGTCTATAACCCTAACATGTTACTTATCAATTATGACTAGGTTAGTTGCTATAACACTCATATGTCCACTAATGGTTTTTTCTTCATACTTGGTAGCTCGTGCATATCTTGTTTGAGTAAGAAGTTGCCTACAGTGGCCACTTCTAGTTGTGAGGTTGAGTATAGGGCAACTTTATCATCCAATTTCTTGTGTTGTTTTTCAGGAACTAATGCATATGTTAGACAACCAAAGACATGTAGATGAGCAAAAAATGGCTCGCAACCATGCCAAGCCTCATATGGAGTGATAGACTACCGTGCTTTGGAAAAATTCATCAATATAGTTACAAAGAAAGGTATTTCCCAAAAGAAGGTGTCTATATAGGACCACAAACATCACTATGATCAAGCTATAATTTTTTAGTACCTCCAACCAAACCATCTTTTGGGGAGGAAGAGTGTTGTATTTTTCCCAAAATATAGCCTTCACAAACATGTTTACAAGGTGTCTCAAGTTTGGGCAAAGAAGAAACCATTTTTAGATTTTTGTAGGCATAGTAAACTAGCAAAACTCAAATGCCCAAAGCGTGCATGCCAAAGCTTTGCATCTGAGATAACCTAAGAATTTTGTACTAAACATGTCAAATCATTTACATATTTTTCATAGTCTATGAGCTTATACAACCCACAACATAAAATGCTGGAATCAATAATGTCATTGCCATTTGAGAGGTCATGAACTATACATCTGTCATCAACAAATTTGACAGCCAAGCTGATCTTGGCTAATGTTGAAACTAATAACATATTTTTCTTGATCCCTAGCACAAACAAAGCAATTGACAATGTGAAATAACTACCATCAATAGTATTCAGAATGATCTTAACAACTCCCATTATAGGATAAGAGGAGTTTTTAGTGCATGTAATAGTATTCCTTGTAGGGGTAGGCTCAAGTGAACTAAAGAAACTGTGCTTCAAGGTAATATGTTTGGTTGCCCCACTGACAAAGTACCAAACATTTGAGTCTACTATAGAAATACATTGTTCATGAGAAGATGGATCATAGATGCAAACAATGGTAAATGCCTATTCTTCATTTTGCACAAGATTAGTAGATTCTATTTTAGGTATAGAGGCCTCTGCAAAAACCATTTCTGCCTCTTTCTTCTTTGCCTCTTTTGTAGCGAGTTTTGGACAACTCTTTATGAAATGAACATTTCCTTTACAATATTTGCAAAGTTTTTTTTGATTTTTCCGTTTTCTTCTTGTCTTTGTCTTCCCTTTTTGATACCACTTTTCCATTTTTGACTAGCTAAGAAAGCTTGATCTGCAACAGGCATAATGGATCTGTTCTGCCTAGACTAATCTTCCTACAATAAAAAAGAGAATAACTTCTCAAATGCTAAGGCATTTGCATTTCCTTTCATCCTCAACTGAAGAGTAGAAGCAGTACTCTAATATGAATAAGGAAGATCATTAAGAACCATTTGCACAAGTGAACTATCTAGCAAGACTTCATCTGCACAAATCATTTGCTCTTTCAAATCTTTGACCTTTGTGAAAAAAGTATCCATAGAATCTCCTTCATTCATATGCTCACTTTGCAACTATTTTCGGGGGTAAGCAACACGAGCCTCATTTCTTGCCTGGTATAAAGTGGTAAGTGTATCCCGAGTATCCTTTGTTGTTTTTCACGAGTGAATATGAGGGATAATGGCACATTTGGCAGACAAAGCTATCAATGCATGTCCTTGAGCATCTTTGCCATCACATCGAAGTTGCTCTATGATAGGTGCAACATGAACTATAGCACTAATAGGAATTCAAAGATCATCTTTAATGCCATTTGCATCACCTTCAATAATTGTATTTGTAGGTGTAGTAGGTCATTTTTCAACATCCTACACAATATTCCATAGTCCTTTTGCCACCAATACATGAGGCATCATACACGACCATAACTGGTAATTAGTGCTATCCAAGATGTCCTCAATAATCCACGTACAAAACATACAAATTACACCATTGCTTTCAACTATGGCCATTGAGTAAAATACCTTAATGCAGAAAAATGACTGTATCTCAAAAAGTTGAATAGAAGTACCCTATCGAGCTCTGCTAAAAGGGTGTAATTGCCTGCATAGGCACTATGATAGTTCCGACCGAAGCGAGCTCAAATCAAAATTTTTGACACCACAAAGCGAAGCAGTTTTGAAGTCCTAATTTCCCTGAGTATGCTCATCAATTTTCATGCGATTCTGAGACTGTGACCAGAGGGGTGTCAACGACGTCCTAGATGAAGTGGGGACCTGCTCTGATACCAATTTTTGGAGTTTGGGTTCAACAAAAGCACACAAACAACACAAGGAAGAAGAAGAAGCTTGGATCACAACACACAATATTAAATGTATTAGAAAGTGAATGTATAAAAATAAGTGACCCATTAGGGTTACAAGCGTATATACAAGCCAAGGGAAAAAACCTCTTAAGGAGGGAAAAAAGTGCCCTGACATTCCTAGTGTGTTCACACACATCACTACCAAAATATATCATCAATTTAGACCTAGGAAAATATTCCAATTTTTGTTGATCTTGTGTCGAGCTGGACAATTGAAGAAAAGAACCTTGGTGAAGACTCAAACTCCCAAGGAAAAGCTAGTTATGAGTAGGTATTCTACTCTTGTGAAGAAAGAGGCCGGGGTAGAGGCTTTGGAAGTGGATGAAGAAACAATAACTAGGATCAAGATAAAAATCAAACTAATGCAAGAGGTCGAGGAAAATTTTGAGGTAACGGGATCCAAAGAGGTTGCAAAAAATTCCAAAGAAATGATTCACTTAATGATAGTAATAATGCTAGAATTTTGGTAAACTTGGTCACTTTTTAATGTGATTGCAGGTTGAAGAATCAAAACAAAAGAAAACAACAAGACAAGTATGCATCCACAAGTGTAGATGATTTAGAGAAACTATTTATGGTCCAACATCATATGATGAACACAATGTATGTTGATGTTTCAAAATCAAAATGATAATTTTTGATATGTTGATTCAAGTGAGTCAAACCACATGACCAACCATGCATAATGGTTTAGTAATTTGTAGAAATGATTAGTTCTTGGATTTGTTGAAATGAGGGATGAGTACATCACATCCTATTAAGCATACAAAAAATATAGCACTATTCATGGAGGATGGGAAGGTAAAACATCTTGTTGATGTATTGTACATTCCTAACATTAAAAAACCTAGTTTCTGTTAGGAAAATGCTTGACTAGGGCTTACATGTTAGGTTCTATTTTGATGGCTTATCTATAGAAGAGTAGAAGAAGAATGGAAGGCTGATTTTGAAAGGGAACAAAGTGGGTAGGATGTTTACCTTGAATGTGAAAATCCCTAAAATGGATGTAGATTTTCCAAAGGTCTAGGTGCTATTGTTGACATAGAGATATGCCACAAATGGATTCGAAGATGTTGAAATTGATGTACTCAAAAGAGCTAGTCAACTGATTATGTTGTATAAAAACATGGATTTGGAAAGCTAAACATATGTGTTCTAAGGTTTAGAAGTGTTGGAAATAACCCTTGGGTTCTAGTTGAACACCTGGATTTATGTATTTCTAGTTGAAGGGCTTTGAACCTTAGGATTTTTTTTTCTAAGGGTATGGTGTTTAGCCCTTAGGGAAGCTTCTCAATACTTTTTGACTTGCACATACAAGCTTGTGAGATCTTCTTTTAGAATTCATATGGAGGCCACGTGATTCCATTCCAAGGTTAGAAACCCTTTGATTAGCATGCATGTGGAAGGGACACTTGGTAAGATCTCCTCATATTTCCCCCCTTCTCCTAGAGGTATATATATTGGTGGAGTTGGTTGGGTTGATACATGCATCTCTCACCCCATGTGGGATAGAGATAGTGGTTTGTCTAGGGAGATTATGATCTTGAGTAGCTTAGGCAAGATAGTTATTCAGCTATTATCTTCTAGTAGAGTTTGTAGTATTAGAGACTGTTTCCATGGAAGCTTGCATTTTTATGAGAACATATATGATGATCTCACCTTAGGAGTAGTCCACCATGTGAGTATTTATGGCCCTTCTATTTTTTTCAAAAGACAACACCACACTCTGTAGCTCATTTGGAGCTCAAGAACCTTGAATCAAATCTTCCCCTACAATAAAGGCCCCCCAAGTGCCCTTATTGGCAGCCAAAATGGATACCCATTAGGACATGCACATTTTTCACTGAGAACATAACTGTCAAGCCCCAACACATAGCTGTGTGAGAGGGAAGCATCTTGGCTCCGTTTGTCTTAGGAGATGAAGACATTACACTTCACATGTTCGTCTTATAGCCTATGAGCACGTAGTTTGACATTGCCTACATGATAAATCCATGCCTCAAGCTTTTTCAAAAAGTTTTCCTCCTCTTCCTCTAGGAATGGTGCACATACCTTTGTAATTTAATAGTCATGGTCTTCTTCTGAGAGCCATCTATTATTTGGTATATGCCAAGGAGATGCTAAGAAGCTTCTCACATGCTCGTGTGGTAGCAAAGGTGTTGGAGAGCATCATGTGGAAGTTTTCTTATGTGTCCATTTTTGGAGAACATCAAAAGAAGAGGTCTTGTTTCATCTCTCATATGCTTCATGATGAAAGATCATGGATGAAGCAATTGGAAATAAAATGGAGGATGGCTTTTCGCAAGCATCGAGTGAAGGACTAATAGCCATATCAAGGTAAGTATTTGTTCTAGTTATGATTGTTTTTCCTTATCCTTAATTCTCTTTGCATACATTCCTAATTGAAACATAATTTAGTACTTCAATTACTGAAGTGAACATATAAAGATTAATTTATTCTCAACTTTTAGATTTTGAGAGGGAATCAAGCGCCCCAAGCACTTGCATCCATCTACACATTGAGAAGAAAGAATGTATGTGCATTTTTTCTTGCCTAGAGATGGTTTGAATGCACAAAAAGTACAAAGCCTTCTTTTTTGCACACCTCAAGTTTTATCTTCATTCCCTACATAAACAAAGGCACGAGCATAATCATGAAGATGCATAAAAAGGAAAGCACATGCTGGGCACATGGAGATGAGCTTTGAGCTCTCCCCCTACCTTGTCTTCCTCCTCTACCTCTTCCTCTTGAGCCTCTACCTCTACCTCTACCTCTACCTCTACCTCTACCTCTACCTCTACCTCTACCTCCAAAGTTTGCTTGAGAGGTGGTACCCTCATCGTTCTTGTTCTTATATGTATAGAGAGTAGATGATTGATTACCTTTTGATTTGTATCCATTATTCATAAGCTTTGCCTCATGTGTGAAAAAGTTTCCCATGAGGATGTTGAAATTAGGAACCTGCATATCCATGTAGAGGTCCATGGTTGTGGAGAAAGCTTCCCATTTGTCATCTGCCTTTATTCCATTGATCACTTGCCTTACTAGCTGCTCTTCATCAATGATTTCTCCAATGCTTCCAAGTTGGTCTGCTATGTCCATTTTGGTGACAAAATCAATCACACTTTGCTTGGGAATCTTCTTGAGTGTGGTGAATTCCATCCACAGTTGATTCTTCTTTGCCTTGGTACTTGATGAGAAGAACGCTTCAAGAGCATTCCAAGTTTCTTGTGACATCTTGCAGCTCCTAATGTGTGGAAGTAAAAAATCAAAGATTGAGTTAAGAATGTATGACCTTGCTAGAGCATCCTTTGAGCACCATGTGGTTAGCCTTTCTTATTCTTCTTGTGTCAGTTGACCCTTGCTTCTTGAGGATTGGCATCATCTCATCTCTAGATATGTAACCATAGAAGTTTATCCCTTGAAGGTAAGCTTCCATTCTGAGTGACCAAGATGAGTAGTTACCTCGATCCAATTCGTCTATGGATGAAGGAAATCCATCTCCCATGTTGATTTGTTGTTGCTCTAATACCACTGTGAGGAGATGGATAGATAGGTTCCAAAGATGAGCTGGTGTTGCACAAAACTTGCTCTACACTTTCCAATTTAACTCCAAGGATGCTTAATAAACTTCTTTATCTTCACAATGATGCATTTAAAACCACCAAGCACTTTGGAGCATCATCCTGAATTGCTTGCATCAGAATAGATAATTTGAATATGCAAGAAATATGAATAACCTTCTATTTTGGGAATAGGTCACAATATTATGCTCAAAGCTCATAATTTGGTATGAATTGACCAGAGAGCTTCTGCACTCATCTAATTGGTGTATAGATAATTAAAAAAAGTTATTTCATCAATTTAGCTGTACAATACACTGAAAAATGAATCTAACAAGTTAGGGAGGTCATCCTCACTTTTTTAGGATCTAGAATGTGTGCAAACACGATCACCTTCCTTACTTCATATCTCAAGATCTTCCAAACCAAACTTAACCAAACTTGATATTCAGATAGTAGACACTTCAATCTAACTATCCCAAGTTGAATTATAGCAAATGAGTGAGTATACATAGATAAGCTGATTCCATAAGGTCACTATAATGATGAAGATGCAACAATAGATAGTAGATAGAAATGTACTTGAAGAAATGTATCAAAATGTATACGCTGATGAACATATGATACAAGAAAAGTGTAATGGACTAGACATAGGTAGTGTGAGCTCAATGTAGGCTCAGGCTTTTAGCTCAATGCCTCTTAGAAAGATTCACATATCCTGCGACTAAAAATATGTGTATTTATACACATGTTCTAAGTTTGAATTTGAATTTTTCCTCACCTAAAAGTGATCCTTCACTTTAGGAACATGATTGATTTGATTCCTTCATCAACTAAGTCGTGGGTTCACTCTCCTAACTTCACAAGATTCCATCTTCTTTTGTCTTATATAATTATCAAAAGTAACTATGCTCAAAATGACAAGCATGGGTTCACATGTAGTTCTCTCTCGTGAGGTAATAAAAGAATGTGTATTCATGAATAATTAGCAAAGACCTTAGGCTTGCTAGTTGTACCAACAAGAAGAACTTCAAGAGTGAGTAAACAACCTCAAAGGTATACTTAGGAATCTTTTATGAATACTCATTATGCTCTTATGACAAAGGTTGAACACGAAAATGAGCTTTGTTATGATGAGGGGAAAGGAGATGGAAAGCAGGAGAACGCAATGAAAGAAGAAATAGAAACACTAAAAGATAAGAAGAATTGGACTTTAATTCCAAAGACACAAAAAAAATTAATTGGTTGCACCTGGGTTTTTAAGATTAAAAGAAATAGTGATGGTAGTGTATCAAGATACAAGGCTAGACTTGTAGCACAAGGATATGCTCAAACTCAAGGATTGGACTATGAGGAAACATGTACTCTAGTAGCATACATGATCACAATGAGAACTTTGTTGGCTTTAGCTTCAAGTAAAAGATGGAATATATATCAGTTAGACATAAAGAATGCCTTTCTTAATGGTGAGTTAAGTGAAGAAATGTATATGTCACAACTAGATAGTTATGTGGATGCAAAATATTCTAATCATGTATACATGCTAAAGAAGGCATTGTATTGTCTTAAACAAGCACCAATTGCATGGAATTCAAGGTTGGTAAAGTATCTTGTACTGCAAGGATACACAACAATTCGTGCTGATCCTTCAATTTATGTAAAACATGTAGATGACATGTGTGTCTATGTATGCATTTATGTGGATGACTTATTGGTTATAGGAAATAATGCAAAAGCAATTGAAGAAGTTAAAGGTAATTCGGAAAAGTAACTTAAAAATTGAGATCTTGGTTTGCTTAAATACTTTCTTGGGATTGAGATTGTGTATGGTGATGAATGCATGTGGTTGATACAGAGAAAGTATACATGTGATATGCTGAAAAGGTTTGGTATGTAGGAATGTAAGTTTGTTTCTAGTCCAATGGAATTTAATGTAAAGTTGAGTGCAAAAGAAGGTGATGAGTTGCATGATATGAATGCTTATAGATCCATGGTAGGATCTTTGATTTATGCAACAAAAACTAGACCTGATATATGCTATGCAGTGGGAGTATTGTCACAGTTTATGCATGAACCTAGAGTGCTTCATATGCATGCAATGAAGAAAGTTCTTAGGTATTTGAAAGGTATCATGAACAAAAGATTATTTTATATTCATGATGCTTATCTAACTCTTAATAGACTTATTGACGTAGATTGGGCTAGATGTAAAGATAGAAGATCCATAGCTGGATATATGGTAATTGTAGGAAATAAGACATTAACATGGAGCTCAAAGAAAGAGCCTAAAACTGATTTATCTTCTATAGAGGCTGAGTATAGAGGTTTAACATTGGCTACTACTAAGATTATGTGGTTTACAAAGTCTTTTCCTGACTTGAATGTGCAGGGTGATGTACCATTGATACATTGGGATAACTTGAGCAGCATTCATATGACCTCAAATCCTATTTTTCATGCTAGAAAAAAGCATATAGAGGTAAACTATCCTTAGGTTTGCGAGAAGGCCATAAACAATGAAGTGAGGGTTTCCAAATCCTTGGATGGACAAAGCTTCAAAGATTCAACTATATTCTTGGCATGAAGGAAATACCCTTTGAAATTTGAGGGGAAGAATGTTGAGAACATTGTTTTTATATGTATACATTAAGGTGCAAGTTCCAAAAGATGTAAATACTGTTTGGAATTCTTAAAATACTTCAAGGAGGCTAAAAAAATTGATAAATTATAGCCAAAGAACCACACAATTTCTAGAAGGTACAAGGGAGCTGTACTGGTATCCTAGTGGAAGGTCAATATGAGTAGATTTAGTTATAGAAGTGCAGAATCCTATTACCATTTATTGTGATAATCTTAGCAAAATACTAATGACGGAATCAATAAGGAAATTTGAAAATGGACGAATCAATGGAAAGCATGTAAAGCTAAATGGACCAATCAATGGAAAGCATGTAAAGCTAAAAAATACGTAAGGAGGCTCCATCAACATCAATAAAATTTTAAATTTACATTTTAGTCAACAAAAATTGCACCCAGATTCATTAGGGACTAGCTTCTTAGATTATAGGAAAAGTATTATTTTTATTTAAGCTCTACTTTGAAAACAACACATCTCCAAGAGTCTATTATTTTGTAATTAATTCATATTGAAGTTATCAACTCGAGAAAGCATGCCACTTTCTTGCTTACCTTCATTTCCCTCTACTTTGATCTCCTCTATGTTTGAGGTGTAGTTCATTATTCTTCAACTTATTTGTATTA
>CM035435.1:84012403-84024903 GCA_020310875.1 Ceratopteris richardii
CACTATAGCCTTTGATGTAGATCAAATCCACCTCAAGCATAGTGTAAGCTTGATGTTCCAACATTCATGTCATTTTGTAGAGATTGAAGAGCTTACTCCATAGCTCTATCATTCTACTCCCATTGTGCAAATATTCATTGCCAATGTGGTTGTAATCATATGTGAATCTATACATTCATCATTCTCTACTTCTCTGTTTTGTTCTCTGCTATACTCACTAAGAGCAGTAACTTCTGAAGCTCCTATCTTGAGCTCTACTCACTCTTTTTCAGTGTTTTAAAGTCCCATTATAGGATAAGAGGAGTTTTTAGTGCATGTGATAGTATTCCTTGTAGGGGTAGGCTCAAGTGAACTAAAGAAACTGTGCTGCGAGGTAATATGTTTGGTTGCCCCACTATCAAAGTACCAAACATTTGAGTCTACTATAGAAATACATTGTTCATGAGAAGATGGATCATAGATGCAAACAATGGTAAATGCCTATTCTTCATTTTGCACAAGATTAGTTTTGTAGCGAGTTTTGGACAACTCTTTATGAAATGAACATTTCCTTTACAATATTTGCAAAATTGTTTATGCTTTTCCATTTTCTTCTTGTCTTTGTCTTCCCTTTTTGATACCACTTTTCCATTTTTGACTAGCTAAGAAAGCTTGATCTGCAACATGCATAATGGATCTGTTCTGCCTAGACTAATCTTCCTACAATAAAAAAGAGAATAACTTCTCAAATGCTAAGGCATTTGCATTTCCTTTCATCCTCAGCTGAAGAGTAGAAGCAGTACTCTAATATGAATCAGGAAGATCATTAAGAACCATTTGCACAAGTGAACTATCTGGCAAGACTTCATCTGCACAAATCATTTGCTCTTTCAAATCTTTGACCTTTGTCAAAAAAGTATCCATAGAATCTCCTTCATTCATATCCTCACTTTGCAACTATTTTCGGGGGTAAGCAACACGAGCCTCATTTCTGGCCTGGTATAAAGTGGTAAGTGTATCCCAAGTATCCTTTGTTGTTTTTCACGAGTGAATATGAGGGATAATGGCACATTTGGCAAACAAAGCTAACAATGCATGTCCTTGAGCATCTTTGCCATCACATCAAAGTTGCTCTACAATAGGTGCAACATGAACTATAGCACTAATAGGAATTCAAAGATCATCTTTAATGCCATTTGCATCACCTTCAATAATTGTATTTGTAGGTGTAGTAGGTCATTTTTCAACATCCTACACAATATTCCATAGTCCTTTTGCCACCAATACATGAGGCATCATACACAGCCATAACTGGTAATTAGTGCTATCCAAGATGTCCTCAATAATCCACATACAAAACATACAAATTACACCATTGCTTTCAACTATGGCCATTGAGTAAAATACCTTAATGTAGAAAAATGACTGTATCTCAAAAAGTTGAATAGAAGTACCCTATCGAGCTCTGCTAAACCCATGGGAGACTTTGAGGTGCTTGTACTGGTGAACCAAAACCTGTATATATGTTTGGCACAAAAGGGTGTAATTGCCTGCATAGGCACTATGATAGTGCATTCGGAGGCCGAAGCAAGCTCAAATCAAAATTTTTGACACCACAAAGCGAAGCAATTTTGAAGTGCTAATTTCCTTGAGTATGCTCATCAATTTTCATGCGATTCTGAGACTGTGACTAGAGGGGTGTCAACGACATCCTAGATGAAGTGGGGACCTACTCTAATACCAATTTTTGGAGTTTGGGTTCAACAAAAGCACACTAACAACACAAGGAAGAAGAAGAAGCTTGGATCACAACACACAATATTAAATGTATTAGCAAGTGAATGTACAAAGATAAGTGACCCATTAGGGTTACAAGCGTATATACAAGCCAAGGGAAAACACCTCTTAAGGAGGGAAAAAAGTGCCCTGACATTCCTAGTGTGTTCACACACATCACTACCAAAATTTATCATCAAATTAGACCTAGGAGGATATTCCAATTTTTGTTGATCTTGTGTCGAGCTGGATAATTGAAGAAAAGAACCTTGGTGAAGACTCAAACTCCCAAGGAAAAGCTAGTTATGAGTAGGTATTCTACTCTTGTGAAGAAAGAGGCCGGGGTAGAGGCTTTGGAAGTGGATGAAGAAACAATAACTAGGATCAAGGTAAAAAGCAAACTAATGCAAGATGTCGAGGAAAATTTTGAGGTAACGGGATCCAAAGAGGTTGCAAAAAATTCCAAAGAAATGATTCACTTAATGATAGTAATAATGCTAGAATTTTGGTAAACTTGGTCACTTTTTAATGTGATTGAAATGTGATTACAGGTTGAAGAATCAAAACAAAAGAAAACAACAAAACAAGTATGCATCCACAAGTGTATTGATTTTGAGAAACTATTTATGGTCCAACATCATATGATGAACACAATGTATGTTGATGTTTCAAAATCAAAATGAGCACTATTCATGGAGGATGGGAAAGTAAAGCATCTCATTGATGTATTGAACATTCCTAAAATTAAAAAAACCTAGTTTCTGTTAGGAAAATGCTTGACTAGGGCTGACATGTTAGGTTCTATTTTGATGGCTTATCTATAGAAGAGTAGAAGAAGAATGGAAGGGTGATTTTGAAAGGGAACAAAGTGGGTAGGATGTTTACCTTGAATGTGAAAATCCCTAAAATGGATGTAGATTTTCCAAAGGTCTAGGTGTTATTGTTGACATAGAGATATGCCACAAATGGATTGGACATGCAAATTTGTAGATGTTGAAATTGATGTAGTCAAAGGAGCTAGTCAACTGATTATGTTGTATAAAAACATTGATTTGGAAAGCTAAACATATGTGTTCTAAGGTTTAGAAGTGTTGGAAATAACCCTTGGGTTCTAGTTGAACACTTGGATTTATGTATTTCCAATTGAAGGGCTTTGACCCTTAGAATTTATTTTTCTAAGGGTATGGTGTTTAGCCCTTAGGGAAGCTTCTCAATACTTTCTGACTTGCACATACAAGCTTGAGAGATCTTCTTTTAGAATTCATATGGAGGCCACGTGATTCCATTCGAAGGTTAGAAGCCCTTTGATTAGCATGCATGTGGAAGGGACACTTGGTAAGATCTCCTCATATTTCCCCCCTTCTCCTAGAGGTATATATATGGGTGGAGTTGGTTGGGTTGATACATGCATCTCTCACCCCTTGTGGGATAGAGATAGTGGTTTCTAGGGAGATTATGATCTTGAGTAGCTTAGGCAAGATAATTATTTAGCTATTATCTTCTACTAGAGTTTGTAGTATTAGAGACTGTTTCCATGGAAGCTTGCATTTTTATGAGAACATATATGATGATCTCACCTTAGGAGTAGTCCACCATGTGAGTATTTATGGCCCTTCTATTTTTTTCAAAAGATAACACCACACTCTGTAGCTCATTTGGAGCTCAAGAACCTTGAATAAAATCTTCCCCTACAATAAAGGCCCCCCAAGTGCCCTTATTGGCAGCCAAAATGGATACCCATTAGGACATGCACATTTTTCACTGAGAACATAAGTGTCAAGCCCCAACACATAGCTGTGTGAGAGGGAAGCATCTTGGCTCCATTTGTCTTAGGAGATGAAGACATTACACTTCACATGTTCTTCTTATAGCCTATGAGCACGTAGTTAGACATTGCCTACATGATAAATCCATGCCTCAAGCTTTTTCAAAAAGTTTTCCTCTTCTTCCTCTAGAAATGGTGCACATACCTTTGTAATTTTTTAGTCATGGTCTTCTTCTGAGAGCCATCTAACCTATTATTTGGTATATGCCAAGGAGATGCTAAGAAGCTTCTCACATGCTTGTGTGGTAGCAAAGGTGTTGGAGAGCATCTTGTGGAAGTTTTCTTATGTGTCCATTCTTGGAGAACATCAAAAGAAGAGGTCTTGTTTCATCTCTCATATGCTTCATGATGAAAGAGCATGGATGAAGCAATTGGAAATCAAATGGAGGACGGCTTTTTGCAAGCATTGAGTGAAGGACTAATAGCCATATCAAGGTAATTATTTGTTCTAGTTATGATTGTTTTTCCTTAACCTTAATTCTCTTTCCATACATTCCTAATTGAAACATAAGTTAGTACTTCAATTATTGAAGTGAACATATAAAGATTAATTATTCTAAGCTTTTAAATTTTGAGAGGGAATCAAGCACCCCAAGCACTTGGATCCATCTACACATTGAGAAGAAAGAATGTATGTACATTTTTTCTTGACTAGAGATGGTTTGAATGCACAAAATGTAAGTACAAAGCCTTCTTTTTTGCACACCTCAAGTTTTATCTTCATACCCTACATAAACAAAGGCACGAGCATAATCATGAAGATGCATAAAAAGGAAAGCACATGCTGGGCACATGGAGATGAGCTTTGAGCTCTCCCCCTACCTTGTCTTCCTCCTCTACCTCTTCCTCTTGAGCCTCTACCTTTACCTCCAAAGTTTGCTTGAGAGGTGGTACCCTCATCATCAAACTTTTTACCTTTGCCTTTTCTATCTTTGTTCTTGTTATTATATGTATAGAGAGTAGATGATTGATTACCTTTTGAGTTATATCCATTATTCATAAGCTTTGCCTCATGTGTGAAAAATTTTCCCATGAGGATGTTGAAATTAGGAATCTGCATATCCATGTAGAGGTCCATGGTTGTGGAGAAAGCTTCCCATTTGTCATCTCCCTTTATTCCATTGATCACTTGCCTTACTTGCTGCTCTTCATCAATGATTTCTCCAATGCTTCCAAGTAGGTCTACTATGTCCTTCATTTTGGTGACAAAATCAATCACACTTTGCTTGGGCATCTTCTTGAGTGTGGTGAATTCCATCCACAGTTGATTCTTCCTTGCCTTGGTACTTGATGAGAAGAACGCTTCAAGAGCATTCCAAGTTTCTTGTGACATCTTGCAGCTCCTAATGTGTGGAAGTAAAAAATCAAAGATTGAGTTAAGAATGTATGACCTTGTTAGAGCATCCTTTGAGCACCATGTGGTTAGCCTTTCTTATTCTTCTTGTGTCAGTTGACCCTTGCTTCTGAGGATTGGCATCATCTCATCTCTATATATGTAACCATAGAGGTTTATCCCTTGAAGATAAGCTTCCATTATGAGTGACCAAGCTGAGTAGTTACCTTGATCCAATTTGTCTATGGATGAAGGAAATCCATCTCCCATGTTGATTTGTTGTTGCTCTAATACCACTGTGAGGAGATGGATGGATAGGTTCCAAAGATGAGCTGGTGTTGCACAAAACTTGCTCTACACTTTCCAATTTAACTCCAAGGATGCTTAATAAACTTCTTTATCTTCACAATGATGCATTTAGAACCACCAAGCACTTTGGAGCATCATCTTGAATTGTTTGCATCAGAATAGATAATTTAAATATGCAAGAAATATGAATAACCTTCTATTTTGGGAATAGGTCACAGTATTATGCTCAAAGCTCACAATTTGGTATGAATTGACCAGAGAGCTTTTGCACTCATCTAATTGGTGTATAGATAATTAAAAAAAGTTATTTCATCAATTTAGCTGTACAATACACTGAAAAATGAATCTAACAAGTTAGGGAGGTCATCCTCACTTTTTTAGGATCTAGAATGTGTGCAAACATGATCATTTTCCTTACTTCATATCTCAAGATCTTCTAAACCAAACTTAACCAAACTTGATATTCAGATAGTAGACACTTCAGTCTAACTATCCCAAGTTGAATTATAGCAAATGAGTGAGTATACATAGATAAGCTGATTCCATAAGGTCACTGTAATGATGAAGATGCAACAGTAGACAGTAGATAGAAATGTACTTGAAGAAATGTATCAAAATGTATATGCTAATGAACATATGATACAAGCAAAGTGTAATGGACTAGACATAGGTAGTGTGAGCTCAATGTAGGCTCAAGTTTTTAGCTCAATGCCTCTCAAAAAGACTCACATATCTTGCGACTAAAAATATGTGTATTTATACACATGTTCTAAGTTTGAATTTGAATTTTCCCTCACCTAAAAGTGATCCTTCACTTTAGGAGCATGATTTATTTGATTCCTTCATCAAGTAAGTCATGGGTTCACTCTCCTAACTTCACAAGATTCCATCTTCTTTTGTCTTATATTATTATCAAAAGTAACTATGCTCAAAATGACAAGCATGGATTCACATGTACTTCTCTCTTGTGAGGTAATAAAAGAATGTGTAGTCATGAATAATTAGCAAAGACCTTAGGCTTGATAGTTGTACCAACAAGAAGAACTTCAATAGTGAGTAAAGAACCTCAAAGGTATACTTATGAATCTTCTATGAATACTCATTATGCTCTTATGACAAAGGTTGAACACAAAAATGAGCTTACATGTTATGATGAGGGGAAAGGAGATGGAAAGCAGGAGAACGCAATGAAAGAAGAAATAGACACACTACAAGATAACAAGAATTGGACTTTAATTCCAAAGACACAAAAAAAAAGCAATTGGTTGCACGTGGGTTTTTAAGATTAAAAGAAATAGTGATGGTAGTGTATCAAGATACAAGGCTAGACTTGTAGCACAAGGATATGCTCAAACTCAAGTATTGGACTATGAGGAAACATTTAGTCTAGTAGCATACATGGTCACAATGAGAACTTTGTTGGTTTTAGCTTCAAGTAAAAGATGGAATATATATCAGTTAGACATAAAGAATGCCTTTCTTAATGGTGAGTTAAGTGAAGAAGTGTATATGTCACAACTAGATAGTTATGTGGATGAAAAATATTCTAATCATGTATAAATGTTAAAGAAGGCATTGTATGGTCTTAAACACCAATTGCATGGAATTCAAGGTTGGTAAAGTATCTTGTACTGCAAGGATACACAACAATTCATGCTGATCCTTCAATTTATGTAAAACATGTAGATGACATGTGTGTCTATGTATGCATTTTATGTGGATGACTTATTGGTTATAGGCAATAATGCAAAAGCAATTGAAGAAGTTAAAGGTAATTTGGAGAAGTAATTTAAAAATTGAGATCTTGGTTTGCTTAAAGACTTTCTTGGGATTGAGATTGTGTATGGTGATGAATGCATGTGGTTGATACAGAGAAAGTATATATGTGATATGCTAAAAAGTTTTGGTATGTAGGAATGTAAGTTTGTTTCTAGTCCAATTGAATTTAATGTAAAGTTGAGTGCAAAAGAAGGTGATGAGTTGCATGATATGAATGCTTATAGATCCATGGTAGCATCTTTGATTTATGCAACAAAAACTAGACTTGATATATGCTATGCAGTGGGAGTATTGTCACAGTTTATGCATGAACCTAGAGTGCTTCATATGCATGCAATGAAGAAAGTTCTTAGGTATTTGAAAGGTATCATGAACAAAAGATTATTTTATATTCATGATGCTGATCTAAATCTTAATAGACTTATTGACGTAGATTGTGCTAGATGTAAAGATAGAAGATCCATAAGTGGATATATGGTAATAGTAGGAAATAAGACATTAACATGGAGCTAAAAGAAAGAGCCTAAGACTGATTTATCTTCTATAGAGGCTGAGTATAGAGGTTTAACATTGGCTACTACTAAGATTATGTGGTTTACAAAGTTTTTTCCTAACTTGAATGTGCAGGTTGATGTACCATTGATACATTGGGATAACTTGAGCAACATTCATATGACCTCAAATCCTATTTTTTACGCTAGAAAAAAACATATAGAGGTAAACTATCCTTATGTTTGAGAGAAGGCCATAAACAATGAAGTGAAGTTTTCCAAATCCTTGGATGGACCAAAGCTTCAAAGATTCAACTATATTCTTGGCATGAAGGAAATACCCTTTGAAATTTGAGGGGGAGAATGTTGAGAACATTGTTTTTATATGTATACATTAAGGTGCAAGTCCCAAAAGATGTAAATACCGTTTGGAATTCTTAAAATACTTCAAGGAGGCTAAAAAAATTGATAAATTATAGCCAAAGAGCCACACAATTTCTAGAAGGTACAAGGGAGCTGTACTGGTATCCTAGTGGAAGGACAATATGGTTAGTTCTCAAAGTCCAGCCATATTTTGCTTATTTGAGCCTTTGAGCCATGTTATACCTCCACCCAAGTTTCTAACATGCATTTAGATGTATAGGGAAGGTTTTGGATTAGTTTTCCATGCTATAATATGAGGGCGAAGTCATGATCTTCTTGGAAGTCCAAGAGAGTCACATGTCTATCTCTCCGCTACTGTAGTTTTGTAGACAGAGATTGCAGATCTTGTATCTCCGTCATTATACATCCAAATTACATGTTTGCTGGTTTACTGGAAACCTACTTTTGTCTACTTTCATTGTGCAAGTTTAATATTCATTGGAGTTGTAAACAAAGAGTAATTTGCTCTACAAGTAGTGTGTGTTCTAGATTTAACCAATGAACCTCAAGATTGCGGAGGTCATATCTCCTTGTGCATTTATCAAATTTGAGTGCTATTTAGCTCATTGGAAATATCTTGTATATATGGGTAAAACATTCTTAAAAAATTATAACTGAGGAGAGAACAACAAGCTTTGCAAGCATGATTGGTTTTTTGCACATAAATTTGTGAGAAGCTCAACTAGTTCCTACAGGGTTCCACCTACTTCTAGCTATACTTTGGAGGTCAATAAAATCCAAAACTATTGAGGATTTTGCATTATTTTATGAAGATGGTGTAGAATTTAAGATTCATGGATACACTGATGTAGATCTGGTTGGCAGTGTTTCATATAGAAGATATACTAGTGGTTTTCTGTCTTCACTTGAGAGTGTTGTTGTTTAATGGAGCAGTAAGGAGCAACCCACTTTTGCTTTGCCAAGTACAAAGCTTGAATATAGAGGTATTTTAGTGGA
Source organism: Ceratopteris richardii (assembly GCA_020310875.1). NCBI lineage: Eukaryota > Viridiplantae > Streptophyta > Polypodiopsida > Polypodiales > Pteridaceae > Ceratopteris > Ceratopteris richardii. The sequence goes on from CM035435.1 coordinate 84,021,276, forward strand.
AAAATGTGAGGCATAATGGCTAGACATGCTTCTTGTAGATTTAGTTATAGAAGTGCAGAATCCTATTACCATTTATTGTGATAATCTTAGAAAATACTAATGAAGGAATCAATAAGGAAATTTGAAAATGAACGAGTCAATGGAAAGCATGTAAAGCTAAATGGACCAATCAATGGAAAGCATGTAAAGCTAATAAATACGTAAGGAGGCTCCATCAACATCAATGAAATTTTAAATTTACATTTTAGTCAACAAAAATTGCACCCAGATTCATTAGGGACTAGTTTCTTAGATTATAGGAAAAGTATTATTTTTATTTAAGCTCTACTTTGAAATCATAACACATCTCCAAGAGTCTATTATTTTGTAATTAATTCATATTGAAGTTATCAATTTGAGAAAGCATGCCACTTTCTTGCTTACCTTCATTTCCCTCTACTTTGATCTCCTCTATCTTGAGGTGTAGTTCATTATTCTTCAACTTATTTGTATTAGTTTGTGGTGTAGATTTGCACTTATTCTACCACTTCTTTTTGAATTCAAGAATCATTTGACTCTTCATATAATGTCCCAAAATGTGTCAAAGTCCCAATATTATTATCTCAAATGCATTGTGAGAAACAACAATCTTTGTGTATGTATATCTTTGCACATAGGCAAAGGGTGTTGTAGATAGATAGCCTATCTTGTAGTAGACGATCCTAGAGGTTGGAACATCCAATTTCTTTGCTTCAATGCATGAGTGGTAAATATTAAGGTCTAATTGAAGTGTGAAAAAGCAAAATTGAGTCTCTAGTTAGTTTGAAAACAAAATCACAAAATACAAAAGATATATCTCTATGCAGGGCCTAGTGGAGGGAAAACATTTAGAAAGCTGCATAGGCATGGTCTTAACTTCCCACATTAGTTTTACAATAGCATCTCAAACCCTGGACACATGAAATTGCTTCATATGTAAGACTTGGAGGGATCAAGTCAACTCTAGAAGTGCAAAAAAGGAGCTAGCAATGTCAAGAAGACTTCAACGGGGCTACATCAATGCTAGAAACCTACAAATCAAAGGTTAACAAGGGAGAAGCTATGAGAGGCTAACATCTACCTGCATGTGAAGTTCTCTTGAAGGTCCCCATACATCTGTATGCACTAAATCCAAAACCCTTGGAGAAACATACTTGCTTGACTTGAAAGGCAACCTAGTTTGCTTCCCAAATTGACAAGCTTCACATACCTCATGAAGATGTGATGTTGAGAAGTTTGGAAGCCCTTTGACCAATGCACTTTTCTCCATGTTCTTTAGCTTCTCAATGTTTACATGTCCTATCCTTTTATGCCACAAATCCAAATATGCAATTCTTCTATTTCTTGAAGTGACGAACATTACCTAGTTGGGATTTTGCTTGATATTGAGAGTAAACATCCTTCCATGCTTCTCTCCTTTTGCCACAAGCTGAAATCCATTCTTTGGATCCTTGATGAAGCAACCTTTGCTATTGAACTTCACTTGGTATCCTTTATCTACCATTTGACCAACAAAAATGAGATTCTTTGTAATAGTAGGGATATATAATACCTCAGATAGTGTCTTGCTCTTCTTGCCATCCTGAAATTTGACATCTCCAATGTGTTTGATCTCATGCTCAGTATTGTCACATGTCTCTACACATCCTCTTTGCTTTGGAGCATGTAAATTGAAAAACATGTCCTCACTACAAGACATATGATTGCTACAACCACTATCTATGTACCAAGTATCATCCTTCTCATGTTTACTATCCCCATATGCATGACTCATGGCAAGAACTTGATCACTAGACTCATTTGAAGCATAGTTACCTTGAGCATTGTTCCTCCTTTGGTAGCATTCATTTGTCCAATGTCCTAGCTTCCCACAAATGAAGCATCCATTGCCTCTTGATCCTCTTCCTCTTCCTCCATTATTCCTGCCTCTACCTCTTCCATTTGAAGATGGCCTTCATTTTGAGTCTTCTTGGTTGTCACTTTGCTTGCTTTGGCTTTGCCTTCCTCTTCCTTTCCCTCTTGATGCTTTGCCTCTTCCTCTACCTGCATATAGCATTTGACCTTGGGCACCTTTGCCCTTGCTTCCACCTTGCAATATTTCTTCATTAACCATTAAAGTGTTCAATTGATCAACATCATGCATGTTTTCCCTAGCATACAATGAGGATATGAAGTTTCTCCACTTGTCATCATCTTTAAGACCATTAAGTACAAATGCAACCATGTCATCATCATCAATTGAATGTCCTATGGCTGCATCATCTCTAATACCTTTGGCTTTAATTATGTAATAATGTATGGATTGATTACCTCCTTTCTTCAAGTTGTTGAGCTCATTTTTGAGTTATACCTTCTTTGCCTTGTGTTTGTGGTGAACATTTTCTCCAAATATTCCCACATCTCCTTGGCGGTCTCCATGCTTTGAATGTGACCTATCATTGTGTTGCTTACATGCTGAGATATCATAAATACTCCTTCTATTTCTTACCTCCCATTCTCTAATTGCTCTCCTTTCTTGGTCGGTAGGGTTAGTTGGATCCGCAACAATTGGCTTGACATCTCCTCCATTGATTATGCCTCCTAAGTCCTTGCTCATGATGTTTGTCATCCTAAACTTCAAAGGTTGAAAGTTGTCTTTGTCCAACTTCTCAATCTGGTTGGATACCTCTCCCATCTTCTTGAGTCACCTAACATTCAAATATGGTGTCTGATTACCTCCTTTGTTGAAAGTGAAGTTCCTTTGTGTGATGAAGATGAAGCTCCCCCTTAGGTTCCAAGTTTGCAACCTCCTTCAAGCTTTGAAAGGACTTCAATGGTTGATTCCTTGGCCTGACCTCCTTCTTTGTACTCTCCTTGATGTCCACAAGGAGGTCTGATACCACCGTTGGAAGATTTCACCTCCAAATGCACAACAAGAAGCTTGGACCCTTCCCAAGACCTATCTGCCCTCAGACCAGTACTCACTAAAACTGGTATATCTCACAATTCCTGGATCCAATCCAATAACCCTTTTCGTCGCAGATGCTAGACAGTAAGAGCTTTCCACTGAGCTATCAATCATTGGATTTGGACACGTGTAAACCTATCAACTGAGTCACACAAGACAGCCCAGTTTTCCTAGCAGGTTTCGTGACAGAACATCAGACAAAGAAATAGCAATATCTCACAATACAAGAAGAGTTTTGCCAAAATTCCTTTTGGAATAGAATTCTTACTTTATAATCTTTCCAATAACTACAAGAACTCTTGGAATGGACGTTCCTACAAAGAGAAATTGAAGTCCTAAAAGGCTACTACAGAAATGGAGCACCCTTTGCAAAGGGTAGGAGAGATATACAAGAGAATAAGAGCATCTATAACAGCCTATGGCTCAAGGGCACATACATATATGCAGCACCCCGACCTCGTAGCATCCACACACACCTTGAATGAGCTTGGATGGTCTTTATATAGCCTTGGGAGCCTTCTATGACTCTTCATATGTCCTCCATGTCTCGTCACATGCCCTCCTTGTCTCTTCACATGCCCTAGATATGCATATCTTTTAACATCTATCTATCTATCTATCTATCTATCTATCTATCTATCTATCTATCTATCTATCTATCTA